>OV651814.1:60692306-60937306 GCA_927349885.1 Psylliodes chrysocephalus | reverse complement strand
TGTACAAAATTTTATTATAAGTTTCTATAATATAAAATTTTACAGTTATAGATGCTGACTTAAAAACAACAATAAATATGCATTAAATGTAACTTACTAGAAAAGAAAATTTATTTTTTATAGTTTTAATATTAGATATAGAGTTACTACTGTTATTTTTTTTTGGGCCCCAATTGTGTCATTGTAAATGTTTTTTATATATATAAACGTTTAGAACAGTGGCAGCATATATGTCGTTCCTAGTGCCGATAAAGCACTTTCTAGAGATGATGCTGTTCTATACTTTTTAGAAGATATTAAAAATTATAAGACTTTTTACTGTTAATACTGTTAGCAAAATTAAAAGGGAAAAGCTAAAATTAAAGGATGTCGTAATACCATGTACATTCCCAAATCTCCCTTTATACTTGTATTACAACAATAAAAAATCTGTTAACTGTGTTTTATTTTACTCTTAAAACTATATATTGGTTCAAATCAAAAAAAAATTTTGCCACAAAATTGTACTCATCAAATTTCAGCATTTAGGAAACCTTTTCAAATTTGGTTGTATTTTATATAGATAAAATTAAATAATTTATCAATTAAAACATGCAAGAATTATTTAGAAATAAATACAACAGTATGTTATGTGCTTTATTTAGCTATAAACAAGTTTATTTTTATTATTTTGACAAAATTATGTATAATTTCCATAAGAAGCTATATATTTTGAACACCGTATGCAGTACCAACGCCCATACGGTTAATTATAAAAGCTCGATTAGCATTTGTTTTTTGGGACCGTATTTTGAGTATGCCGATTCGTCTCCTGATCCCTAGTCTTCAGTCATGCACATTGTCAAGTTAGTGTTAATACAAACCAAACATTTTTAAATCAGATTAATAGAACGTCATTAATGACGTAAGAACCTTGACCACGCTTGAGTAATTCTTTTCTGCAATTCCCCAGGTGATGCAGGTAAAGTTTTATAAATAACTGACTTAGGTAACCTAATAGAAAAAATCAGGTGGCGTTAAGTCTGGTGACCTCGGTGGCCACTCAGTAGGACCTCTCCTTCCATTCCATTTGTTCGGCTAATTAGTATCCAACCAGAGCCTAACTGCAGCTGCATTGTGAGGAAGTGCTCTATCTTGTTGGAAGTGCAGCAAATCTTCCTCTAGAGCTAGATTGCCTTGGTCGTCCTTTTGGTTTTCTAATTCATGCACAATTGAAGGTTCTATGGTGTTTTCCAGAATATCCAGATAAATGTCGCTACTTAAATTGCCTGGTATAACCAAGAGGCCAATTAAAGCATCGCCTAATATTCCTGTCCAAACATTTAGTTTTTCAGGATATTGAGTGTGATCTAAGTATTTTTTAATATCATCTTTCGTTTGTGAGATATAGCCCATTGTCACACCTTATATAAAAAAATACGTAATAAAGCGTTTATACAAAAAAATGCTTCTTTTCAGTAAAACATCAGTTATTAGATAGAGTTAGACCAAACAGAAGTAATATAATATTAAAATTGATAAATTAATGCATTAAAATAAATTATAAAATCAAGTTGGAATAACTTGAAAGAAAATAGACTTTAGGGAAGTTTATTAGGTTTTGAGGAAGTGTATTGAATATTTTTGGAGATAAGTACATATAGGATTGCTAACCTTAACCTGACTGTGGTCACCTTTTCGAAATAATGACAAGAAATTCGAAACCATCGCTCAATTGGCGAATAAAACCAGGCATGATATACATTGAATATATATGTTAGCGAGGCCGATAATAACTTAGGCAGCTTATATGTAATGGCCAGAGAAATAATAAAGAACAACCATAATGTTACTAAGTAAGAATCACAAACAAGTTGCCTATATCGGAACAACGGGAGGAATGAAAGCAATACCTACATTTGCAATAGAAGCATTAATAGACTTTCCACTACTTTAGTATGTAATACAGAAGGAGTAAAGAATAGATGCTTATAGATCAGAGAACATTATGGGAAATCTTAACATAAAACCTGATCTCGAGGTTAACGACAGGGGATGTCCTAGACATGAGAACAGAGCATATAACGAGCACTACTCCTTTAACACTTAAAGTTCGTATACCGAAAATAATGGAAATTACCATAAAAGAATAATGTCCAACAGTACGAACAAACCTGGTATACAGACGAATCTAGGACTTTAGAGTTCTATAAAAATCCTAACACCAACCGTAGCTTTGTAATAAAAAAAGGTTTATGCAATTTTGCAATTTTCAAGTACAAACAACAACAGAATTACCAAAAACCAACAGATCTATATATTATCAGATATCCAGGTAATTCAAAGACCACATCGGATCAAAAAATGACGTCGGGGCTGGTATGGGAATGAATGGAAAACTGAGGATATTGGCAAAACCAAATAGAGTAAAATTAATTTGCATGCCAGGTTATCTTTCTAGACTTATTGCAGATAAAAAACTCTTTAGTCCTAACTATAGTATATAGAGGATCAGATGAAATACACGAACCAGATATAAACCTTGGAGTAACAAAAAATAGTTCAAGATTTCATAAAATACAACAATTATTATTTGAACATTGAAAAACCATTATACCAAAACCATATTATTTAAAAAGAACGGGAGAACTAATCTCTAATAATAGGAACCAGTTAAAACAACAACAAGACGTATGACTTGCATGCTTCGGTAAAAGGACACATGAAAAAAAAATAGGAGTATGAAAAGGAAACCTATTGTTTCGACTATGTCACAAGGAACCAGAAACAGCCAAACATACTATGCGACTACGAAATATTGAAGACAGACATTTTGTTAACAACCCCGAATTGATGAGCTGAGAACCTATAGAAAACATTCAGTACAAGGAACAAAGGCAACAGGTAAGATTATGAATAAACATGGTGTAAAACACAACAAGCCAATATAGCTGCAGTGTTTTCGGAGGCTGCAGAAAAAATAGTTTTTGGATTCTCACGAAAGAGTTAGTGCCTTCAATTAAAAACGAATATAACTATGCATAAATATTTTTTAGAAAAACAGTTTAATACAGATTCTTAAAAACAATAATTATTGTTTTTGTGATGAGCTGTTATTAACCAAAAAGTAATCACATGATACGCTAACTAAAACGTCTAATTTTAGGAAATATTTCAATTATCAAAATTGCATTTCAAAATATTTATGTGTTATTTTAACTTTAACACTTGCTTTCTAGACAGAAGTCTGGCAACGGAGTTTAAAAACAACTTGTATATAAATTATAATTTACCAAAATTTACCAAACGATTATTACCTACTACAGGATGATTCATAAAGGGTGGCGACCCGGTTATTATAAGCAACAGTTTGTCTCAAAATTTTTTAACTTTGTAAGTTTGTAACTTAGCCTATAATAATTGTTTTAGAATTTTTTTAAAAAATACGTAACTATGTACCTATCACATAACGCTTGCCAGAAGAGCTAGCTGCAAGATAAGTACGCATCCAGATACTCGCAGCATTTAAGCTGTAATCTTTTGGTCACGTCGTGGATAAGTGACCTCTGGAAGATTTCACCATGGGCCGTGTCACCATGAGACTTAACCGGACTAGCTTTTAACCATCGACGACGTGCAATGAATGACGAATAAATGAGGGAGTGAATTGTTGAATGGGAGAGTAGTAAGACCTTTAAATGGTGGTAAAATAAGGCAGTGTCACCAGGCTATAGGTGGATTAGGGTGATAGCACGTAGGGTCTGAAGAGTGTAAAACTAAAAAAAAAAATCACAAAACGCTTTCTAGTTGCCAGTTGTACTAGTTATTAAAATTGTTTTTCTCCAATTGACATTAAACGTCAGTTTTAGTGACATTTATTGATCATAGAAGTAAAACTTTTACTGCCTAGGCAGTAAAACTAATTTTTAATGCCTAGGCGGTAAAAATGATTTTTATTGCCTCTAGGCATTAAAAATGTTTTTTTCTTTTTATTTTAAATCTTGCTCTGCATGAGAATCCCAACAAAAAAGTTACCCTAGTGAATTAAGTTACTGTATGATAAATTAACTCTAGGGGTGGGTTGGCTCAGTGGTTAGAGTCATGACTTTGAGATCGGAAGGTCTCAGGATCGAATCCCACCGTTGGCCGGGATTTTTTCATTTAATTTAATTATTTAAAATTAATTCTGATGCGTAGGTAGGATTCCCCACTCGACCATTCACTGTTGGGTTCTAATTAACAGTGCTATTCCTAAAGTGGCGCTGGGAAACAGTAACAAAGCCTACACATAACACGATGCTAATGGCCGTAGTAGTCGACGCCGATGACACCAAATATAAAAACGACTCCCAATAAAGTACCCCCCAGTTGTTCCGACTATGCCAAAAATCTAATTAGTTCACTGTAGGCCAGAATAAAGGTTAAGTTTAAAATTCGGTATTTTTCTGTTTATCCGTTTTTGAGTTTTCTTCAAAATTCTAAATTTACACATTTTTTAAATATCTCGAATACGGTTCATTTTTCAGAAATTATGTATAAAAACATTTACTTTTAAGAATTTTCTTGAAAAATATATTTCTTTACATTTTGTAAAATTTCTCTTATACCGACCATTTTAGGAAAATTTTGGATAAAAGAAGAATTATAGAGAATAATATAAGAAGTAACTTTTATTTAAATAATTTCCTTCTTTAAACGTAAATAACGGATATATTTCTTAAAATATAAAAACGACTTCCTATAAAGTACCCCCTAGATGTTCCGACTCTGTCCAAAATCTATTCAGTTTACCTAAGGCCGGAATAAAGCTTAAGTGAAAAATTATTGTTTTTTCTTTATCCGTTTTTGAGTTTTCTTCAGAATTCCAAATTTACACTTTTTATCAAATATCTCAAATACGGTCCATTTTAGGGAAATTATTTATAAAACAAGAATTATAGAAAATAATATCACAGACAACTTTTATTTAAACAATTTTCATAAAAATTACATTTTTTTAAATTTTGTCAAATTTTTGAATACGGACCATTTAAGGAACATTTTGTATTTAACAAAAATTATACAGAATAATATAAGAAGTAACTTTTATGTAAAGAATTTTCTTCTTAAAATGTAAATAACAGATATATTCCATAAAATATAAAAATGAGCTACTATAAAGTACCTCTTTAGATGTTCCGACCTTGTCCAAAATCTAAATTTAGCTTTAAAAAAGAGCAGAAATACTACTTCAGAACTGGATGGATTCACATATAAAATTTTGTACAATCTTCCTATAGTAGGAAAAAATTAGTTTTACAGTTTTTTATTAATTGGTGGTTAATGCAAGAATATTCATATTCAAAAATGTAATCATTTATTTTGTCTTGTACTTAAACCAAATAAAACCCTAAATGCCCTATCGACCAATCTTAATAATGTCATGTGTTTTCAAAACCTTCAAGAGGATAATACAATTTAGGCTAAAATATTTTGTTGAAAGTAGGTCTCTCTTGCCTAGCACTTAGTAAGGATTTCGTAGAGGTCAAGGCACAATTGATGCCCTAACACACTGACGCAAAAATTTGTTTCACTAAAAATAAGTATATGTTATTTTTACTCATAGACTAAACAGGCGCCTTTGACGTGGTTGATCTAGGTATTTTACGATCTAATTTGAATAAAATTGCCATACAGGTATCACCAAACATAATTAACTTATTTATAAACAGAAAGATATTTGTTTGTGTTCATAAAATTGTACTACATGGTCCTATAACCATATATAATTGTTTACCACAAGGAGCTGTTTCAGGCCCACTCCTGTTTGTCCTATATACAAGCAGAATTACATGATTTGATGGATGATACCATTAAAATCATGCAATATGCAGATGACATATGCTTTTATACCATCCAAAATTCATACGAACGTTGTATGAAACAAAAACGCGGTATTATTATCCATTAAGAAAATTATGTTTGATCTTAAAGAGTGTAGCGTTAAAGTCTCCTTGATTTGGGTTAAAGGACATTGTGGCATGGCTGGAAGTAAACATGTGGATAGTACGTAGTTTAGAACAAATTACATTATTTTGTAATTTCATAGATATTATTAACATTTATAAAAAAGATGTCAGAAGCAAATGGGAAGGCATCACAAAGCAGAGCTGGGACAAATCCTTACAAAATTGATTCGAATCAACTATGTGTCTATTACGGACTATGGTTGATACAAAAAGAGATTGAAAAAAATTAACTTATTTTTTTTTTTATAAATATGAACCTTTAAAAAATTAGAATCTACAAAAAATATATTTTATTTTTATACAAAAAACAAAATAAGTTTTTCGAGGATCCTTCGATTATACCTGTAAACAAAAATAATCGTTAGACTGCACAAGACAAAGGAAGGCAAGTGTTAAATTTTAGGATATTTTTATGTTGGATATTCTTTGCTAATTTGTAATGTCAAAAAAGGCAGCAGAGTACCTAGGCAATTTTGAGTTGAAACCTATGCCATATTTTTAGGCTATTTGCAAAAATCAAGGTGCTCCGCTAGCTTTGAACAAAGTCAGCAGAGCACCTCACTTTTTTAGTTTTTTTCCAAAAATAACTACTCAATATTTTTAGACTCTTAAAATAATATTTTTAAAAATATAGGATGCTTTGCTAGCTTCGAACGAAGCCAATAAATCTCAGGATTCGAATCCTATGTGATTCGAATCCTCCCCAGCTCTTTCACAAAGTCACTATTATAGTATAAATCCAAATCTTCCTAACAATATTCCTCATATTAGTTCATGGAACTATAATAAATATTAGCAATCCATAATTACTCGTTTAAAGCTCAACCACGGCCGATTTCCTACACATTTAAATAAAATTGGTATATTTGACTCTCTCTTTTGTCCATATTGCAATATAAACGCTGTAGCAGATATACCTAAGTTTTTTCGTGAAACCAAAATGTTTAATATTGATCCAGATTTTTAGGAGAAATCAAGCTCTATTTACATCTGAATCTGAATAAAAATGAAAGTTAAAAGGGGTTGAAATATTTAAAAAATATCTAACTCAGAAATAGAAAAACTATATCAACTTGAAATCTTTAGAGGACACATTAATCTCTATAAGGGAATATAGCCTATTGACTATTGAAAAGTCACTAAAATTAGGTAGTACAATACAAACGGGGGATACAAACTCGGCACATGTCTCAGGTAGAAGAAATAAAAATAGTCAAGCTCGGCACAGAGATTAAAAGATTACCTTTTTAACAGACTTCAAAAAAGGAGGAGGTTGTCAATTCGTCACGATATTTTTTTTTTTTTTAATGTATGTTCAGCGATTATTCTTTAACACGGTGTCCGGTTTCAATAATTCTTTTGTTAGAAAGGGGCTACTTCAGGGGTGGTCCCATATAAATTTGGTCAAAATCTAATAATTGGGTCCATGAGAAAATCCTCAAACTCTTCATTTTTTATGTATGTTTAGCGATAATGCTTTACCATCTTGTCCGATTTATATGATTCTTTTTTTGTTAGTAAGGGGATACCTCTGGGGTGGTCCCATATAAATTTGGTTAAGATGTGGTGACTGCATCTACACGTTTTTGAAGTCGGTTTTTTTAAATTTTTAATTTAATACTTGTAAAATGTTTAAACTCGGCACATGAATAATAATGCCTCCCTCTGCTTGCAAGAAATAGACTGATTTAAAACGAAATTTATTAATTTAAAATATACATAGTAGATATAGATACATAAAAAGGACATATAACAAATTAATTATTTGCAAACATAATAATAGTGCGATATTATTTTAACATTATTGTAGTTTGGAGAACTTATTATTTTTATATTCAATAATTTTAGAATTAACAAAATTATGACGTTTCTTATTGGCTATATTTTTAAATTTGTTAATTTCGTTGAAACTGTTGCATTTAATATATTGTAATGTAAGCCATTTCATTATTCAGTCATGCTCTAATCCTCCAAGTCCCTCTCTGTCTTATTTGGCCTTTGAGGCTCAACTTGTCCGATTATCATACATAATTAAATCCCTTAAGACCGTACATATGTGACGACTATGGCGGAGGAGCTTTCGATGACTATTCGAGAAATAACGGGATAATTGGTGAACATTCTAGGACCTTCGCCATACTTTTAAATTTGTATATAAATATTGGTGGAGGATCAAGAGGAAGTCATTATTAGATATATGGACAGTGAAGATAAATAGTGAACAGTTTAAAGACATTCGAAATATAAATAAATTATAATAGTAGTGTTATAAAATAAATAAGTGTTTAAATAAATTATTAATAAATAAACTCTTGTTTAAAATAAACAAACGTCACAATATATTTCAATTTGTACTTTAAGAAGTGCATCTACAAAAATAAATAATGAAGGATGCGTTTGGTACATGGATGTATTAAAATGGGAATGAAAAGATTCGCAAGCATTTGTTGTTTTATTAAATGCAGCAGAGGCATCAGCCCATATTTGTGGTGGAAATTTCGAATTATCTGTCAAATAATTTTCATGAAGGTAATCAGAAAATTTTTTAAGTCTTTCA
This sequence comes from Psylliodes chrysocephalus, assembly GCA_927349885.1. Taxonomy (NCBI): domain Eukaryota; kingdom Metazoa; phylum Arthropoda; class Insecta; order Coleoptera; family Chrysomelidae; genus Psylliodes; species Psylliodes chrysocephalus. The sequence goes on along the minus strand of OV651814.1, from coordinate 60,928,762 downwards.
TCTACTGGCTTAATTTCGTAGAGCTCAAAAAAATAAAAATCGTCAACGTCCTTTGGTTCCAAAAATAAAAGACCAAAGCAATAATGGAGCCACTTACAAATAATTTTTGTCTTGGTATTCTTTTGATAAACCTATGTTTTGCATTTTTCTATACCATGCTTGAATTGAGTCGAATCGACACCCAGTAATTTTAGCATTTGGATAATTTTCTAACATGCTGCAATATTAAAAGATATCTTAAAATCCACTACTATTTCTTCTGGCACAAATTTTATTTTTATATAATTTACAATACTCTTTAATTTTTAAAATACAAACCTAAATGTTTTTTCACTTTTGTCTTTTAATAAAGAAAAAACTAACGATATATAATGGCCATTAAAAAAAACATGTATTATAACATTTGTTTAAATTATTTAATTATTTGGTGTGGTAAGAAGATGTACCGTCCATATAAATAGTTTTTGATTCACATAAAAAATTTAAATTACTTTTACAGCTAAATATCACTAAATTTTCGGATAAATCATTAACAATTAGGAAGTCTTCATTTCTGTTGGTTTTTGGTTAAAGATTATTCAAAGCTTTGTGAACATCCGATAGTGATTTTGGTAAAGCTAGCAATTTTTCGATTTTGGCAAATTTTATGCAGGGCAAAATGCTTTCTTTGTTACCTCTATCCTTTCTTACCTCTGCTGATACCCCAAAAATTTAATATTCCAAATTAAATTTAACCAGAAATAAAGCCATCCGAGATTTTCGAAGGGTATCCGGTAGATAAAAAAAGCTAGTAGATACTAGTATTTAGCTTATCAAATTTTTTAAATATTTACAGAAATGCATAATTTCCAGAAAGTTTATTTCTTGCGAAAAAAAAAACGACTTCATATGGCTTAAATCTGACAAATGAAATTAAATAATTTTGAAAGTGTTACTTTCGGAGAATAAATATCTCCTACTTCCATTCGCTTATATATTAAATAATTCTATTGTTGTCAACATTTTCCTCACCACAGTTATTAAAATTAAAAGTCATCGCTGTATAAAAATTAAATTTTACCCGTATTAAGTTGTCGTTTTATCTGTTAATATAAGAATTTTAAATGCATACAAAATATTTCCGTGTACTGTCTCCTAAAATACCTCTTCCACAAAAACCCCATCTCGCCGTCATGGCCACTGGAGAGGAAGGTAGTAGGTGTTTTAAAATAAATTATGCATTATGCCTGTCTGCACTTAATATGCGCGTGTGGTCCACGAAAAGACAAAAATGTTGAATAAATAATTTATATCGTTTTTTGGTATCAAAGAGATATGCGTATAAATTTGTCGTTTGGTTAGCAAATTTGTTTTATACGGTTGTTAGCACTACCATTTTGGAACGCCGACATGTGTTTCCGAAATATTATTTTAAAATTTTTATTACGAGCGTTTCGTTGAAATAAAACAAATGCAATGTTTAGTGTCTAAAGGACTGGACTCGAAAAACTTAAATTATTATGGAAATAGAAGTGTACCCCTCTCACCGTTTTCATCCTATCTGAAAAATAGATTGATGTATTTTAAATAAATCTTGTCCAAGTTGGTTAACAAAATTTTAACTTTTTTTATCACATGAAAACTTATATCAAATTTTGAATGTACTGGGGCCACCAAACAATAATATGTGAAAAAAAAATTACATGACAGGTTTCCTTGTGACATCAAAACATATATTTTCGTAAAAAGTACAAACATCAGCTACATTTAGAGACATTATTGCTTAATATAGAATAAATACTTCTTAAAGGTCTTTTTTAAGTCTCCAACACTAATCTGCTAGCTTTCCTGGACTCCATTTCCCTTGATAGCGCTTTCCATTAAGAAAATTGTGACTTGAAAAACCGGGCCCTAACCTAGTTTACTCAATACCCTTAACCTTGGCCTAAATTTCGTCTAGTGGATCACTACGCAGTGATATTAATAAACTACAGAATTTACGTTTAGAGTTCAATGTAGCTGTAATGGAGGAAAAACAATGTAAACACAGAGATTAATTAAGTTTATTTAACACTTGATCCATATAATCTAAATAAAGAAAGTACTTACAAATAATATAAAAATTATTTAAATAGAGCAATTGCATTAGCAAAAGAAAATTATTTTAAAAAACAAATTTCAAATAATACTGATAGTAAAACACTCTGGAAGGTTCTAAATAATTTTACAAACAAAGATAGAATTAAAGCTAAAATGGGGGAAATAGAAGTTGAAGGAAAGAATATAAAATATAAAAGGGAAATTGCAGATCACTTTAACAACTATTTTACCAATTTGGGCAAAACTTTGGCAAATAAAATAACAAAAACTCAAGGATATAAATTAAAAAATTATAAAAATGATATATCTATATTTCTTCAGCCAACAGATGAGCTCACTATCAGGCGCACAAATGCCAAGTTTGAAGGGGATTACACTCTCTTGGATAGTAAGCCACCGACAAGACGAAGAACTGCAAGGAGTGCTGAAAATATCGTTGCGGTAAGGGAAAGCGTGAACGCAAATGCAAATGTATCCATTGTGTGCCTAGGCATTTCAGAAATCTCAACATGGCGTGTTTTGAAGAAAGACTTGGGCCTACATCCATATAAGATGGTTATAACTCAAGAACTGCAGCCTGCCGACCATGCTTTGCGGAGAATGTTTACCGATTGGGCACTTTTGCAGATAGAAGAAAATGCTGATTTTGGTAAACAAACCATCTTTTCAGATGAAGCCCATTTTTGGCTTAATGGCTTTGTAAATACTCAAAATTGTCGCTTCTGGTGTGAGAAAACTCCCCAACAACTAGTGGAGAGGCCATTACACCCCGTGAAAGTTACTGTATGGTGTGGTTTGCATGCCGGCGGAATTATCGGTCCCTACTTTTTTGAGGATGCGGCATGTAACAGTGAATACAGAGCACTATCGTGCCATGCTAACGGACTGCACTTAATGCTGCAGACATGGAAAAGAAGTGGTTTCACCAGGACGGTGCAACATCGCACACTGCCCAAGACACAATGAATTTAATGAGGGAGCGTTTTAAGGGGCGAATAATTTCCCGACATGCTCGAATCAACTGGTCACGAAGATCTTGTGATCTTACACCTCTCGACTTTTACCTCTGGGGATATGTAAAGTCTTTGGTATACACTAACAATCCCCAAACTAGCGACGACTTGAAAGCTAATATCACCCGAGCTATTCACGAAATACAGCCCAACTTATTGGAAAAAGTTATCGAAAATTGTATTCATCGTCTACACGTCTGCCGCCGCAGCCGAGGCGGCCATCTTAATGATGTCTTATTCAAAACATAATGTCATATAGTTGGCTACAAAATAAAACAAAAATCATAGAAATATATTAGTTTGTTTTTATTTTATAGCACTTTCAAATTATATCATTCTTATTGGTAGACCCTTTATATGCAGAAGCCGTCGTTTATAGAAACTCCGTCGACATCTTTTATTTTCGTTCTCAAAATATAACAAAAGCGCAGCCTCCGTAAGGGTAGCGATATCTCTTTTTAAATATATTCGAAGAATATAAAGAAAAAGGATTCACCGTAGCGATAACGTGGATATTTGCGTTTTTTGTTAACTTGACTCGGTGAAGATGAAAAAGCTAATCCCCGAGCCCACAAAAACCCTGGTATTTATACTTAAATTTCCCATATATGCAAATGTATCGGAAAGAGAACGACTGTGAATTCGGTGCATAAAGACCTTAAAGCTTTGTATTAATTCCTGAATATAGCCCTAACGTTTTACATCTGGTTTTTTCCAGAAGTAATTAAACGGCGCCTACGAGCCGGGAGATGCTAAGATGTCGTTTGAATTCGAAATAAAAATTTGAATATAATATGTAATAAATAAGAATTATTTAAATTAATTATCAACCCCCGGTTGTCGGATTTCAAAATGATCTAATGAAGCCTCTCGCTTTGTTCGTCTCTCACAGCACTCAATAGATGAGAGTCCAGCATATGTATTTTTAAGGACATATTACTACATCTCAAAGCTTTGTATGACATTATCAGTTCATTTATTGAGTCTTTGCAATTTTCCGTTTTATGGTTTCCTAGAAAATTTTGGACAACGTTCACAAAACATTTCCAGGCGAGTTTTTTCTGATCATTTAGTTTTTCTTCAAAGCTCTTATTCTTTATCAGTTGCCGTATGTATTAATTTTTGCTTCGCTTAGTTTGGAGAATGTCTCTTTCAGATATGCAAATTCACTGCCATCTTTAGGCATAGCTTTTACAAATTTTTTTTTTTCAGGCCGAGCTTTATGTGCAACGGTAGTAAAAGAATGTCATCAAGGTTCACTAAAGGATCATTTTTAACATTTGTATGGCCTGGAGTGAGTGATTTACGCTTTGGCCACACTTTCTTTGTATAGTGATTTTTTCTGTCCCTACTATCCCATTCGCAAATGAAACAGCAAAATTTTGTGTAACCAAGCTGTAGTTTAAGGAAAAGTGCAATGACTTTAAAATTACCACAAATTTACCAAGCGTGTTTACTGTATTCAATTTTTTTAAAAAGAAATCTCATATTTTCGTAAGTCTCTCTCATATCAGAACCATGAGCAGAGCAGAACCGGCACTAAAGGAAGTTTATTTCTGTTATGCAGCAACACTGCTTTCAAACTAGTTTTTGAGAAGTCAATGAACAATCGCCAGTGATTGGAATCATATTCAAAATTTAATAAATTCATCAAAACAGGAACGTTTAAATCACTTTGTGTCAATAAGTGCGGTTCTTTTGAAGTTCATAACTTGGGTCACTATCTTCACATATTTTATCGTGCTCACTTAGAACAAGTTTTGGAATAGAATCCTGATTTTCTGATCGATTTGGAGGCTTTGGCACAGGCAGTTCGGCACTATGTAGGATGGATCTGTTGGCCGAAGACAAGTTTGGATACAGGATAGTGTGTTTGGACTTGGTTGTAATGCCTTTTGTTTGAGCCAAACAAAAATTATAATCACTTACATGATCTTTTGGTTCGGTCCAAATCATTGGTATAGCAAATGGCATATGTCTGGGTTCTTGTTTAACCCAACCTAATAGCAGTCTCAAACACGTTACACAACATTAATGTGGAACCCAGGACTTATCTTGATTCCTCACAGGAAATCCAAAATAGTCTAAATAGCACCTGTTCAATTAATGATATGAAATTTCGATGCTAAGATATAAAAGTTAATTCTCCACACACATAACAAAAACTGCCAAGGTTTCGTGGCATATTTACGATGTAACAAACGTATATAAGATGTAAGTTAGTTTAATGCAATAGTTATACAGTCGTCTAAATGAAGTTATTTAAAAAATACACGTATATGAGGTCAGAAATTAATATGTAGCTGTCACAAACAAACGACGTAATTGAAACAAAATATTATATATTGTTAATGAAGGTACACCAACATGAACAAAAATCATCACAAAGTTCGTGTAATAAAAACAGTGTTTACCACTGTAATCACCCATGGAATGCCTTAAGGTTCTGTTCTTGGGCCTCTACTGTTCATTATATACATCAACGATCTAACTAAATATATGGTGCCCTCATAAATATATTATTTTTGTCGACGATACGACCTTTATATATAAAGGGTGTCCCAAAGTTGCTGGGACACAAAGCAATCACGTGTAGTCAATATAAGTCGACTGGACCCAATTTATTTGTATCCAAAATGTACCGTGTGCCTGTGAAAAGAGTTAAAAGTTTACATAGAAAAACACATTTTTGTACACTGTTTAGAAATGAGTGAAACAAAATAAAATAAAATTTAACAAAATTGCATTTTAGAGGATTACTTTCCATTTGGTAATCAAAGAAACACAAAAGAAATTGTAAAAGTATTAAAACCACCTTTACACCCTGACACTTTTTTAGAACTTTCTTAGAGGTGATAACACAGTTTTTTTTTAGCGAAAAGACTGAATAATTATCTTTATTTTATTACTCTTGTAAAAATTTCGTATTCTGCATAGTTCAGAAGGAAAAAAATGTTTTCTTAAATTAATGCTAACAGATATTCCTAGTAGAAGTTTAATAAAATTGTAATACAAAATTTAGTTGGCAGTTGAAAAAAGACAAAACGTTTTTTTATAATAAATGTTCAATATGATTACCACCTTCATCAATACAAAGGTCAATTCGACGTAAAAAATTAAAATGCACCCTTCTTCGTAGTGCGTTTACGCCATTTTGGATTTTGTTAGACAGCTGTTCGGAAGTATTAATTTGAACCTCTTACACTTTTACTTTTAACGCTCTCCAGATAAAGAAGTCACATGGATTTAAATCTGGAGACCGCGAAGGCTATTAAATAAATGCTTTTTGTCTCCTACCAATCCATCTACCAGGAAATTGTTCGTTTAGATATTATCTTACTGCGCGTGCAAAATAAAATGGTGCACCGTCGTGCATAAAGAACATGCTTCGACGAAAGTTAATGGACAAGTTGTCTAATAAATCTTGCAAAATTTCGTAACTGGCACCATTGAGATGATCTGACAATCGGATCGACCCAACCAAAAAATTGACGATAAATCCAAATTAAACATTAATTTTAAATTCTCGTTAATAGTGTCTAGCTTTAATAGCATGCGGGTTTTCATCAGCATAAATATGCTCATTGTGCAGGTTTGTTATGCCACGACGTCTAAAACAAGACTCATCAGTAAACAAAATGTGTATTTAAATGTGAAATCTTTTAAGTATTCTGTGCTCCCAAGCAATTTGAAAAAATTTAAACGTGATCCATGGTCAAGTAGTAATAAATCTTGCACTAGCTGTATGTGAAATGAATGAATGGATTCACAGTGTTTTTTGTTTTTTGTTTGGCATTGCACAGATCTGGTACTAATTTTAGGTTTGTTACCGATTATTTCAAGAACAGCCTTTTCCGCATTAGGTCTTTGGACTTAGAATCTTCCAGTGTTGATTATAACTGGTGTCAACATCCCTGTATCTCGCAGACGTCTCTCAATTCAGGCAAAAGTTTAAGGATTCAGAATTCTCTAATTCAAATACCTTTCTTGATATACGCGGGCACTTTTGTGACAGTTACCTTGACAGAATCCAAGAACTAAGATCGTGTCGGCCTGCTCATTAAAAGAGAAATCCCTATTTAATAACAATTAAAATAACAACAACAATTAAATATTTTTTTATATAAATAAAAAGTTCCTTGGTTTTTTAGTCGGTAGATATCAGTACATCAACTACAACAATATAGATACGGGCATCATCCAGGTAACAAACGGAGTGCCGCAGGCCTCAGTATGGGGTTCTGTAATATTCTTGCTACATATCAATAATTTGCCCTCAGCTATAGATACAATAGGCTCGGTGATTTTATACGCTGACGATTCTACCATATTAGCGAAGGGAGATGTGTGTAAGAGCAAAGATGGTTTAAATATGGCGAGAGCCTGGTTTTCCAGCAATAAACTAAAGCTCAATAAAAGTTAAACATAACACATGCTATTTAGCTAAGATAAATTTGCTCTAAAATTTAAGCCAGTTAAACTATTAGGTGTCACATATGATACCAGATTAAACTGGTCTTGTCATATTGAAACTCTCTATTCTAAGCTCTCATCGCAACTTTTTGTTATGAGGCAGATTCGTATGTACTGGAGTAATATGCAATAAAGTCATAGTAACAGTTTATTATGCGCTTATACATTCTAATTTGTCTTATGGTGTAACATTCTGTTGCCGCTTAAGAAATGCCCACAAAGCTTTCAAGTTATGAAAGCTGCTGTGTGTATAGTTGATGCATCAGAGTATCGTGCACCCTGCAAAAAATTGTTTAAAAAGTACAAAATCCTACTATTGCCCTGAATTTTTATATTATAGTCTCTCTTGTTAATTCATAAGAATGTATCTAAAATTGCAAGGCACTGTGATGTTCATTACTATCAAACAAGAGTAGCAATTTGTCAGAGGCGATTAAGTTATTTCTCAAAGGATATCCATAAAAATCATAGTGAAAGTTGCTAACTGTGAGCACTTTGAACCTCTCATCAAAAAATTTGGTATTATTACATTACCTTCACTATTTATTTAAAATACAGTTCACAAAATTCACAAAAATAGTGCAAATCTACTACTTAATGCTTTTTGATGTCTACCATTATAATACCAGACAAGTTGGAAATATAAAGAAACAAACGTTTCGTTTATCTAAATCGCAAAAAAATCATTGAACCTTAAGAAAGATATATCCCTGAATATAAAAAACGACCAAGTGTTAAATCGACTTATACAGGGTGTCCCATTAGTGCGTAATTGTTCAATATTTCAATTTTGTTATAGACACGCAAACAAGGTTTAAATAAAAGTTATATGGATTTAAAAAATAAATATTTCAAACATATTTTTGGATCTACAGGGTGTTGCGTTTTTGCTTGGCAAATAAAAATGTATGTATTTTTAAATAAAATACCCTGTATTTTATTTAATTTTTAAAATGGTTTGATAATACTGTATTTAACTTTAGAATGTTTTTAAAAAATATTACAGGTTTGCCAAGCATTTTTTTTTTTAATTAGGAGAAATATGCAGACCTCAAATTAAATTATCATAATTTAGGTAGGTTCACATTTCAAAATTATTTAATATACAGACTTATAAGATACTAAGTTAACGAATAGTGGTGGTAGAACTAGTTTATTTTATACGGAATGTTTACTCAATTTTTTCAAACGCAACACTCTGTATATGATTTAAGCATAAATGTTCTTATAAATTTACCTTTCCAACGATAACAAAATGTTAGCCAATAACACATATACAGAGTGTTCCATCAGTGCGTAATTGATCGATAGCTGTTTTATTATTAAAATACGAAGAAATTTTTAAATATAAAAGTTGTATGACCATATTTAATAATTGTTTTTAAATATACAGAGTAGTCCATAATCGAGGTGCTAAACAAATCCATACACTTTTAATGCAAAAAAGCCTGCAGGTAGTTATACATATTTAAATGTTTTCACATCGTCAAACAGTTTTAATTAACTTCGTTTATTTGCTATGTTGTATTTAGGGTGTGTCAAAAAGTAAAGTTTCGATTTTCTCAATTTTTTAATTGCAGGGTGTCTTAGCTTAAAAATGTATAAGTTTGGTCAGTCCCGCGTTTATAAACCAAATTACATATTTAACAATATTTATTAAATATGGTCATACAACTTTTATACATATAATTTTTTTCGTATTTTCAATAATAAAACAACTATTGATCAATTACGTACTGACGGGACACCCTGTATATGTATTATTGGCTAACATGTTGGTTTCGTTGGAGAGGTTAATGTATAAAGAATTTTATGCTAAAACAATATACAGGGTGTTCCATTTAAAAATGTACATTTTTATTTTCCACACAAAACACCCTTTATATCCAAAAATATTTTTAAAATACGTATTTTTAAATCCATATAACTTTTATTTAAAACTCGTTTGCGTATCAATAACACAAATTGAAATATTGTACAATTACGCACTAATGAGACACCCTGTATAGTATTTAAAAATCTGATTTTTAGTCAAATTAAAATAAAGGTCGTCTTAATAATAAAATTGATAAATGTATTATTTTAAATAAAAATTAATTTAAAACAACTCCATTTTATTTTATCTCAAAGGTGTCATTTTAAATTATTTTAACAAATCAGAAAAATAAAAAATAGTATGAGGACCTAAGTTCAACCTTTACCTACGATGTGGTTTACCCAGGATATGGAAATATTTCCTATTTTTCTAGATCAGTCGATTTAAAATTTATAAGTAATTTTTTTGGAATGCCATGTCAAATGGCATAAAAGTACTATTTTGGACAAAAAATGGCTTCTATATTAAATCCTCTACAATAACTGCTCATCCTCATACTACTAAGGGATAAAGGCAGCACTGTCTCCAGCTATAAGGCCTTAAGTGCACAAGGAACATCCATTCTCCAGTGGTATAGAAATAGTAATACTCAAAATATAAAAAAAAATCAAAATTATCCTTCCATAGCATAGTCTAGTGCACCTGTACTCAACCTTTTTTTCTTTCGGCCCACATAAATCTGTTTGGTACGCTACAACGGGCCACATAAATCTGTTTGTTATGCTACACGGGCCACACTATTTTTGGGTCATAACTAGAGTTTCTACCTATTTGAAATGTAAATAGAGACAATGGGTGACGATAGGGATCCGTTTTAAGTCCTCATGTTGTTTTAGTTGTTTTAATAAGCTTTGAAAAGTCGTAAGGACAATTTATTTCAAAAAAGGAGTGTATATCAACCTTTTCAATTTCTAATAATAGTGTTTGGGGCTGCACAACAAAGCCTGGAGGGCCGCACAAAAAAGCTTGGAGGGCCGCAGTTTGAGTGTGACTGGTCCAGCGGCTTTGACAACATAAAACGGTGCTTTTTGGCTTTCGCACTCTGATTGAATTTTAATTTAAGGCAAGGCAGCCTGAGTAATAAAAATGCTTATTTTTATATGTGAACAACACACGATGACACTTTAATCGATTATTTTATCGAATTACTCATATTACTGCCCTCCAAAAGGTATACTGGCCTAAATAGCGTCCCAAAATCTGTCAATATCTCCCGATCTTTAACTTGTGTAGTGACTTTTGGATTTTGTGGTCTTATTGTGTGATCGGGATGTGAAAATAACACTCTACACGTTATAATTATTAATCTATTAGTGAAATATATTACATATACATTCGATCTCAATGGGAGTTTAAGTATTATTGCCCGAGTAGGTGAATTTGCCGACGCTCCAGAGCGATAATACGCAACGTACAGAGTGGTATATTTCCTTGCACGGCCATCCTGAGAGTTGTTTGTCCTTTAGTTTGTTATTTGCGTCCAAAAGAGATATACGTTTAAGTTGGAAGTCTAAGAAGGTAAAAAAATATACGTAAAGTGCCTTGTTATGCCCTTTACAGCGATTCGCCAGATATTCATTTCGGCGTATCGCCAGCGATTCGCTGGCGATCCGCCGGCGAAAGCCCAAAAAGCTGGCGACTCGCCGGAGATTGTCACCGGAATGTCATTTCACGCAAGTTTTCATGTTCTTTTATAGGGAAAAATTTGATATTCGTTCATTATTTTTTGAGTTTTAAGAAATGAATCATGAATAAAATGCGAGAGATACCGGTGATAATCCCTATAAAAGAAAATAAAAACTTGCGTGAAATGACATTCCGGTGACAATCTCCGGCGAGTCGTCAGATTTTTGGGCTTTCGCCGGCGGATCGCCAGCGAATCGCTGGCGATACGCCGAAATGAATCTCTGGCGAGTCGCTGGCGATCGACTATGCATACGGCTGTAAGATGCCACTGACGGCTTTGAAATGCCACTGACAGCTTTAAAATGTCACGGACGGCTTTGAAATGCAATTTATTTCGATGTCCCTTTATTTTGCAGATGTGGCAAGACTTGAATCTTAACCGACAAATATCTCGATCATGACCTTGTTTCCCGCAACATAAACATGTAATATTTTGTTTTTGTTTGACGAATGTGAATGGTTTTTTTTTTCGTCACTGCTACTCGGTTGTTCTAAAGCAACTTTATTGGAGTGATCCGATGATTTATTGTAAATTTTGTTTTTAAACTAAACACCTAATACATTTGGATCGGAAATTCTAGATGCCTCCACGGAAGAACTAATATTAGGGTCATTAATTGTTCCTATAATAAGAGAAACCTTATCTGAATCGGAAAAATTTTCTTTTATTTATTTTTGCCAAATGTATAAATGAAATTCGTACAATAAGTCGCCATTTTCAGGTTTATAAATAGCTATGTCTATTAATAGTTCATAAGCGTTTCGGGTACATTGAAAGGTACAATTAAATAGGTTTTTCCACTGCCTTTAAGTATACTGACGCCACCCCAATTCACTTTTTATGTAGCTGTCGTATCAGGTTTTGGCAGTTCCTTTTAATTTGTTTAATACCTGATAGATGATAAAACTGTCTGGCCATTGATGAGCAGCGGCGTTGTATTCTATTATTTCTAGTCAATCGTCCACTTCTACTGTATTGGCGTCAAATTCAGGTATTAAAGTATTAAAGATAAATTATCGTAACTTACAGATTTTGTTCTACTTGTTTTTTTTTTACTCGAGCGCTGTCTATTCTGACGGTAGTTGGAATCATCCGATGAAGTTGACGAGGAGTCGAGGAAGATGATGTCGTTGACGACGAAGATGGCGAATGACGTCTTTTCCTATTTGCTTTGGTTACCTTCGATTGTGGCATTTCGTTTGCACTACCACACACCCCCCTAATAGTTCAACCACTTCTGATGTGATCGGGATATGAAAATAACACTCTACACCACATCTACCACAATCCATTCATAAATATTGTTTGTTTACACGCCAACATTATAGACCGTCAGATAGTGACTGATTTAGGTGCCCCATTATCGCATGCAAGCCTCGAAGAGGGTTGAAAAGTACATCGATTTTGAGTAGAATGAAAGCAAATTTATGAGCGGCCCCTGGGGATAACATATGGAAAATTCGATTTTCCTTAACAGAAATAAAAGGTGTTTCATGGTCATTTTTCCACGCAAGCCATTTTAACTATATGATTAATTATTAGAACTAGGCTTCGGAAAACCAAAGGCTTTAATGTTGCAAGTGGCTAAAGGGTTGAAATAAGGGCGTAATCTTGTAAAGAAAAATCGATATTTTAACTGATTTTTCCAAACAAGCCCGTCGAAAGTATGAACACATACATCGTCACTAGCCCGAAAAACATATTGACTTGAATGGCGCGAATGGATAAGTGCATTTGAAGTCGGAAAAATTACCGCAAATTTTTTTTTATTTTTGAGTTATTTTTTCATGCAAGCCTTTTTAACCATAGAATGTTATTAATGTGTTAGACGTAATAATAAAATTGGCATGAGTATCGGATGTGGACGAAACGAAGGCTTGAGTCGAAAAGTTGCAGGAAAATTGTATGGAAAATGCCACCATTTTCCCACGCTAGCCGTTTGACATATGCTTAGAAAAAGTGATTCTAAGACTATATAACAAAAGGCTTGAGTGTCGGACATGGTCATCATATTAATTATATATAATTTATTTAACAAAAACCTGACAAAAAAAGTTTATAAATTTCCACCATTTTCCCACACAAGCCTTTTAGCACATGCTTAGAAAAAGTGATTCTATGACTATATATAAAAAGGCTTGAGTGTTGAACATGGTCTTCATATTATTTATACAAAATTTATTTAACAAAATGCTGACAAGAAAATCTATAAATATCCACCATCTTCTCACACAAGCCGTTTGGCATATGCTTGGAATCATTTATAATTCGCCATATAAAAAAAATAAAACTAAAACCTAAATATCAAAACCTAAATATCACCCTAAATCATCTAAATATCGATTCTCAAAGTTATTTTATATTAATTTTATTATAAGACTTGTCTCGTGGCCGGACTATTCAACGACTAATTTTATACCTTTTAAATGTTTATTAACTTAACGCCCTTGTAAAAATTCAAATATTTCAGTTGATTAACTAAATAAATGTATATCATAGTACTTAACAATTATTTAATTTGAAGAAAAATAACTAATGTAATGAACACAACAACCTGTTACTTCAATTTTAACCAAAAAAATATCGCACAATAATTATTTAATCTAATAACTTGTATAATTTGAAATAATGTCACATAATATCATAGGAACATCAACATATTCTAATCGACTTCAAGAAAATCATTTTAATCTGTTAAAAGATTTATCTCATGACATTCTTGATTGCTTTAATATCTTACATAAATGCAATTTAAAATGGTTTCGAAGTGTCTATTCCATAGAATACTTGATTGTTAAATTCTAGGATATCTACTTTTTCATGTTTACTAGCTGCATTTTTATTTTATACACACATTAATTTTATAAAAATTTAAAAATGGACCAACATATCTTTGTAACGAATCTGTTAATAGGGCCAAGTCTTTTCACCTCTAAAGCCGGCTACTCACTACGCGTTACTTGCCGAGTTACTTGACTTGGACTGAACTTGGCCAGTACTTGTTCGAGTACAAGTAAATCGTCTACATTACGTGCGCCTTCTAAAGTAGTAGTAGTAACTTTACTCGGATCCTTTGACTTCGGTCCGTTTACCGACAACCGACGGGAAGTACAAGTAACTTGCTGAGTCTATACAAGTCTCCATACACATTACATGGTACTTGCAAAGTACTTGGCAAGTAACGCGTAGTGAGTAGCCGGCTTAAGTGTAAAGTTGAAAGTAACTACTTGCTGATTAAACTATAGGAATAATGTTTGTTAATCTGTCAGGTAAACCTACATGTAACTTTACTCAGAGGTTAGAAGATCGACCCTTAACAGGTATTTTAAAGTTTATATTTAATAGCCCTTTGAAAGAATATATATAAATTTTTCTATAAAATAAACATATTGTTAATTCAACACTAAATTCATATTAAAATTTGCTATACGAATAATCACCGAACAATAAATAATAATAACAACTTTGCATAAATATTTATTTGTAAACTTTTTGGTCAGTTCTTTTTTAGATAAATAATATGCTCCATGTCCAATAATCAAGCCTTTTGTTATATCGTTTAAGAATTACTTTTTCTAAGCATATGACAAACGGCTTGCGTGAGAAAATGGTGGAAATTTCTAGATTTTCTTGTCAGCTTTTTGTTGAATAAATTATAAAGATATAAATAATATGATGGCCATGTCCGACACTCAAGCCTTTTGTTATATAGTCTTAGAATCACTTTTTCTAAGCATATGTCAAACGGCTTGTGTGGGAAAATTTTGGCAATTTGCTTACATTTTTCCAGCAACTTTCCTATGTTCTGAAAATATGAAGACCACGCTCTGCACTCAAGCCATTATTTTTTTCTGGTCTCTTAAATTCATAAGTTTTTATTGCAAAAAATTTCGTTGATGGGAAAATAACTGAAAAATCGAAAAAAAATTCTGTTAAATTTTCCAACCTTAAAATGGACTTATCCACTCACGCCACTCAAGCCAATATGTTTTTCGGGCTAGTTACGATGTATGTTTTCATACTCTCGATTGGCTTGTGTGGAAAAATCGGTTAAAATTTCGATTTTTCTTTACAAGATTACGCCATTATTTCAACCCTTTAGCCACTTGCAACATTAAAGCCTTTGATTTTTCGAAGCCTAGTTCTAATAATTAATCATATAGTGAAAATGGCTTGCGTGGAAAAATGACCAAAAAACACCTTTTATTTATGTTAAGGAAAATCGAATTTTCCATATGTTATCCCCAGGGGCCGCCGGCCGCTCGTAAATTTGCTTTCATTCTACTCAAAATCGATGTACTTTCCAACACTCTTCGAGGCTTGCATGCGAAAATGGGGCACCTAAATCAGTCACTATCTGACGGTCTATTAAACGTCAGATAAGATTGAAAATGGCGTCGATGTTTACATTACTAATATTATTGTCATGAGCGTATCATTAACAGGAAAATGGTTCAGAAATAAAAGAATTCAGTTAAAAGTTTTATTTATAAAATATTTATTTACACAATGATGTATTATTCAAAAGCTAAGAATAACGATATTAAAATAATTTTTAAATAGTATGATAAACAAGGTAACATTTTAAAAATATGTTTACATAATCTTAATATAAGTATTATAAAATGAAATAAATAGTTTTGTAGCTTAAGGAAATTAATAATACAGCACGGAAAAGCTGCAGAAATGTTATATTTTAAATTAATTCACATACTAATTTCACCAAAAAATTAATAATGAACAACATGATAATTATATATGAAAAATATAATATTGCTAATACACTATTAATTTAAAAAAAAATATTCAATTTGCTAGGAAAGGTTTCAAGAAGTATGATGTTTGAGTTCTAAGATACTTAGATATATTGGAAAGAATTCATCTATATTTCCTGAAAAGAGTTCGTTTAGTTCTTATCAATACTTCTGATGCTATAATTCGTTTACAGACTGGAGAGTAAAGCATGGAATTATAATAATTTAATATTTTTAAAATATCCCTTAACTGGATACAACAAATAATGACAATGCATATTCATGGCTATGCAATGCTTTGTTTTGAACAACAATTGCGTTTGAACAACTCTACAAATATGAAGTATAACTGAATAGTACATATTATGAAAAATTGATATTGATTTTGTTCCTATATAGAAAAATTTAAACCAACTTTTAGTTGATATAGGAAAGATTTGTTCAAGCGTCTCGTTATTCTTTTATATCGTATGGTTCAAATGAAAGGAACAAATTCATTATAATAGAAGTAGTTGGTTTTTCGAAAAAAGGCTCGGACAGGTCAATTTTGTTTACTTAAAGCGCAATTTTTTAAGTAGAATTCAATTTTCTCCCCCTTCCCATTTTTAGACAGTGACGTCATTGACAATTTTTTTAAATAGTAACCCCAATTTTTTTTTCTTGACTTTGATAGATCTTGCAATTTTCTACTCGGAAACATAATATTTGAAATATCTTACATAACAATTTTTTTTGAATAAAAGTAATTTAAAGATCAGACACATAAATTTTATTTTGATAACACAATAAATGAATAAAAGATAATTATTTGTAATTAAGTGCCTAATCTAACAGTATAATAATAATAATAATAAAGAATTTGTGAAATTGTCATTAATTCTTTTTTATTATTATTTTTATTATTATTATTATTATTAATATTTTGTTAGATTAAGCACTTAATTACAAACAATTATCCTTTATTCATTTATTGTGTTCTCAAAATAAAATAAAATTTATGTGTCTGAACTTTAAATGGCTTTTATTCAAAAAAAATTTTATGTAAGATATTTCAAATATTATGTTTCCGAGTAGGAAATTGCAAGATTTATCAAAATGAAGAAAAAAAAATTGGGGTTACTATTTAAAAAAATTGTCAATGACGTCACTGCCCAAAAATGGAAAGTGGGGGGAAAATTTAATTCTATTTATAAAATTGCGCTTTAAGTAAACAAAATTGACCTGTCCAAGCATTTTTTCGAAAAACCAACTACTTCTATTATAATGAATTTATTCCTTTCAATTGAACCATACTGTATATTTACTCGTATAAAATTATTTTCCTACCTCTTGTGAACCAAGTACATACTTGCTTTTAAAATGACCTATCTTAGTTATCTATACACTTTTTTAATTGTGTACGTCCAGTCATTTCAGAATTAAATGTTTAATAAATTGTATTAGATGTTATTGATTGTAGATTATACTGCGTGCAATACACATGAAAAAGAAACTGTTGTTTACATTTTTTTGATAGTCCGATTTAAACATCAATGAAACAAAATGAAAATGTAAATCCATTGCTGCATTACTATAATATAATAATTTTTTGTCTAAATAAAAATGTCCTTGGTTTATTCGGTCGTTTTTATTTTTTATTGTTTAGCATAGCACTACATATGTTTCGGAAAACTTTTCCATCTTCGGGTGCAGTCAAAATTTATTAAAACATGGGGACGATTACAAACAATTAAAAAAAAATAGATAAATAGAAACCCCATATTTCTGTTTCAACGTGTTAAGGTATTGTGACGAAAGTCTAATTTATTTTTAGTTTATTTATTTAAAAACACACTATTTACAATTTATTTCAGACGTACTATTTAATTTATGTAATATTTAGACACTAATGATATGCAATCACATACTTTGAGGGAGCAAAAGAAGATATATCTATAATATGATTACCTTGAGGTGTTAGGAAGATTGACTTGCTTTGGACTAGCATCATTTTTCAAATATTTAAGGCCATTTGAATAAAATAAGAAATTGCTATCCTTATAAAATGTCTTGAGCAAATTTTTGCAGATTTAGGGAGTAACCGTTCCAAATTGATTCCCAAAATACCAAACCAAGCTTTTTTTCTCTCAAAATTTGCAGGAAACCTGAAAGAGTTATTAGTATCAATTTTAAATATAATTTAAAAAGAAAAAATGAATATATACTTGTTCATAAATGTACAAATATTTTATACACTACAGTTACGCCAATGATTAAAAAATGTAACCTATAATTTACTTCAATTTAAACTTACTTGTGGAACGATAAATTTGAATTTAGATAATCCAATTCTTTGCATACTTCACACTTTCTAACCCTATTTGCAGAATAAAATGTTTAATATTGTCCAAAAAGTATAAGAAACAATGAACACGATTTGACAACTGATACTATTCAACCTTATACAAAAACGACAGCACAGCTTCATAGGCGTCATAAGTGGTGAACAATTTATAAATGGGATGCAGCTTAGCGCGGTTGCCACATTTAGGCCGATTTTTTTATTAAAACTGTACTTATTTTTTATATAATTGATTATCAAAGATTATATTTGGTTTGTAGTATTTTAAAAGTAGCTTCAACCCGATCTTACACGTACTTAATAATTCAGTTAATATTAACAATATTTTATAACAGGAATATTAGAGGGTTCGTATTTGCTGACAACGATTAGAAATTAATTTAAATAGACTTGGCAATGTGGTAAATCGACTATAATCTTATACACCACATTAGCTTAGAATGTGACTGATTGTTGACGATCACGGTGGTTATTACATTTTGTGGTTTCTATATCTATACTCTACACGTTATAATTATTAATCTATTAGTGAAATATATATCAGAATTAATTTTTAGAGCGGTTTTGTTACAAATAGCACCATGTTATTATTGACAATATACAGGGTGTCTGTAAAAGGTCTTTACAAAAACATACCACATATTCCTTAGACCAAAATAAGTCGATTTAAGTAAAATTACCTTTGTACAAAGTTGCTTCGTTTGGGCTCCAGACGTCCTTGAAGTTACAATTTTTAAATCGTTTTTCCCATATAAATTTAAAAGGGCATATGCGATTTTGCTGAAATTTGGTATATTGGTAGAGTTTTATGTGACAAAAAAAAATGGTATTAAAATTTTGTCCGATAATAATACATAGGCGTAGAACTTGATTTTTTAAATAAATGCACCTTTAAAAATTCTACGCCAATGGAAGAAAAGGAGTTTGAGTATGAAATTTAGATTGCGAAACTCATTTACTTTAAAAAAGGTACTCTTGATAAGACTCGATTACTATCATGGTTTTGACGAAATTTGCATTTTAGTAATTTTAGAACATAAACAATAATTATTAAAATACAAACTTTGTCAAAACCATGAGAGTAAATCGAGTGTTATCAAGGGTACTTTTTTTGTAGTAAATGAGTACCCAGTCCAAATTTCATACTCAAACCCCTTTTTTGCCATTGGCGTAGAATTTTTAAAGGTGCAATTATTTAAAAAATCAAGTTCTACGCCTATGTATTATTATCGGACAAAATTTTATACGATGAAAAACATAAAAATGTACTTTTTTCATATCTTCTTCAACACCTCTAATCGAGACTATTAACAAAAATACTCGATTCTTGCCATGTACGATTTTTTGAGGAATATTAATTATTTGCCTGTGCATTACGTATACAAAAACATTTATTATTGGTTTCCATAGTTTCATCTAAATAAAAATATTGTCAAGTTTTAACAGCTAATCTCTTGTTAACGATTAAAAGTGTTCTATCTGACTCAATAATTAAAAAAACAAATACGTGGTTTATTAATATGGCTGTACAATATACCAATGCAGAATATACCGATATGTTACTGACATTAGGATTTTGTGACGAAAATGCTCGAGAGAGTGTCAGGGTGTACTCTGAAAGGTTTCCAAATCGTCGTGTACCTAGCCACCCAACTTTTGCTTCGGGAGACCGGTTCCTTTGCTCATAACACTGTTGATAATGGAAGAGAACGTTTTGTAAGGATTCCTGAAGTTGAAGAAGACATTTTAGAACGTGTTGAAGAAGATCCAGAATTAAGCACCAGACGAATTGGAAGGGAACTAGGAGTAAGTAAAGATGTCGTTCATAAAGTGCTTAGAGAACAATTGCT
The DNA here is from genome assembly GCA_927349885.1 of Psylliodes chrysocephalus. Classification (NCBI taxonomy): domain Eukaryota; kingdom Metazoa; phylum Arthropoda; class Insecta; order Coleoptera; family Chrysomelidae; genus Psylliodes; species Psylliodes chrysocephalus. The sequence continues at coordinate 60,908,689 of OV651814.1, read as the reverse complement.
ATTCGCTCCGTACGAAGTCATGGAAAGGGAAGCAAAAGCGATACTAGCGCTAGCTGCGGATAATTCGTGCATTTTAAGGCGATATTTTGTAATTTTGGCATATCAAATACACGTATACATTTTACTTTTTTTTTAAAAAGTAGGTAAAAATAATACAAAAAGCAACCGGAGTTGCTATGTTGAAAATTGATCAAATACTACCAAAAAAACAGTGAAACTTATATAAAAAAATTAAGTAGCAAAGTAGAAATTAAATCAAAGAAATAAATGGTGTACAATAAGAAGAAAAATTACCTTTAGTTTTGTAATAATAACAGTAATGCTGGAAATAGTAGACATCAGAAACTTGAAAGGTTTTAAATAAACAATAAATTATCCTTTTACGATGTTCTTTAATATCCCTTTATTCTTTCCTTTCCTTTCGCCACCAATTTTAAATAAAAAATATTAGATTATGACTAAAATTAAATTTTTTCTAATAGTGGATGTCCTTATTTATCTAATAGTGAACTTTTAACTATACCTTACCGTGCAAATTTTTGAGAAATTTTTTTTTTAAAATGTGTAAGTTTGTACAGTGTCTTATGAGAAAGTAAGACTTCAACAACAATTTTCGAATTATAATTAATTTTACTATTATTTATTGATTAGATGGAGTAGAAAAAAACTAAAAATAAGGTTTTTGAAATATTTAGGTTTTGTTTTTTACAATAAAATATATAAGGTTACTGTGGAATTTATTGAGAAATTATTATTAAAAAATCACAAAAAATTTTCAACTAGGTTACTTGAAAATTTTTTGTGATTTTTTAATATTAATTTCTTAATAAGTTCCACGGTTTACTATATATATTTTATTGTATAAAACAAAATCTAAATATTTCAAAAACCCTATTTTTAGTTTTTTTCTACTCCATCTAATCAATAAATAATAGTATAATTCGAGAATTGTTGTTGAGGACTTACTTTCTCGTGAGGCACTGTACAAATACTCACATTTTTAAAAAAAAATTCTCAAAAATTTGCAAGGTAAGGTATAGTTAAAAGTTCAGTATTAGATAAATAAGGACTTCAACTATTAAGAAAAAATTAATTTTAGTCATAATCTAATAACTTTTTTTTAACATTTGAGGCGAGAGGTGTGGCGAAAGGACCTCCTTAAATGTTCATTTAGCAAGGACTAGATTTCAAGATTTCTGCCTTTGATTATTATATGTGGCGGGAATGCAATTTTGTGACTTACTGATGGGAAACCAGATTTAATCATTCATTCTATGTTTTCTTTCAAACAACAAAAATGAAAATATAAATAACGATCCTTTTTTTATACATTTTAACTTTACACTAGTATTAAATGGTATTTTTTTATTTTGACAGAACAGGCTAATTCTTCAATGACAACTTATTAGACTTAGGCAACTTCTCATACATTTTCCAGTAAATACTGTTGCCTCCCTGTATTTTATTATTGATTTTTATTGATTAAACATAATTTTCTTTAATTTAAGCGATAAAAATATATAATAATAATAAATTAATGTTTTACTTGTTTTACAAATCCATATACTTTTATTAAAACTAACATATATACTTTTTATTTACGAATTCTATTAAAAATTGTGTTTGTCAGTATACGCAGAAATATTCCGTTAATACCAAAACGAATTGGCGCTGTGGTCGCGCACGGAGCGAATATCCATACCATAAGAAGCCAGTACAAGAATTATTAGTCCATTATCCTCAAATTCGTTTGGGTTTTTGTCGATTTGTTAATATGCAAAGAGAAAGAGATCCAAACTTTGTCAAGAAGGTTCTCTTTACCGATGAAGCGGGTTTTACAAGAAGAGGTATAACTAATACCCATAATGAACATGTTTATGCCGTTGAAAATCCGCATGCAATAAAGGTAACTGGAGAAAATTATTTGGATTTTCTACAAAATACGTTGCCAGAATTGTTAGAAGATTTACCTCTCCAACTTCGGAGAGATATGTGATTTATGCAAGATGGAGCTCCACCACATTTTTCTTTAAACGTTAGAAACCACTTGAATGAACAATATCCACACAAATGGATAGGCAGAGATAATGATGCACCTGTAAACTGGCCACCACGTTCCCCAGACCTAACACCGATGGATTACTTTTTATGGGGACATCTGAAATCCACAGTTTACAGGGAACCTATAGAAAATGAGGAACAACTCTGGCAAAGTATTCAAGATGCAATAAACAATCTTAGAGGTAGTTATGGAAAGGATACATTTTAATTTTCTTTGACGTATAAATCTTTGTATGCGTGAAAATCGTGAACATTTTGAACAATTTTTGTAAAATCTCTATTTTGATTATGTTGTAAATAAATATTTTTGTGAAACCTATACACTCTAAATTATTAAAACAGAAATTTAGCGAAAACCATGAGAGTAATCGAGTCTTATCAAGAGTACATTTTTTAAAGAAAATGAGTTGCGCGATCTAAATATTATACTCAAACTCCTTTTTTTCCATTGACGTAGAATTTTTAAAGGTGCAATTATTTAAAAAAATCAAGTTCTACGCCTATGTATTATTATCGGACAAAATTTCAGTACCATTTGTTTTGCCACATAAAACTCTACCAATATACCAAATTTCAGCAAGGTCGCATATGCCGTTTTAAATTTATATGGGAAATACGATTTAAAAATTGTAACTTCAATGCCCTCTGGAGCCCAAACGAAGCAACTTTGTACGAAGGTAATTTTACTTATATCGACTTATTTTGCTCTAAGGAATATGTGGTATGTTTTTGTAAAGACTTTTTACAGATTTTAGAATTTACAAATTAAAAATCTAAATAATGGTTATGACGTAGCGGTATTCTTCTTATTGTAATCGAATCTTCATTAAAGCGCTGTAAGTGTAATTTAAAATCACCTAATAGAGTATGTACATATATTTACCTTAATGCTTTATTTGCCACCAATAATGTTTGAAGTTAAGGTTACCCATTAAGAATAATAAATATTATTTCCTGTTTGTCAAAAGTACATTTCGAAAAACTCAATTAATCAGGAAACTCAGTTAATCCACAATTCCTGCGTCAAAATAATCATTTAAATTTGCTCGTAGCTAATAATAAACAACATTAATGTTGCAGCTCGTCGGCGAGATCGGGCATTCATCAGAAACGGAGATTGAAGTGACAGTCATTATGTTGTTACAGGCGTGTTACATTTGATCTACGGCCGGATTATGGCTATTCTTCGAAAAAGAACCCACTGTGTTATATCTGGTTTCATTTTAGATTTGCTTAAAAACAACAAACATCGTTTGCTTTAAACATAATTATCCGCTGCCACATGTAGTGTACGTGTTTATGCCGCGCTGGGCTTTGAGTTTTGGGGAATGAACCGAAACCGAAATTTGCGGCTGTTGTGGTCACATTTGATGCTTCATAAATCACTCGGTCGGTATATAAGGGGAAAAAGACGATCTTTTGCATAAGTTCCTGTTTTTATTTGTTAATATTATTCTGAAACAGCTATCTTTTAAGTGTCCCATCCCCATTTTATCAAAAATAAATTTTTATGGCTCCTCTATGTCTGGCTGTCTCACTGATCTGTATATCCATCTGTTGCAGGCATTTTACATACTATATTGTCATGCACAATTTAAATTTAAATCAATTTTAGTAAGTATTGAGTCACAGACAATAATTGTTTGAAAAGCAATTTTCAAAATATAAAAAAGACAAAATATGGAATATGAATTAATTCAAAAGCAAATGAATGAAAAAACAAATGATCTAAAGTCAAGTTATCGAAAATTATTGCTTAAAAAATAAATGTAGATATTCCACATAAAATTTCGTTCAGATAATTTAATTAAAAATATAGAGTGGGTCAAACCTCTATCGTAGTTTTATAACTCCCATTATGCAAATATTATCGATTTATTTGAAGTCAGTGGGGCTCAAAATCAAATATCGGAAAATTATTTTTTTGGGTAGTAAATTAGGCAAATCACTTAATTTTTTTAAATGGAATGACGCAACTTTTTTTTACAATTTTAGCTATTATATGGTCACTAGTATATACCTACAAAATATTGTTTCTAACAGCCCACCTCTTTCGCACAAAAACAAAGTTACCAAAAAATAATAAAGTTTCAGACGCCTACTAAAACATACAAGTGCTCTCTCGAACTTAACGATGGAATTTAAAAAAACATTTGATCGAATTGGAAATTTGATCGATAATACATTTTATCGAATGGTATTTGATCGAATAACATTTGATCGAAGATATATTTTATCGAAAAGACAATAGATCGAAAATTCATTAGATCAAAAGAACAACATATCGAAAATCAACATTAAAAATAGTAAAATATTAGTGATGTCACGACTCGAGAGATTCTCGTTTCGTCTGTCTCGTCTCGAACGAGACGAAAGAGACATTTTCTCTCGGAAAAAGATTCGAGACGAGACAAGCCCAGCTAGCACAGACACGTGATTTTCACGTGAAATAGACGTCACATTTTACGTCGAAATCACCAATTTATGACGTGCTAGTGACGTGATTATGACGGCAATATGTCACAAATCAAAGACGCCATACCGCGACGTGATAAACACATCACCAGATAACGTGTTTAGACGTCAAAAAAACACCATAATATTCATTTAAAAATGTTTAATTTGTAAAAAAATATTTATAAAAATCGTTTTATTTAAAAAATGTTTAATAAAAATATGTTTTATATAAAAAAGATAGGTTACTGCATAAAATTTCTGAATTGGAACATAGTAAGTATACTAACCTGAACTATTACTAAATAAACATTACTTCTTAGAATATGTACTTAGAATGTATAAATTACAAAAGATTATATAGCAGCTCGTTTAACAGTGTCCCGATATTCAACAAATCATTCTGAATAAACAGGCTTGAAGCAGCTTCAATGGTATTTTTATTAAATTTTCGTTTCACTAAAACAAAAATATAATAGTTATAACTATCAGAAACTTAATTATTTAAATAAAATTTGAGCCAAAAAATAGAGTTAGCAATGACCGAGATAGACAGAAATTGTTTTATATCATTAAGCTGTCACAAAAGTGATATATTTGATGGTTCACAACTTATGCTAAACAAGATAATTAAAATCAGATCTGTCAAGAAAAATCAATGAAAAAATTTAATATGCTCCTGGCTAAAGAGTACTAGATGCTCCTAGCTAACACAAAATTTAGTATTTCTTCATAGGTCAAAAACCTAATATTTTAATAATAATTTTATGATGCTAATTTTTAAAGTAATGTAAAATTGTGAATTTTAAACCAGGTTAACCTGACTTTTTTATAATTAATGTAATGAAGAAATGTTATTATTTTTACAAGGTATATATTGATAAGAGGAAAAATTATTTTACTCCCAAGCTCTATTGATGGTAAAGGTGAGATTTTTAATAATTGTGAAAAATAATTATTGACATTTAAAGAAAAAAATGTTGTTCGGAATAAAAGAAATGTACTTATAACATTGTCAATTTTACTCATGATAAAAACTAAGTTTTGCTAGACAAAGCAATACTTACCTACCAATAGGTTCGTCATCAATAACAAATTCATCATCGTCACTTGAAAATATTCTTCTTGATGGCTTTCTTTTACGAGGAAGAGGTTGTAACTCATCACTTGTTATATCCTATGTTATAAGAACCTTTGTTGCTTTTTGGCTAGCTATTTGGTAGTTCTCTAAAACAGATTAATAATTTTATACACTATACTTTTTTTAAATAAAATATAATATTAAGGTATATAATGCAAAATAATTTCATAAAACAATGTAATCAAAACCACAGTACATAAAGGGAAAGGTTTTAGTAATAATACATAGACCAGTGTTTTAATTGTCTAAAGGTGAGTTTAGTCAGTCTGATTTAGTTTCAACATAAAAGTTATCAATTTATTTAAATATAGCTGTTTATACAGAATAACATAGGCATCAACATTAACATAGTAAAGATAAATAAAAATCAACTTAATGCTCAAATCTTAGGAATGTGTATGTTTAAATCATCTTTATGAACGGTTTTGTTTTAAAATCCTTAAATTTTTGTATATATTCTCTAGGTTAATAGTTAAAACAAAATTAGGCTAGCTACAGGCACCTTTACAATATAAAAATTCACTCACCTTCGGTAAAATATGTTCTATAAATGGGAAAGGGTCCAATTTTCTCCTTTTTTAAGCTCTTGTTAACTATTCTTGTTGTTTATAAGAACCTCAATTCCCAGGATGTCGGCCACTTGGAACTTAAGTGGTTTAATGATACTCCGGGGCCGTGCCTGTCAGCGTATTGAATTCCTATAAACATACTAAAAATAAACAATAATTTCGCACTAAACTTCCTAACTACTTACCTTCAAAACACATACAATAAAAGAATGTTGCAAACGCAAGTTACAAAAGTAATACAAAATGGCGTGAACCGCCAACCTTGGACAATGACATGACAGCTGACATTTCTAAACAGTGTTGACATAAAATTTCATTTAAAAATGAAAATTCCCAAAAATCCCTAGATTTAAAATGAGAATCATAAATTTATTATAAACACTAAAGATACTTTTATTAATAAATAGAATGTAAAAACAATAAAGGTATAGAATCGACGTGTACACGTGCGCAGTTTAACGCCTCATTTCAGAACGTGACAAACTAGTCCCTAAATAACGTCATAGTACGTCTTGGTGTTACAATGACCGTTAAATAAACGATGTTGTATAAATTACCTTCTATTTATTTAATAATGAATAACAAAACCTCGAAGTGCATTAATGACATAAATAGGTTTATTTTGTTCGCAACAACTGTGTTTACGTGTCAAATTGGTCCGAAACTGACGTCATTATTACGTTACTTTTGCGTCAAAAAATCACATCGACGTATTTGACCAAAATTCAACGTGATTATGACGTGAAACGACGTCCGGTGCTAGTTGGGGAGAGTGTCATCTCTCGACGAGAATTTCTCGTTTCTCAATACAAACGAATGTATTATATACAGTGAGGACAAAAATTGTATCCTCCTCTATTTTAACTTCTAAATGAAAAAAGATAATGACAAAACAAAAACGAGGTAAAACTCAAGAGATATTATATTTTTGTTATAACGAGATACACTTTTCTTGAAACACGTAAGATAGAGGAAGTTAGTAGCTTTAAATTTTCTAATGGAAAGTAGGGTCATGTGATACCTCATTTGAAAAATATTTTTCCTACGACCACCTAGGAAAGTGACACATATCACACTATATAGTCCTATAAATAAGAATTTACTTTCCACCCGCGTGCTAATATGCTACTTGTCGCATCAGCTATCACAAAATGTCAAATGCATCAGTTCTATTTTGATATTTGTAATGTCCATATTAATACTAAAATCATTATGATTGTTAAATTATTGAAATTGTTGTAAATTAGATCCTAGATATTTATCTTCAACAATTATTATTAAAATAATTTTAAAATAACTAATATATGTTAACTCTTTATTCTGGTTAAATACATAACCGATTAGATCATTAAGTTGATGCATGGTCTATTAGCTTAGGTAGTTAGAGCGGCAGACTTATCAACTTTGCCATTTGAGACCTGGCGAGCGACCGCGTTCAAATCCTGGCGGAGCCAGAATTTTTTTTTTGTTTTCTTTTTATTTTTTTTTTGTTTTTTTAATTTTTTTCTGTTTAGAAAATATGAAAATTTAATAAATACGATTATTGTTGATAATTTTTTTAAATACATTTTAATTATGATAATAATAACCTGGTTTTACATTTTTTGATGAAATTATTTTGTGGTCGTAGGAAAAATATTGTACATCATTTGTGTGAAAAGTGATTTTCCACACTCGTGTGATAGTCGCACTCGACTTGTGCCTTGTGCGACAATATTTCCCACTCGTGTGAAAAATGTCACTTTCCACACTCGTAATGTAATATACTATTTCAAACTGAAAATCTTTCATAATTTTACGTATCTGTGGACCAACAAATATACTCTCTATTAGTTTTCCTTCTGTAATGCTTGGAAAGATTTTTTGTAAATAACGGAAAGCATTACTGTTTTTATCAAGCGCCTTCACAAAATTTTTCCTAAGTCCCAATTTAATGTGTAAAGGACATAGAGTGATGTTATTTGGATCGTGTTTAACGTTAATTTTGCTAGAAATATACTTTCTGAATAGGCCGTTCTTTTCTTACATAATGATGTTTTGCTTTACTGTCTCACAAATAAAGGAAATAACAAGCCGCACACTTTTTATTGGTATTCTTTATATTTTATTAAATTAATTATACACATCGTTTTATAGCTCCTTTTTCAATTTATTGCATGTCCTATTATAAAAAAACAGCTTTTAAAGTATATTTCAAAGATTCTATGAATAAGAGCCACTCTATTTTATCATAGTTTTGATTCAATGCTTTAAAAAGCCCTAGGATATCAGTACAATAACAATATTCACCATCTCCTTTGAAAAATTCTAAGGAAACTTTGCTTCTGTTTCTGAAAAACGTAACTTTTGTGTCTGGTGTTAATAAGTTCTATTTCTGTAAGCGGGAACCAAGAAGATCTGCTTTATATTTTGGTTATTGTAAATCTCTTATAAGATCGGCTTGGTTAATTAAATGTGGAGTGTTTCTTTGAAGAGAGTACTCTTCAGAATTACTAGAAATCGATTTGAATTCAACATCACTTTCATTGTCAGCTAGTATATTTGCACTCGAATTACCGGGACAAACTGGATGTGGTAGATCTTTCGAATGCAAAATAGACTTAGTAACAGACGGAACTTCGGCATATATAGGGTGGACCGGATTTAATTTGATTCTTGTATTTACTAAAATAAATAAATTAAGAATATCAAAGGTAATTTAAAAACCACTTGACGTATTAAATTTTTCATAATTTTTTGGCAAAAAAAAGCTTATTAAAAAATTTCACTTCTGACATTGTCTAACACGAGGATTACAAGAATGTAATTTTTGTAAAAACAAAAAAAAATTAAAACTGCTTGCTCGGACGTAAATGTAATCAAAATATCTTTCAAATTAGGTATTACATGACTTTACTTTCCGTTAGAAAATTTAAAGAAAGTAACGCCCTCTATTTTACGTCTCAAGTAAAGTGCACCTCATTATAACAAAAATATCATAATGTTTCTCTAATTTCACATCGTTTTTGTTTTATGTCTCTATCTTGTTGCATTTTGAAAACATACTACAAAAGGCTTTCATTTGACATCGCAGGATTTCATTAGAAAAATTCTAACTTCCAATTTAACCTCTTCCCCCCCTCTTCAACTGACTTACAAGACAAATTTGGGTACTAATGCATAAATTACTTGAAAAATTCTTTGATTTTGTCTTACAAATTTTACCGTTTCTTCATGTTTCGTCTTTTTCAAATTTAAATTTAATATTGTTTTATCACGAGAGAAACGAGACAAGACAACACGAGAGAAAGGCTTTCTCGAGCGAGAGAAGCGACTTCTCGTCGAGACGAGAGAACAGTTTTCTCTCTCCCTACGAGACAAGACAAGAGAGGCCACTCTCTCGTCTTGTCTTGTCTCGCAGCATCACTATAGTCCAATCATTATAGTAAGTTCACCTCGGAATTCGAGATACCCAGCTGTAAGTCTGTAAATACTTGTATATTGACACCCTAAAAGTTGTCTCAAAACCTACATATAGTAGGGTGTACGCATCTATTAAATTTCAAGGTCAAAGGTCAAAAAAATCGGTTTTTTGCGCTTTTTTTTGTAAATATCTTATTTCCTATGGGTTTTTTGCTATTTGTATTTATTATCAATATTGTAGAATACAAAATTCTCTAAAAATTTTGTTTAAAAAAATTTTTCATACGGTGAACCGTTTTCGAGATAGATGACGGAGAGCGCGCGGTCACAGCATCACTTCAGGTCAACCGGTGCCTCCGGTCGAAAACGCGCCATATATAGTTGATGAAATATCGATAAATCAATGATTATAAATATTTGTCAATTTTTATTAACTATTATATTATATTTTATCATTTTTTTTCCTAACCTATCCACTTTTTATTTAGTATTAATTTATTTAACAACACTTACCTGCCCATGTAATTGCAAAATTGTTAATGAAAATATAGGAATTATATTTGAATTTTAACCTAATTAATATTAATAAATTCTTACATGATGAAAAAAAAAACAAATAAATTATGAATTAATCTTTTTATTAAAAAATTTCATTCAATACATTTATTTTTATTAAAAGTAAAAAAATGGAATAAAAGGTACAAAAACTACAAATTATAATTTTAATAATCTTCTTCCTCTTCATCGTCGTCTTCCGGCTGCTGGTAAATTTCAAACTGGTCTTCATTATCGTCTTCAACGACATTTCTCTCAAGTTCTTCCATTATTTTGGGGTCAAAGGTTCCATCTTCGTTAATGTCGCTCTGATATGGTAGAGCATTGAGACAAGCTTGCCCATTACATTGGCCACAAGCTAAAGAGCATTGCAAGCCAGCTTTCCTGCATCAGCATCGCGAACCACAACCACTCTTGCAGTTGCAGAAAATTGTATTTAGCAAATCTTCTGGAGCAGGTGGTAAAATTGTCATGATAGGCTCCAGAAAATCGTTTCGCATTGCCCAACTCCATACCTGGGGTTCCAAATCATGCCTTAACCAAGTTTGAATTTAATAATATACACGTTTGAAAGGTTGATGAGCAGCTGCTTTTGTTGGTGGAATATTTGAAAGCTGCACAGGTTAATTAAGTTTTGTAGACTTGACGTAATGCATATAACGAAGATGATCGAGACTTTTCACAGATTTCGGAGCATTATAGACTGCCAATAAGGTTTGAGTTCCACTCTCTAATAATCTCTGGGCCGAACAATTTTCTTTCTCAAATGCTGCAGCTAGTTTATTCAAATTTGTCAGTTTCTCAAAAACTTTAAAAAATGATTTTTTCCCTTTTTAAAAAGCGCAGAAGTTGTGTCACAGCCACTTAATGCGTGCAGAAATAAAATATGTGTTTTGGAATGAGGATAATTATCAAAACTTTTAGTCAAGTATATCCCCGTTTTTACATTTCCTTTCCCAACTTTTTTAAAGAAAATGTCTTGTTCGTAAGACAGTGTACGCCCAATTAAAATGACAAGTAAATCAATATCTTGTCCTATTATAACTGCAGTTTTTTCAGAATTTGATTCTTCAATTGCAGTTTCAACAATAAGAACATCAGCATTATCTCTGGCTTGTTTAGTAGTAATATTTGCAGCTTGTAATTTTTCAATTAACATATTAATGAACATATCTTTGTTATTTCGATTTGATAAGAATTTTTCTTGAGTTACTGGTACAACTATTGTTTCATCTTCTCTGCTGCTCCATAGCTTTTACGTTCTTACTGTAATCTGAATTTTTTTAAACAAAATTTGTAGAGAATTTTGTATTCTACAATATTGATAATAAATACAAATAGCAAAAAACCCATAAAAAATGAGATATTTACAAAAAAGCGCAAAAAACCGATTTTTGTGACATTTGACCTTGAAATTTAATAGTTGCGTACACCCTACCATATGTAGGTTTTGAAATAACTTTTAGCGTGTCAATATACAAGTATTTACAGACTTACAGCTGGGTATCTCCAGTTCCGAGATTCTTACCTAATTTAAGCTTAAATGACTGGACTACTAGCGAACTCAGAAATTCGAAGATAATTTCCATCGATTTCTTTTAACTACTTGTAGGTACGTTTTCTCTGCAAATTCTACAGCGCATAGTTTCAGCCCATATCCTACAGCCAACAACAACCGGCTTCCTTTCTTATTTGGATAGCAAGTTATTTTAGAATAAAATGAATAAATAATAATAAAACAATAATTAAGAATTAAAAAAATCGATGTATTTAATATTTACTAAATACATTATTATTTATTAAATATTTCCCTTTCCCTGGGTTCTCTTACTCCGATTCAGAGATGATTTGGGTCTTGCCTTCACAACAAGTACACTTTTATCAATGACTAGTTGATGATGTAGGATTACCTGGTCGAAATTACGCCCACCGAAATTTATTGTTTATCCAATAATTCATTTGACAATTTTTTCAGTTGATTTTTGCAGTATAAATTGTCAAATAACTTTGCTAATACTTTCAGCTATTGTCAACTAATTTAAGAGCCCATAAAATAATTTATTTTTTAAAAGAAATGGAACGGCAAATGTCGATGTTTTTACATGCATTATGTTTGCGCCAATTATTACGTAAACCGAACCTTAAAAATTCATTTACCGATTTTGAATTTAGTTTGGGCCGGCCGTTACATCAAATATTACCTATTTGATGACAGCAATTTAAGATAAATCAAAGCAAATAAGAGATGAAAGAATTCTAAAATAGTAGAGAATGACAATCCTTTCGGATAGTGAAAGATGAATTAAACGTCAGTTTTGCATATCCGCAGTTAGTGCGCGGTTTACGAGGTGTGAAAGACCACCCGCGACGAGCCCGTTACCAATCACCAAAGAGCCCGGCCCATTACAAAATTAGAAAACATTCGGCTCACAGCAATAAAGGAAAACGTAAATAAGTAAATAGTAATGTTCTAGAAATTCGAGTGTTTATTTGTGAATCTGTGTGAACATTAAACGTTACACAAACACTAATAGTTGGAATAAAGCTAGTCCTGTGTTTCAGGATTTATGTCATTTGCCTTTATGGGGACCGCTTACTCGTTAACGATGACCGGGTTTTTGATTTTGTGGATTTGTAATTTGTTTTCATTACGCAATTAGGAAGTTACATGTGTTGACGATGTATTCCTCGTTTTGTAAATTAGTTCCTACGCCGTGACCCCAAACATGACAAAATTGGGATTTGAAATATTTATTTCATGCAAATTTAATTTAAAAAAATATATTTCAAAGCTCTTTTGGTCTTAAGGAGTTAAAGATGAGATATAATTTAAACTTATAAACGATTTTACCTCAAATTATAGTGCATCCAAATTATTTCAGAATATGGGATCTATTCTGTAACAATTCCTTTATATTTTAACGGCCGTTAAAATATTGGCGATCTTTAGAAACATTTTTTTATTCACAAACTCACTACTGTCAATATTTAAAGGAATTTCTTTAAATTTTTTTATTTTTTAAGGGTTGTTAAAAACGAAGCTGAAACTAGCAGCCAGAGTTAGCAGCCTTTGTGAGAAAATGCATATAAGTTAGATATCACAAAATAAAGCAATATTACTACTTAATTTCTCTTATTATAATAATATTAGTAATGATAACAATAATAATGATAATAACAAAGTGAGAATATCCGTATTTGAAAAAAAAAATATCAGTAAAAATGTTATGAATATAGGTACTTTAAAGAAAAACTTTAAATATATATTAAAATTGTTCTTAACGAAAAATGATCGGCGCTGGATTAATAGGGTACAAGAACACATCAATCAAAAAAACAATATTGAGTGCTGGATTGTTGAAATTATTATATTTATATGCTGGAGTAATACCTAACACAAGAAACATATTGTTTTTTTAATGAAAAATTAACGGCGCTGGGTTCTATCCTACAAAAAATGGAATCCTCAACCAATATGCTATAAGAATCAGTTAATCAAAAGTACATTATCGAGTGCTAGAACGTTGAAAATATCAAAAAACATTCAAGCTCGAGAGACATTTCCAATAAAAATGTGATTTCTCTTAACGAAAAACTAATGTATGATTTATCCTAACGCCGATAATTTTTCTATTAGAAGATTCATATTTTCTATGTAAAGAGTCTCCAGAGCTTAAATATATTTTATTATTTTCAACGTTGTAACACTCGATATTGTATTTTCGATTATGGTAAGAATACAAGAATGTAGCCTATTACTTGATAAATCCCTTGTGATTTAATCATATGCTATATCTAGCAAAAAATATATTATTTCAATCAATGAACACTCGATATTGGATTATGGATATTTAGAAAAATCATATTTTATGTAAAGTATCTTCCGAGCCAAATTGTTTTTTGATATTTTTACCGCTCTAGCACTCGATAATATGTTTTAGATTGACGTTTTACAGCATAGTAATTAGGAAATCCATTGATACATGATATAACCCAGCGCCGATAATTTTTCGTTAAGAGAAATCACATTTTTATTGGAAATGTCTCTCGAGCCGGAATGTATTTTTATATTTTCAACATTCTAGCACTCGATAATGTACTTTTGATTAACGGATTCTTATCGCATATTGGATGAAGATTCCATTTATGTACGATAAAGCCCGGCGCCGTTAATTTTTCTTAACGAAAAATCATATTTTTACGAAAAATATTTCTCTAGCCTAACTAATTTTTGATATTTTCAACGTTCTAGCACTCGATAATGTACTTTTGATTAACTGATTTCTATAGCATATTGGTTGAGGATTCCATTTATGTACGATAAAACCCAGCGTCGTTAGTTTTTCTTAAATAAAAATCATATATTTACGAGAAAACTTTCTCTAGCCTTACTAATTTTTGATATTTTCAACGTTCTAGCACTCGATATTGTATTTTTATATTGACGTATTCTCGTAGCCTATTGCTTGAGTAATCCACTGATGAATCATATAACCCAGCGCCGATAGTTTTTCGTTAAGAGAAATCACATTTTTATTGGAAATGTCTCTCGAGCCTGAATGTTTTTTGATATTTTCAACGTTGTAGCACTCGATAATGTACTTTTGATTAACTGATTCTTATAGCATATTGGTTGAAAATTCTATTTATGTATGATAGAACCCAGCGCCGTTAATTTTTCATTAAAAAAACAATATGTTTTTTGTGTTAGGTATTACTCTAGCATATAAATATAATAATTTCAACAATCCAGCACTCGATATTGTTTTTTGATTGATGTGTTCTTGTACCCTATTACTTGAAGAATCTATTTATGTATGATTTAATCCAGCGCCGATCATTTTTCGTTAAGAAAAATTTGAATATATATTTAAAGTTTTTCTTTAAAGTACCTATATTTATAACATTTTTACTGATATTTTTTTTTTCAAATATTATCATTATTATTGTTATCATTACTAATATTATTATAATAAAAGAAATTAAGTAGTAATATTGCTTTATTTTATGATATCTAACTTATATGCATTTTCTCACACAGGTTGCTAACTCTGGCTGCTAGTTTCAGCTTCATTTGTTAAAATGCACCTTTAATTTTTAACACAAAGTAAAATGGCGTTTTAAGATATAATTGGAGAAGTTTTGATTACAGAAATACTGGAAAATGAAGAAAGGTACATAACAGTTTTAATTAGAGACTCAAGCGACCCGTTCCAATTGCCAAATTTATCTTTTAAATACATTTTGAGATTTAATAAAGATGTAACCCCATTAATCTCATAGAACTACACATGTTGCCAACAAAAAGGAATACTGCAACATCATCATGTATAAAGATACTTGCAACTTTACATTTTTTTGCAACTGGAGAATACTAGATATCTAGAGAACAGGGATATAATTTTGCAATTATTCAACCAACTATGAATAGGGCTATAGATGAAGTGACTAATAAAATTTACAGTCATTTATTGCCAATTTTTTTATTTTACTATCGAATGCTTTCCAATACGGTTTGTGCTTATGAAAACAACAGAAAGTTAGCAGAGAAAGAGTGGGAAAATGAACAATTATTATCAGCGATGTTAGTATACCACCAGGCCACGTTGTTACATTGGCCGGGCAACTGGCAATGCTATTATTCGTTTCCTGCTCGGTCTAATACTAACTTTCTGTAATTTTCACATGTACTTGTGCAACACGTATTAGAAAACGTTCAGTGGTCAACACTGTATAGGAGAAAACAATTATTAAGTAATGGATTCTTTAGACAAAATATAAAAGTCATGTATGTTTCTGTTTTTTATTTTATACTTAAAATCATTAAAATAATAAATATAAACTTTATTCTAGTAAAAACAAAAATATTTTCTAATAAAAACAACAAATAAACCAATTTTCTATAAATCTTTTAATATTTTATATCAGTTTTTTAAAAACATCAAATTAACTTACCACTACAGTAAGTATATACTCTTCCAGTTTATTAACAACTGTTTCGTTCATTACACGTGGTTCCTCAGAAATGTAAATGATAGCATCACTTTTAGGGGGCTCGTTAGTCAATTGATGCACAGTCTGGGTTTCTATTTGTCCTGCTTCTACCAGACTTATACTTTCGATTGAAATGCTTGACATAGTTTTTAAAATCCTCTCCTCAAAATCTGTTAGCGGTTTTACAGGTGTTCCTCCTCAAATCCCTACTATACGGGGCAAGAGAGAGGTCCGACGCGCCCAACATAGGGCGCGGCCATTTTGAACCCTATGACACAGTTTATAGCTAAAGAATCAGATCGCTCACTCTGCGTCGGCACTTTTGATGTCAATGTTCCAGTTTATACACTGCGCAACTCAAATAATACAAAACATGACAACCGCCTATAATAAAACAGCAGTCTTCTGCGTATCCTGGATTTGTATCCCTGGAGTGGATGTTATTTTGGAACTTTCAACTGGTCCGAGTGAGCTAACTGATTCTTTAGCAATAAACTGTGACTCCAAAAATAATATTCACTGACACTGACAGTAGCAAGCAAAATATCAGGTGCGTTTTAATCATCCGCTTCTGCTTTCGGAATTGTCTTTTTGGTAGTAGAAAATGTCAGGTTAATTTCAATATTGTAACTTGTTTAGTGCTTGTGAAAAAAATTGTTAAACAAATTTTATGTACCCCCTTTAAGGGGCTGTATCTTAACAAGGGATGAAGTTTCTTTATATGAAAGATCCTATCTTTTTTTCGATGAGGAATCACCCCCTTAAATGTTTTACACTTATTTAGTTACACCCTGTATAGTCGGATAAGTCACATGGTGACACGGCCCATAGTGGAACGTCCATGGGGTTACGCATCCACGACGTGACCGAAGAGATTACGGCTTAACTCTTGCGAAAATATGGATGGACACTAATTGCATGGCTAGTCTCTCCGGCGAGTGACAAAGGGATCAAATAGAGTAGATAGATATATAGATAATTTATTCGTCTATAAAGTTTTTTAAAAATATAAACATAAACTACAATAGAGAAATAAAATAAAATACAATAAATATATTGAGATGGTATTTTAAAATAAGAATTTCATGAATTAAAAAAAATAATATTTATTTTTTAAGATTAGATACCACCTCTAAATTTCCACTAATTTTCAAAGATCGCAAGAAATTGTATAATTAACTCCTTCTCTTAGGGAGGGTTCTCGGATACCACTGATAATTACGAAACAAAGAATAAAAAAATTACTTACAATAATTTTCCTTCTAGTATAGATTAATTTAACTTCTTATTTTTTTTTTACTTGCAATATAACTTCCGTTCACTAGACTATCGTGTTCGTAGGCAGTAAGGTTGGAGAAACAAACACAGTAAGAAAAATGGATTCTCTGTTACAAGGTTTTATTTTGACAACATCTAAGTAGAAACTACAACACTAGAAAGTACAACATTAGCAAAAATTTAAATTATAGGACTATATGCCCTAAATCCCATGTGGTCGCAAATTTTATGGATTAAAACTTTAATTATTACTATTTTAAAGGTCGACCTAGCAGTGCTGACTTTCAAAAGTGCTACTCTGCTATAGGAATGAACAAGCTAAATACCAGTAAATATTACAATGAGATATTTCATTGTAATACTTACTGTCAATATGGTACCCTACTAATTATGCAACCAACATAACAGCTAGATATTATTTTACATTTTCAAATTATTCAATAAACTTAATGATATAAAACTGTGTTCTCTTTCTTTATTCTTAACTAAGACTTTAAAGTGAAACAGATAATCTTTTCGTGGCCTGATAGTTCTGTTGAATGTTCCATGATGATGATAATACATAAAGATTTTACTAAAATGTTTAATTGATTGATATACCTTGTGTTATTTACTCCATTCTCAATGGCGTACAGTTTGAAAGGGTTCGTATTTATGTTTACCATTAATGCAGTGTAATGTCACAATGGTTAATAATTTAGATAATTGATTCGCATGATTAAGGGCCAATCTTCGCACCTCTAAGTAATGTTACACGTATGTTTATTTGACAGATTAGCCTATAGTTTATTCAGCAAGTAGTTATTTAACCTTACTCAAAGGTGAAGAGACTGGCTCTAAAAGAAACAAATTTATTTAACAATATTTAGGCACGAATATTACAGCTAGGACAGTCCAGCGTGCCGCTTTTATTTGATCCTTTTACGCACGAATTTGCAACTCGGTGGTGGAAGAAAAGTAGGGAGATCTTGGTAGCGCGTTATTCTCCGACAACGGTTCTAGTCAGCCAGCCAGAGGTGTATTATAATTTTTTCCACTTGACGTATACTTAAAATTACTTTGTTTTTAGAAAATAATCTATTTAAATGTTTTTAGTATTAGTTTTGGGTTTAAATTTAAATAAATAATACAACATATTCTTAATATTAAAAAAACAAAATAATGTATTTACAATATATCCATTCTACATTATCTACTTTTTAACAGCAAAATAAATAGGCAAAGTACATTATTGGAAAATTTTGGCAAGGATGATTAAGTTTAATTGTTTGAAATAGTTCGATTAATTTACATAATATATTATCTTTTAAGGAAAGTTATTTAAAATGTTTCTGACAAATAGCCTCCATTGAGGACACAAAATAAACGAAAGAATCATTAGGCATTAGCAGGCCTCCAAATAAGTGGTCTGTATCATTTGTAAAGGCTTTAAAGTGCGAATATACTTTGGATTCATCCTATTTAGTCGAAACTTCATTTCCATATAATTGGCAAACTGAACATTCATGAATATTGAAACATTTCTTTATAAGGTATCCAGAAATATATCTAAAAAAATTTTTTTCAAGAGTATCGCTTTTGGCGTAATCCTTATCGATTGTAGTTGTTCCTTGCGGATTTTAAGGCACATCGACATATTGATTTTTTGGGATATCAGCAAACTTTAAAACCAATTTAAAAGCTTCTTCTTCACAATTCTCCATTCCCAAATTCAATATTTTCATACAAAAAAGTTTCCTAAAACTTCTAATAAATTGTATAGGGGTGGGGTTAAAGCAATTACCATTTTGCTGCCTGACGGACCCAAAAAAAATTTCAAGGCAGTCTTGCTATAGATTCCTTGTAAACAAAAATTTAAAACACTAATTTTTTACTTCATCCCAAAAATCTATTAAACTTCTTATGGTAAATTTTCTAACCTTGGATACATTTTATTCGTTTGGTAACATCTTTGCCTTTTGAATTTAGAACCACTAGATTCTGAAATAGACTGAAGCACTGTTCAAGAAATGTTTTCTGGTCAACATTGCCAATATAGGCATTTTGATATAAAGTAGCACCAAAAATATTAGAAGAATTTAATAAATCAAAAAGGTTGTTGATTTTTTGCACAAATTCTTGTATTGCAGTTGCTTCTGGAAGCTGCTTTCCAAATCTAATACATAAAATTAATCCAGCTGATACAGTGTTGCTAAATAGTTTGGAGGCATATTTTACCTTCATTTTTTGAAAGTTATTTGGGTTAATATGTACTTTGGTAAGTTTTGTTGCTGCTTTTACGGGGTAATTTTGGTCATTCCTGTAAAAAGATTCAATAAAATTCCAATATATATTCCTACCATCTATTCTAAAATTGTTTTTTAATAAGTTATTGCGATGCGATTTTAATAAGTGCGGTGTATCAAAGAAAAAAAAAAACTTTTATTTTCATGGTAAAAATATGTTTCTGGACTTATCTCCAACATTTTTGATAATTGAACATTGTTTGAGCCCGTATCAGATATTATTCTCTTTTAACCCAATGGCACTTAATTTCGATATCATTTAAAAAAAAAATTGCTTCAATTTTGTGGCCGGAAATGTAGAATTTTCAAAAAAATGTCCCATTTGGAATACCTCTGGCCATCAAAACTCTTACATTTAGAGCCGGCAAAAAATCTTTTTGCCCGTTTCCAAAATCCTGAAATCTAAAAATTTTGTCTGTATCATTGCCATCTCATCGAAACAGATTGTACAAAAATTGTCTCTTTCGGGAAAATTGCATACTTTCTTTTGAAGACTGTTAGAAATAATGTCATTATTACCAGGAAGAATTTTGAAATGTTCAATAAAGCGTGCCAGCGTTCTGACAGATGGTAACCCTAGTTTTGGAACCAATTCTGTTTTGCATAATTTTGGTCCAATGAAATACAAAGAAAGGCAATAGCTCTTAAAATCATTTGAATACCGTCTGCCTTTCGGTTTTTTTTTTTTTAATCTGACTCATTACAGTAATTATTGAAGAAGTAAGTTCTAATGACGGGAAAAACTTATATGTAATTTTTTTGTATTCTTCAAACGTAATTAAATCTAATTAATTTTCTTTTTGATGAGTCCTGTTAAATTTATGTGCATGGAGACCTTTATACTTGGCTGCAATTGTGAGATGCTCATGTTGGATGCACTAACCTGTGGCGGCGGCTCCTCGAACAATGTTTAGGGGTTAGGTAAGTGAGACCGTTGTTTCTGAAAAATCCTGTATGAATCTCCTGTACCATGATGTAATACCTAGGAAATGCCGAAGCTGTTTAATCGTTTTAGGGGCGGGGTAGTCGATTATAGCTTTTATTTTATCTTTATCTATTTTGGTTCTTGATTCGGTTACCACATGTCCCAGGTATTTGATTTCTTCTTTGCCGAATTTCCGCTTTTTAATATTTATCCGTAACTTTATCTGTTGTAATCTATAGAAAACTTCTTTTAAATTTTTTATGTGTTCTTCGAATGTAGCACCCAGAACTATGATGTCGTCTAAGTAGGCGAGAGCGTATGGTTCCATTTCTGGACCGATTACGGTATCCAAAAGACTTTGGAATATAGCGGAGGCATGGAGGCCGAATGGGAGGACCTTAAATTGGAATAGACCAAAGACAAGGATCTTAGCAAGCTTAGGTAAACATGCGATAGCATTCTAGGGAGAAATAGCAGCAATACATCACTGCTCAAAAGAGGTATTAAGACATAATATAAATTGAAAAACCATTGTCATATACTCAGACAGTCAAGCGACGTTAGAAACACAGTTCCATCATTGTATTTAGATATCTTAGGAGAACAACCTTATGGACGTTTTATTGGAGGCAATTCTGTCGAGACATCTGTTAAAACTGTACAGAACTTCACCTACATAAGGTTTTCTTATTTTTTTAAATTCATTTTGGTAGACTGCCAAATAATTGTCAAAAGTTGATATTGAAAATGATAAAAGTGGGTTGGTAGCACTGAGCAAGCAAGATCAAGTTATGGCGGGACTTTTAAATTAATATTGTTTATATTCTCTCAAATGATAAAAATCGTAAATAAATGTTCGTCAAGTATAATAAAACTTGTATATCTCATTTTTAAAACAAATATTCTAAATCGATTATCGTTTCATCTATTAATAAATAGAGAAATTACGTTTGTTATTCAGTTTCGATAACCGTTCGATGGCTCGGTAGAAGACAACAAAATTATCAAAGACATGACTGGGACACCACGGAGTTTGCTGCCATCTAATAATACTTATAGCTTGTGTGCGACTGTTTGAAAGCCCTAATAGAGCCTGGGTAGTACAAAATTAACTTTGGCATGGGTAACTTAACCTTAGTCTGGATACTAGACCGCATAGGATATAATGTCAACGAAGAAGCTGATTTACTAGCCAGAGAAAGAGGTTCAAAGGCCATAATCCTGCTGTGGTATCTCAAAGACCACTATCAGAACATGCATACCTAAAGCAGTGAATGTTTAAAAAATCTCAAAAATAGGACAGAGACACCTAAACAGTTTTTAAAAAAAACTATGGCCAAAACTTAACGAGCATCTACTAAGCCACAATATAAAAAATAATACAGTACTTTACTCTGTTTTTAAACTAGGAGGAGCGATTTGAATTTATGTTGGCAATTCTGTAGACTTCTGATTGGTCAGATTGTAGTCACATCACTTTTTAGCATTAACTAATGATCGATATTGTTGACAGTTCTGACATTTTATATTTGGATATCTCATCATTATTACTTAGTTTTTTACTTTATTTCGTAAATAATAGTTCTTTTCGGAACTTTAGTAAGCAATTGTATTGAATTTGGCTCCGGTACGCTTTAAGTACGTCGGAAATTTGAAAAAATGTTGGTACTATTAAAAAGAACGTATTCCAAATAGATAGTTTCTAAAAAAAAAATGCGGATAACTGACTATTAATCCAGAAAAATTTAATTAAAAGTTGTAATTTTATAGGTTATACCTATATGGGTTCTATCAAGTTTCTACCTATTACCCATATATGATAATTTCGAAGTTTTATCAGTAGTATATTAAAGTAACTTACTTTTTATATTTTAACTGAAATTGTATACGAAAAATTATGTCATTTGTTAAATATATTAACGCCCATATACACCGTTTTAAAATCTAATCCAGATTTGCAAATCTCGTTTAAATGGCTAGTGAATATTTTCTATGCACCGGCTACGGATTAGATAATCGAGTTTAGTAATCTGACAACACTGGAATTTTATAAATTTCACAAAAAAGAGAAGAAGAAAACGTCAGATTGGAGTAGGAAAAATGTTTGTCAGAGGATAAGAGGCCGTTTAAAATAGAAGCCCTAAATGTACCAAAACCGTAAACGCACCGTAAAACGCATACCGAATTCTAGCAGGGTGAAAAAAAAGTCAAATAATTTTATAAAAATAATTCTATAGTAAGATGGCGATTACCATTATGTTAATTTTTGATAATTTTAACATATATACATACTAGCTGCTGTATTTCAAGCTTTTTTATGCAAAACAATATACCTATGTGAATATTTTATTCCCTATAGTGTGCATGTTCAAAACTAGATATGACATATATTATCAGTATTTAAAAGTGGACAAAATCAGATAAATATATGTACCTATTGCTTACTTTTTTTTATATTTTTCAATGAATCTGGATTTGCCATCTAACTACAGAATTATGCTGTAACGTTAGAATATAAAATACCTCTTAAAAATGACAAAGTTGCCCATCGTATAAAAATATTCACTTCTCTAGTAATTTTGTCAAGAATCTTTATCATCTTCCAAGAAAATCTGGTATTCTATTTCCGATTTTTATTAAAATTCAAATAAAATAAACACAAATAGAAAGTTCCAAATATACTGACAAAACATTGACATCTTTTTGACGTAAGAAAATCTCGATTAGATAATTTGATCCACCGATGTCGACGGATTAGAATAAAATCGGATTAAGAATGATTTTTATTACGGTGCATCGCTAAAAATGGTACTAAACGCGATTAAACCCTTAATCTGGATTAAACGTGTACGGTGCATACGGGCGTAACTAATTTATAATTCCTTTCCAATATTTGTTGACGCCTTTATAATTGAAGTTGACAAGTCACAAAAGTACACAAGCACAGAACACTTACACAATTTTGTAATTTGCAACGTTGCCACATTGAAATTTTATTTTCTGTCTAATAATAATTGTTGGTGTTTAAAAAATTGTGAGTAAATATTGGACACGCCCTTTTCTTAAAAATCCATTTTTTACAAAACTTACATTTTAGGCTTTAGGAAGGGGAGACCTTTTCAAATTTACAACCAGAAAATCCATAAATTAACATTTTTTAAATATTAGGGACTTATGAGGAACATTTATGTAAACTTATTCTATAGAATTGGAATTATATCTGTTATTCTCAGACATTACAACTGCGCGGTATTGCCAAGTGTCCAATTAAAATCAACGAAAAAGAAATAATATAAAAGAGTACCTTATTTTTGGAATATATTCAAACACTTGAAAAAGCATTAATTAGATTAAATTTATTTCTTAAAGTTGAAGGTGGTAGCCATGTGTGAGTTATAAGTTCAAAAAGGTAAATCAAACAAGGGTGGTCCTTAGGATCTCACAAGAGTATTTTATTACGACCGGTTTCGAGGATCAAATCCTCATCATCAGGTAAGGTCTAAAAATAGAGAGGAAAAACGAATGAGCTCATAACTAATAAGTGGGTTTAACATTTTAATATGAAAGTTGTCAAATATCAAGCACTCACCCGTAATTACTCATCTATTTAAGACTAAGCTAATAGAATTATCCCAGGGTCGGTGTAAAAACAAGTATGTGAGTATTTTTTAAAATACATAAAAAATATAAAAAAACAATAGTTGCAACAAAAAGTTGATGTCAAAACAACTAAACAAAAGTAGGTCTAAAACTATTAATAAAATTATTAAAATATTTCACGACGAACAATTAAGACAAACAAATTTAAAAACCCATTTTAGTGCTTGTAGGGTTTTTTAAAAAGTTTTTAAATTTGTTTGTCTTAATTGTTCGTCCGTTCGTGAAATATTTTAATAATTTTATTAATAGTTTTAGACCTACTTTTGTTTAGTTGTTTTGACATCAACTTTTTGTTGCAACTATTGTTTTTTTATATTTTTTATGTATTTTAAAAAATACTCACATACTTGTTTTTACACCGACCCTGGGATAATTCTATTAGCTTAGTCTTAAATAGATGAGTAATTACGGGTGAGTTCTTGATATTTGACAACTTTCATATTAAAATGTTAAACCCACTTATTAGTTATGAGGTCATTCGTTTTTCCTCTCTATTTTTAGACCTTACCTGATGATGAGGATTTGATACTCGAAACCGGTCGTAATAAAATACTCTTGTGAGATCCTAAGGACCACCCTTGTTTGATTTACCTTTTTAAATTTATTTCATTGTTCTTCCTAAAAAACTTTCCTAATTTCTAATTTCCAGTCACATCCGACGATTTATTTATCCGTTTTGATTGAATTGTTGTAGTGCATAATAATTAAATATTAGATCATCTATACAGTAATAAACAATGTACTTTTCGAAAACTCTTAAACATAATTACTTTGTGTTATTCCACTTTTGAAATAAGGAAATTTATTTATTGGACAAATAACGGAGCCAACCAAATTCAACGACTACTATCAATTAAAGAGGATATCCGAATTAGTTCAACATCTACTGGGTTAGCTGTGACGTCACTCGGGGATATTTTCAGCTGCATCCTTTTTAAAATGTACATCGATACACCCTATTTTGTAATTACTTTAATATTTGTTATCTTTAAAATTAAAAGTATTTCAAATATTTAAAAGGTCATTTGATCCAGACAGATAATTAAACACATCTGTAAATTATAGAAGAAAATAAATAGGTAAGTAGTAGGTAATAAATTTAAATACAATGACCATGTTATCTGAACTAAATATATGTTTTAATTAACAAATATTTGAGAAATTTGAAATGTTAAGGTGTAAGTTGAAATGTATACAGGGTGGCTCACGCTTAACGGGACGGAGCTTTATGGGAAAACGACCAAAGATATAAAAAATTCGTTTGAAAGGAATACGTAGGTTACAGACGGCTATAATTTAAAATTTGTTAGATGTATACAGGATGTCCCACATAAGAGAAAATATACAAAGTTATATTATTTTTAATGGAACACCCTCTTTTTTATTTTAGATTTAAAAACTACATCAAAAATAATGTCAGTTAACTGAAGGTTCCCTATTACTATTATTATTAGTTTTCGATTTATTTGAATTTTTAAGGAAAAAAAGTCTCCCAGAAATTAATTGTTTACTCTTGTTTGAATAATTTTTAATGAACTAATTTTTTTTTCTTATGTGGGACATCCTGTATACATCTAACAAATTTTAAATTGTAGCCGTCTGTAACCTACGTATTCCTCCCAAACGAATTTTTTATATCTTTGGTCGTTTTCCCATAAAGCTCCGTCCCGTTGAGCGTGAGCCACCCTGTATACAGAGAATGTACAAAAAGTAATGTAACTTACCATTATTTAGTCTACACTACAGAAAAGAGCGAGCGAAGCGAGCTCGCCCGTCCTACGTTTCGAAACGTAGACCGGGCGCGCCCTTTTTACTTTCCTATCTGTATACAGATATAAGGAAAGTATAGGAATCATGATTTTTTTCGACCTCGAGTTTTCGACGGATTTTTACGTTTTGAGGTCCCCTGAATCCGTTTTGACTATTTTCGCGATGATGTCTGTGTGTGTGTGTGTGTGTGTGTGTGTGTGTGTGTGTGTGTGTGTGTGTGTGTGTGTGTGTGTGTGTGTGTGTGTGTGTGTGTGTGTGTGTGTGTGTGTGTGTGTGTGTGTGTGTGTGTGTGTGTGTGTGTGTGTGTGTGTGTGTGTGTGTGTGTGTGTGTGTGTGTGTGTGTGTGTGTGTGTGTGTGTGTGTGTGTGTGTGTGTGTGTGTGTGTGTGTGTGTGTGTGTGTGTGTGTGTGTGTGTGTGTGTGTGTGTGTGTGTGTGTGTGTGTGTGTGTGTGTGTGTGTGTGTGTGTGTGTGTGTGTGTGTGTGTGTGTGTGTGTGTGTGTGTGTGTGTGTGTGTGTGTGTGTGTGTGTGTGTGTGTGTGTGTGTGTGTGTGTGTGTGTGTGTGTGTGTGTGTGTGTGTGTGTGTGTGTGTGTGTGTGTGTGTGTGTGTGTGTGTGTGTGTGTGTGTGTGTGTGTGTGTGTGTGTGTGTGTGTGTGTGTGTGTGTGTGTGTGTGTGTGTGTGTGTGTGTGTGTGTGTGTGTGTGTGTGTGTGTGTGTGTGTGTGTGTGTGTGTGTGTGTGTGTGTGTGTGTGTGTGTGTGTGTGTGTGTGTGTGTGTGTGTGTGTGTGTGTGTGTGTGTGTGTGTGTGTGTGTGTGTGTGTGTGTGTGTGTGTGTGTGTGTGTGTGTGTGTGTGTGTGTGTGTGTGTGTGTGTGTGTGTGTGTGTGTGTGTGTGTGTGTGTGTGTGTGTGTGTGTGTGTGTGTGTGTGTGTGTGTGTGTGTGTGTGTGTGTGTGTGTGTGTGTGTGTGTGTGTGTGTGTGTGTGTGTGTGTGTGTGTGTGTGTGTGTGTGTGTGTGTGTGTGTGTGTGTGTGTGTGTGTGTGTGTGTGTGTGTGTGTGTGTGTGTGTGTGTGTGTGTGTGTGTGTGTGTGTGTGTGTGTGTGTGTGTGTGTGTGTGTGTGTGTGTGTGTGTGTGTGTGTGTGTGTGTGTGTGTGTGTGTGTGTGTGTGTGTGTGTGTGTGTGTGTGTGTGTGTGTGTGTGTGTGTGTGTGTGTGTGTGTGTGTGTGTGTGTGTGTGTGTGTGTGTGTGTGTGTGTGTGTGTGTGTGTGTGTGTGTGTGTGTGTGTGTGTGTGTGTGTGTGTGTGTGTGTGTGTGTGTGTGTGTGTGTGTGTGTGTGTGTGTGTGTGTGTGTGTGTGTGTGTGTGTGTGTGTGTGTGTGTGTGTGTGTGTGTGTGTGTGTGTGTGTGTGTGTGTGTGTGTGTGTGTGTGTGTGTGTGTGTGTGTGTGTGTGTGTGTGTGTGTGTGTGTGTGTGTGTGTGTGTGTGTGTGTGTGTGTGTGTGTGTGTGTGTGTGTGTGTGTGTGTGTGTGTGTGTGTGTGTGTGTGTGTGTGTGTGTGTGTGTGTGTGTGTCTGTATAACGCATAACTCATGAACCGATACATAGAAAAACACCAAATTTTAAACTTAAGCTTTGTTTTAGCGTCCAATGAGCTGATTATATTTTGGGCAGTGTCGGAACATCTGGGGGGGTACTTTATGGGTGGTCATTTTTATATTTTATGAAATATATCTGTTATTTATGTTTGGAGAAGAAAATTCTTTAAATAAAAGTTACTTCTAATATAATTATCTATAATTTTTGTTTTATGCAAAATTTTCCTAAAACGGTCCGTATTCGAGAAATTGGACAAAATGTAAAAAACATAATTTTTTATAAAAATTGTTCAAATAAAAGTTGTTTGTAATATAATTCTCTATAATTTTTGTTCTATACATAATTTCTCTAAAATGGACCGTATTCGAAATATTTGAGAAAATGTGTAAATTTCGAAATTTGAAGAAAACTCAAAAACGGATAAAGGAAAAAACATTAAATTTTAAACTTAAGGTTTATTTCGGCCTGACGTGAAATGATTAGATTTTGGACAAAGTCGGAACATCTGGGGGGGTACTTTATGGGAGGCCGTTTTTATATTTTATGGAATATATCTGTTATTTATGTTTGGAGAAGAAAATTGTTCAAATAAAAGTTACTTCTAATATTATTATCTATAATTTTTGCTTTTTGTCAAAATTTCCTGAAATGGTCCGTATTCGAGAAATTTGACAAAATGTGCAAAATTCTGATTTTTATGAAAATTGTTGAACTAAAAGTTGTTTGCGATATCGATTTCTATAATTTTTGTTTATACATGATTTTTCTAAAATGGACCGTAATGGAAAAGTGCTAAATTTAAATTTTTCTGTATTTTCGTTTTCAATGAATATCTATAGAAAAATGTTTCGAGGTAGATGTATGTGTAAAATGTATATATTTAGTTTATCCTCTAAACATTTATAGAGATGCTGCAATAGGTTGTACAAAATAACCGGAAAATGCCTATAATAACTAGATAGGAAAGTCACTTGCATCCTGACAACTACAGCATGTAGCTGTACTTGTAAATGGAAAAAGGGCGCGCCTGGCGTCGGTTAGGAGGTGGGTGGATGGAGTATAGCGTGATCTTATGGTGTAGATAGAAGAAGGGCGCGCCCGGCCGACATTTCGAAATTCCCGCGAATTTCGAAATGTCGGCCGGGTGCGCTCGCTACGCTTGCTCTGTTCTGCAGTGGTTAGAAGTTGGGTGGGACGAGTATAGCGTGCTCTTATGCTGTAGATAAAAGAAGGGCGCGCCCGGCCGACATTTCGAAATTCGCGCGAATTTCGAAATGTCGGCCGGGCGCGCTCGTTTCGCTCGCTATTTTCTGCAGTGGTTAGAAGTTGGATGGGACGAGTATAGCGTGCTCTTATGCTGTAGATAGAAGAAGGGCGCGCCCGGCCGACATTTCGAAATTCGCGCTAATTTCGAAATGTCGGCCGGGCGCGCTTGCTTCGCTCGTTATTTTCTGGAGTGGTTAGAAGTTGGATGAGACGAGTATAGCGTGCTCCTGTGTTGTAGATAGAAGAAGGGCGCACGCGGCCGACATTTCGAAATTCGCGCGAATTTCGAAATGTCGGCCGGGCGCGCTCGCTTCGCTCACTATTTTCTTTAGTAGTTAGACGGTGGGTGGGATGAGCATAAAGTGTTATTATGATCTAGATGAAAAAAATGCGCTCCCACTCTCTTCTGTAGTGGTTAGGAGGTGGGTAGGATGAGCATAGCGTACTCTTATGTTGTAGATGGAAAAAGGGTGCACTCGCTCGCTACTTAATAGGTGATATAATATTAATATTTAATTATTACATACTATAACAATTCAATAAAAAATGGATAAATAAATCGTCAGATGTGACTGGAAATTAGAAGTTAAAAAAGTTTTCTAGGAATAGTAATGAAAAATTAATAAAAGTAGTGTACTTTTTATAATACTA
Source organism: Psylliodes chrysocephalus (assembly GCA_927349885.1). NCBI lineage: Eukaryota > Metazoa > Arthropoda > Insecta > Coleoptera > Chrysomelidae > Psylliodes > Psylliodes chrysocephalus. The sequence goes on along the minus strand of OV651814.1, from coordinate 60,879,084 downwards.
TTTCGTTGATAATAATTGAGCACTTGGCAACACCGCGCATTTGTAAAGATGTTGTATGACAGATATAAGTCTAAAGAATAAGTTTACATAAATGATCCTCATAATTCCTTAATATATAAAAAGAAAAGTTAATTCATGGGGTTTCCGGTGGAATATTTAAAAAGTACTTTCCTTCCTAAAGCCCAAAATGTATCTTTTGTAAAAAAAATAAATTTTCAAGAAAAGGGCATCTTCGTTCGACAGACTGCGATTCTTATGTAATGTCTCTCTCTATTGTAACGTGTCGAGTTCGCACATAAAACACGAAATCATATAAAAAGAAATTAAACGTCAAATTAAAATTTTCTTTGAATTCCGCGTTAAGTACTAATTAACTAAATTAAATTTTAAAATGGAATTAAATAATATTATGGATGTTATGATGGTTTATAATAAGTCTGATGAAGATTTATTGTTATATTTACAAGAGATAAATTTAATAAAAAGTCCATTTAGATGCAAGCAAAGAAATTGCAGAAGAACCTGCACGATCCAAAAAAAGGCTGGGAAAATACTTGGGTCCCACAATTTTTGCACACGATGTAAAAAATCCTATTCTTGTGTAAGTGGTTCATTTTTTGAAAACATGAGACTACCCGTGAGAATAGTGTTGCTCTTAATGTAGTATTGGGCAACAGGTAGTCGTGTAGGAGTTACAGCAGCAGCCATTTGACATTAGAAAGGCATCTGTTTTACAAATATTTCGTTATATTCGTGATATTTTATCATGGAAACTGATAAATGAGCCTTTTATGTTAGGTAGGTTTTTTTATTCTTGTAATTCATAGAAGGTTTAGAACGTATTTCAATTATATTAATTTATAGGTGGCGAAGTACATCTTGTTCAAATAGATGAATCAGTTATAACAAAAAGAAAATACAACAGAGGACGAGTTGTACCAGAGCGATGGGTAATAGGAATTTATGACGTAACACTAAAAAGGGGATACATTCAATATGTTCCTAATCGCTCTGGTCCAACATTGGAAAAAGTCATTAGAGACCATGTTCGTCCAGGTTCCCCGAAATATGGACGGACAAATGGAGAGCATACGATAATCTCTCCAATATGGGTTACACTCATAAAACAGTGAACCATTCAAAACATTTTAAAGATCCCGAAACAGGTGTTTGTACTAATCAGGTAGAAGGGTACTGGAGTATACTTAAACAGTATTTACGACGTTTAGGCGTAATGTCCAGTCCCTTTCTACCTGAATATATCGACCAGTTTATGTGGGAGGAAATTTATGGAAAAACTTCAAAACATAAAATGAAAAATTTATTAATTTAAATTAGTGAAAAATATTAATTTTTAGTTGCAGTTAATTGATTTTAGTAGTTGTAGTTTTTTTAGAATTATTTTTTTTTTTTTTCATTTATTTCGAATGTTTTTTTTAGAATTACAAAATATAAACTTATTATTTTATTTTTTTTTATTTAAATCTTGTTTAAAATAAAAGGATATCTTGTTACTAACTGAATCTTTTGGCAACACTGCCATAGAAATTGAAAAATCTTAGGTAAGAAATGTCAAAATATTGAATAAATTTTTCTCAAAAAATAGTGGATTATCCGCATTTTTTTTATTTTTAATTTACTATATAAAATGAATACTTTTTATTGTTCAATTTTTTTTTTTCAAATTCCGACGTACTTAAAGCGTACCGGACCCTTGAATTTCTACGATTATGGATCCTTCTTCATCGAGTACTATTAGGGGTAGCAATTCCTAAAAAAGCCCTATAAGAAAGGGAAGACGACTTATTATTTTTTATGCTGATTCTGAAAAGGGTTTTGTAGAAAATACATTATTGTTTTCAAAGGCAAAAAGAAGAGAGATTACCATGAAGAGATGAATTCCGAAGTATTCCAGAAAAAACTAACAATTTTATTACTAATTTTTTAAAACTAAAAATCGATAAATGTCTTACCAAAATGATTAAAAATAACTAAATGTTTAAGTAAATTTTATTTATTAAAAAATAAAACCATATACAAAATTGTACATTAGAGCATTCCACAATAAATATTTTAAAAATATCTACCAACATTAATACATAGGTATGTCATAGTATTTATGAATAATCACTTTAATTTAAAAAATATAGGTAAAAATTAAAACAAGTTAAGTTTTAATAATGATATAATGTTGATATGTAGTGTTATGGAAATGTTGGTTCCAGTTTTCAAAACAAATCCTCGACAGGCCTGTAAACTTTCGAATGCCTTCATTTGACCTTTAGCGTATATGGGTTAACACTAAATAAGCTACAATGTCCATATTACTCATAGGAGAAATTCCAGTCACTGTGTGATCCAGTTTCCATTCACTGATTACCTTTTACTTAAGTTACTACCTACAACAAATATATCATTGAAAATGTAAAACAATCATATTTTTGTTTTATACTAACCTGAATCTTGATAGTCTTTTAACAATTTTCATAAATATTTAATATCCATTTAAAAAAAAAAATCATAATCCTCAAAAAGTCGATTTCAAAAGCAAGAAAAACATATTTCTAATAACGTCAACAAATCAACGACTATATTAAATTTCGTTTGACAGTGACAGTTCGTCTTAGACACACTTTTCTGGAAGCCTATTCTCCAGTTGAGAGAATGATAATTTCATGCGAACTGGAGAGCCGTTCTCCTAAAGTGTGAGTGGGATTCTTGAATTGAAGTGAATGATCACTTCGCATGAAAATCGAGAGAACATACTTCTCTTAGTCAAAACCAGTAGAAGAGCATCATTTCGGGAGAACATTGGGAGAAATGTCATTTTCGTGCGCTATCAAAACGTCACTTTTTTTAATTAAAATGGATTTGGACGAAACTCTTATTTATATTCATATTTTGAATGATCTAGCTGAAGCGGAAGAAGATACCAATCGACCAAATAATTTTTTTTTAAGAAAAGAGGATCCTTTTGACTTTAGTGACCGAATATTCATAAAAAATGTTCGTCTAACTAAACCTTTGGCACGGGATTTAATAGAAAATAATGGAAAATATAATCTGTTATTACAATTGTCAAAAAATAATAAAAAAAATGAAGTAAAGTGCCTTCTAAAATAGTTGTAACGCACAACTTAAATTTGGCAGCGATGTTCCGTGAACCTATGAGATGTGAATGATTCAAGAATACCGAATACGATGACCGAGAGAACAAATTGGTGATAGGACACTTCACATTCCACAATGGAATGTTCACATCGTTTAATTTGGAGGATAGGGCCCCAGATCACAATAATGTGAACTTTACGACCGTTGTCTGGAACCAATAAAAACATCTACTATTATGACATTTATTTGTTATTTAACCCCTCATTGGCCGTTTGCCGACTGGAGCCGATAATAACAACTATTACATTTTGAACACGACTATAATTCGGAACATTCTCTTAGTAACGAATCTAGTTACTTTTCCTTGTGTAAATGCGTCTTTTCAATTTGCTCCTCCCACTGATCTGTATTATTTTACGCTCCTCCTAGTTTAAAAACAGAATATAATAGGCCTATTAACATGGCATTGTAGACTTAACAAACATATGTATAACATAAAAGAGACCTTATGTCGATTTTGCCAGGAATAGGAAGAAACTACACTAAACGTTTTGCTTTTGTGAAGGTCTATCTAGATTGAGATTCCTTACACTTATAGAAAAATAACGAATGGCAACTAAACACTCCGGTGAACTGCTTTCTATTCTGTGAGTCTAGTACAAATACCAAACCAGACAATGTACTCTAACCAACGATTAAAGGATATCCACAATAGACCTGAAAAGGTCGAGGTGACATGACCCACAATCCTAATTAAATCTAATCCAATTCAGTAAAAATACAAAATTTATTTTCACTTAATAAAATTAACAATGAACATCACAAAATCAAAATGATTAGGTAGATGGTTTGTTAAACGTCAGTTCACAGAAGTAAATAAACCTAAATAGAAATAGAACAATGTTACGTCACAGTCGATTTGGATATATTCTGTTAGTAACTGGATTTTTATTTTTAATTATTAAAACAAAATGTTGAGTTTTAAATATCCTGGTAATTTAAAACTCCATATATTCTTATATGTGATTTACACATAGTCCCGTCTAGCCCAATGTTGTCTATTGTTCATAAAGTTGACAACTGCAACATACCTTTTAAAAATCCAGAAAATTTCACCAGTATCCACTTGTCCTAGAGGTAATTTCTTGGTCCTTTAATCTAGTAGTTTATCCGATAATTATTTTAAACTCTTTTTATTTATATATAATAATTTTATTAATTAAATTGTCATAAGAGCATAAGAGCTATTTTTCGAGAATCAATCAAATTAATATATTGTTATAAATCGTGGTTTAAAAGTTTAAATAACAAAGTTAATTCCCCAAATAATTTTTATTTGTCGTTGTATGTCAAAGTTTTATTCTTTGAATATACAAAAGAAAATTTATGCGAGCCGTAGTAAATCTTAGATAAACTGTTGGAGAAATGACTTTTTATTTTACAATTGTTAATATTACAAATAGAATTAATTAGATATACACCATAATTAATTGTTGAGTTCAAAGGAAAAACTTAATAAATCAAAAGGTGTTTGGAGATCTGCTTGGTTTTTATTTATGTAGTTGCTATACTGTATATAATATAAAATGGGTTATTTACCAAAAGACACAAAAAAAAGTTTTAACATTATCTTTAGATACATATACTATTTATACGTACTAACGACATAATAGAACGGTTGGCCAATTAAAAGTACTTATATAAGCGTATAGATGGCAATATATCTATTGTGCAATAGAGCAAGTTCCATCCTCAAACTTTCATAAAATTTATAGGAAATTAAAAGGGTAAAACGAGTGCTTAATTCAAATCCAGCACAAGGTTATTTCTCCATTAATAATTGTAAAAGCAAATAACAAAGCGTATTAACTTAATTGAATTGGGAGACAAAACACTGAAAATAAAAAATTATTTTAGAAATAGATTGTTTGTACCAATTGAACTCTGTTCCATTTTGTGTGTTATAGATTTGATTAACAATGTTATTTCACAGTCATGTAGTTTAAAAGCAAACGGATATTTGTGGTATATGCTGCATTTCAGGGCCATTGTCCCTTATTATTATTATTATTTTTTTTTTCCATTTTATTTATTTTTTGCTCATTGTTTTGACACACAAATCAGAAAAAATAATAAAAAACAAGGTTATGTTTTTAATCCATTTTATTTGATTTGACTCAATGCTCTATTGGGACGTCATCACTTCTCGGTCTCATCGACGCTTACCCGATCGAGTTTTAAATCAAACGACCCTTAAAATAGAAATAAATTGACACCAAAGACATTACAACATATAGACAAAATGTTTCATTCATAAATCCCATACAATTTCGGACTGTTATTGTTTTAAAATCTCTTATGACCGGCTGGCAACGTTGTAAACAGTGTCCATAATATGCTTGCCAGTGGCGTAGAGTTTTAAACTTATCAGTATTGTCAGAGTAGTATGTTAAAAAATACCTAAATATGTAGGTATATTTTTTTAGTAATATAATTATGATTTTTTCATGTAGGTAGATTAGATTATGAGTTGGAGGTTATTTGTCCTTATCCACCACGACCTTTTCAGATCTATTGTGGGACTCCTGTTTGTTTTACAGTATGTCGTCTAGCCTGGTCTTTTTTATTAGTCTTAGTAGCTTTGACAGTGGCTCCCGCATGTAGTTGCATGCAATTGGCTTTTCTTCGCCCAATGTTAGAAACCTCGTTCCAGCCAGGCATTCAGATTGGCATAGGACGTGGAATATTGTTTCCTCTTCTTCTTCACAGAACCTGCCCAAAGTTGCTGCTTCTGCTGGATTTATGACACTCATGTGCCTTTTGAGGCGACAGTGTCCAGCAAGAAGACCTACTGTTATCCTAACGAATTGACGCTTTTGATTCAGTAGGTCTTTCGTAAACTTGGCCGATGGTTCCTTGATGAACTGTTTGGCCTGTCTTAGTCTTGGATAGTTGTTCCACCATTCCTGAGACTCTATTTGCATCCATTTTTTAATGGATGCCTTGCACAATGCCTTAGCAACTCCACAGAAGGGTCCGGGGCCTGTCATGGCCTTATCTGAGCCTCCTCGGGCTAATTCGTCGGCCTTTTCGTTGCCCTGATATCCCTCATGGCCTGGAACCCAAGCTAAGGTCACCTTATTTTGACTACTTAGCTCTGTCAGGTCTTCTAGACAGTCTTTCACCAGTCGTGATTTGATTTCTGGTGAGAGAATTGCCTTTAGAGTGTATGACAATAGTTTTGCATGATACTTGCTGATTTTTCATGTACGTAAATTCAAGTACAAGTAAATTCAAATACAAGCGAATTCAAGTTACCTTTCGATTTTTAATATTTATTGGTTTATAGTTTATTGGCATTTACTATATATTTGCCTCGTATGATGTTAACCAAAATTATTTAAAATTTTAAATTAACATTAAGTAGGTAGGGGTATCTAAATAAAACACTGTCCTAAAAATATATAATTTTTTAATTATTAATTACAAAAAAACATTGTATGGCAAAAAATATCGTAAAAAAACTCTAAAAATTTTTAAAATAATGTTTTAAATATATAAAATACTTTAATTTTAATAACTAAAATTTCATTTAATTTTTTTATGCTTAGTTATTAATGTTATAACTTACTACAACGTTTCTTTTTGCAGCAGGTGGTGTTCCAAAAACAGTTGAATCAGAACTAAAAACCCATACATTAGATATACATACATATAGGTAATAAATAATGTTTAGAGGTAAACAGAAAATTATTATTTTGTATTTTTACCTGTTGGATAAGTCATCCAAAAATAGAAAGCCCTCGCACCGTCTGGAGTTTGCATCTTTTCTAATATATCTAGTACCATTTGCACGTACCAAAACATTTTCAGGAAAACAGTGTTCTAAACACAACTCTGGGTTTTTACGAAGGGGCTGATTTTCAAGGATTCCTATTAGAAAAATCCAAAGTTTTCTTTCCTCAGGATCTTGCGGAAACCTAAATAGAGTAATAAAAAATATGTATAGGTTCTCAATAGGTAAATCATTTTTAAGGTATTCTACATTTTACGTTAAATTTTCTTTTCCACTATTCAATAATTATTTATTGGTATGAGAAAAATTTACTAATTTATAAAAGGAATATCACTTTAAAAACTGTTTTCAGACTGTTTTAGACTACATAAGTTTTTGATACAATTTCTTGTACAATTGTATATTATCAAACCTGCAGTAAATTGTCTGAAAAATTAGATTGGATAATCATTTTTCAAACACTTTACTATGTGATCCTATATAACTTAAATTCTATAAGAAATTGTATCAAATCTTGTACAAGCCCTACTCCACTGGTTCAAATGAAAACAACATATATTAACCTAAAAATACTTACCGATGAAACCATACATTTCGACTTAAATGATCTACCTTTTTGAACACTACACATGCATGTACCATAATTCTTTATATTTCTCACAAAAGTTCACAAAAATAGTATTTTATAAATGAATAAATCAATAAGTCACACAGAAACTGTCAGATACTGTCAGAAATATAAAATAGCTGTTAGACCTGATTGGCAATGTTGCGGCTGGTTACGGTACTACATTTCATTCATAAAAATTGTAAATTCGTAAAATAAGATAATTAACGTTGCCGTATTTACAGAGTTCTTCGAAACCACAATATTTTGTTTAGATTAATATTGATTTTTTAATAAAAAATTTAGCTTATATTAAAACTTCAAAGAATAATTTGATTAAAAACATATTTTTATTTATATAATATAAAATTATAGTTACAGGACACATCAAATTTTATTTTTCGAAAGTAATTTTTCCAAATAATTTTGACAGACTGATAAAATCGGCAAAGACGCATTAAACGAGAATCTGGTGGGAATAATGATTTGCCACATAAAAATGTAAGCAATTTGGTCTCTTAGTTGTAATGTCTTTGATTGACACAATGAACAATAAAGCAATAGTGGGAGTGAAGATCTCAGTAACTGGCTACCATACACAACAAAAATATCGAATTGAAAACGTTGGAGTATCGACATAGAAAAATATATTGCTCTTGTGAAAACAAAGAATCCAAAACATAAATAAGTGGGCACAATTGTATAGATTTTGACCTGAATAAAATAAAATCTGGATAAGAGTTAACTAAATATCATTCGATTTGTAAAAGTTTACTGGTAACTCTTTTTACCATCAGTACACATCAAGTATTACAAGTCCCGTTGTTCTTTTTTTGTATTATTCTCCTATTGGTACTTAGTCTAAGACGTATAAGACGCTCATATACTTTATTAGTATTATTTGAATGATATTTTAGCCGTTTACCTCTTTTCGAGATGAGAACCAGTTTGATATTATTCTAGGACTGTTAATAAAACATAAAAAGGGCTAACTAAAGATATTCATTCCACTATTACTGACGCAGACGTTGCGCTAAAAATTACAGCGCATCGTCAGAAAAACGATTAAAAACAGAAGTGGTTTTTGAACACTGCCTCGAGAAAGACTCCCATTTCCACTGTATGTGGCCAACTAAAAAATAAAAGGTAAAGTTTATTCTTAAAGCGTGACATCACATTTAGTCAGTTTTATATTGTACAAAATATAATATCACGTGTGCAACTTAGTGAAGCAATATCATGGGTTACCTCAAAATTTTCCGAAAAATATGTATATTACGAATTTTAATGGGACGTATCTCGCTATGGTGGCGGAAGGGTAACAACCACCCTTATACTACCCTACTGCGTATATTATGGAAAACCCCGTTTCTTTAATTAAAATGGGCCTCGAAATTGGTCATAGTGTCTATTTACCTTTTTTGTTTTAGGTAACGTCGATGGGATGTTTAAAAAAAATTGGGAAACCATATCCCGATTAAGTGATGGTTTCCTGACACAGTTTTTTAGATTATTTATTGTTTCAGCCTTTACTTGATGAAAATCCATTTAATCTTGAAAGAGTAAAACCAAATTTGGTAGATTTCACACTTTTATTTTAAAAATATAAAAATTTAAAAAAAAAACACTAACATGACATATGTTTCGAAGTACAACTTCTTTTTCAAATGTGACTATTTTAAATTGGGTATCCAATATATACGAAATAATTTAACAAACTAAAGTACTTAAGAAAAACATCAATAAAATTACAAAATAACTATTTAAAGTAAATTAGGGTACTTAGGTAATTATAATATCAATCAGATAACAATAAGGTAGCACATTACCGGGATTATCTCACAGAAAACTAGGAAAGATATTTAATAAGGGTGAATTATTAATATCTAATTGATCATTTAGTAAGTTATCTGAATTTTTAAATCTATTGTTATCTGATTGATATTATAATTACCTAAGTACCCTAATTTACTTTAAATAGTTATTTTGTAATGTTATTGATGTTTTTCTTAAGTACTTTGGTTTGTTAAATTATTTCGTATATATTGGATACCGAATTTAAAATAGTCACATTTGAAAAAGAAGTTGTACTTCGAAACATATGTCATGTTAGTGTTTTTTTTTTTTAATTTTTATATTTTTAAAATAAAAGTGTGAAAATCTACCAAATTTGGTTTTACTCTTTCAACAGTTTTTTAGGTTGCTATTAATTAACTGTTACAACAATACCTAAGTAACATAATAAGCAAGTATTGATGTAACTATTAAATCATAGCCTTCTAGGATCCTATAAGCTATGGTATAGATATTGCTCTTTTTTGAACACACACTACCATTTTTGTATCGACAATTAAAAATGTTATGAAATCATCCCCGTCATGGGAATGACTTCATATTGCAAACCCAAGTTTACCCAGTAGCCATAGGATTTACCACTTTTGTTTCAGATATCGTCGCGTAGATATTTAAAAATATTATGAAATCATACCCCGCTAAGTGGATGATTTCATAACACAGCTTCTCATTCCCTATTAATTAATATTTACCATTTTTGTTTCAGATAAGGTGACAGTGGTAGTTAAAAATGAAAGCTATTAAAAAACTCTAATTAGTGATATGTGTTGCTTGTGTTCTCTAAAAACTAATAAAGGATTTATGAAAACTCAATCACAGACTTTCTACAACATCCTTGCTGAAATTCTGGTGAAAATCAAGAAATGGGATCCGCAACAAGAGAAAGATTTACCTATACTTACTTTAACAGCAGACCAGTTTACATCGGATAAAATAAAAGATTTGAAAGTGAAATGGTACCTTGAATGTTATAAAAAAATAATAAATAAAGATTCTTTGGGACGAGTGTAAAAAAAGTATAATACCCAGCAATTGGGAACTACAACTAATATTCAGGAAACCAATGATATTGTTTCTGATATGCCTTCAGGTGCAACAACATCAAAGTTTACAAGAAGCAAAACAACACTCTATCTAAAAAAAGAGGTTTGTATATTTTTGCGACAAAGAAAGTACTAGGCGTCATGTATCTTATGAGTCGTCGGGTCATTTCTTAAAAAAAGTAGTTAAAAACGTAGTTGTTTCCATAAGATTATCTGAATGCATTAGTTCAAGGGATGCTTACGTTGTAGACATATGCTATCATAAAAACTGCTGGAAAAACAGTGTCACTAATGTTTTAAGGATAAATAGACAGAAAAGTAAGGCTGACGAATCATCGAAAGTAACTGGATCATCTGTTGAGTTTCTTAATTGTAAAGGGTGGTCCAACTAAAACGCACGATGTTAATTGTAAATAAAACAAAAAGTTTTCAGAGAATTATGTTAATATTTTTTATTGTGATAGGATATATGACAATTATGTGTGAAACAAAATATCGGCCAAATGCTCGCCACGGCTTCGGTGGCATACCTCTATCCGATGGTCCATATTTTCAATGACTCTGAGACATAATTGAGGTTCAATGTCGTTAATATGCCGAATTATCTCATTCTTTAGCTCTTGAATTGTTCTTGGCTTATTGACGTACACTTTTTCTTTTAAATATCCCCAAAGAAAGAAGTCCAACGGTGTCAAATCACATGATCGTGGCGGCCAATTAACATCGCCACGACGTGAGATAACACGGCCATTGAATTTCTCGCGCAAAAGAGCCATTGTTTTGTTGGCTGTGTGGCAAGTGGCACCATCTTGTTGAAACCACATATCGTCCAGTTCCATATCATCAATTTTTGGCCACAAGAAGTCCGTTATCATCTCGCGATAGCGAACACCATTCATAGTAACTGCTTGGCCGACCTCATTTTCGAAGAAGTAGGGCCCGATGACGCAGCCAGCCCATAAGCCGCACCAAACAGTCACTCTTTGTGGATGCATCGGCTTTTTAACAATCACTCGTGGATTCTCATTTGCCCAAATGCGGTAATTCTGCTTGTTAACGAATCCACTGAGGTGAAAGTGTGCCTCGTCGCTGAAGATGATTTTCTTCGTAAAGTCGCCATTCAGTTTTGTTTGTTCAACTAACCATTCGGCATATTGACGACGCTTGAAATGGTCAGTAGGCTTCAGCTCTTAAGTCAATTGAATCTTGTAAGCGTGTAAATTCAAATCTTTATACAAAATTCGCATCAATGATGTTCGTGAGATTTTCAACTGTTGGGCACGAGGTTGAGTCGAGGTTGACGGCTCTTCTGCCACACTATCGCGAACAACAGCAATTTTTTCCGTAGAACGAACTGGGCGAGCATGCACAGGTGTTTTCACATTTCCTACAGACCTGGTTTGCTGAAATTTGTGCACAATTCTCCCGATTGTGGACACATTTGGTCGATTATGCTGACCAAAAAAATCACGAAGTGCACGAAATGCATTTTGATTTGAACGCCCATTTTCGTAAAAGGCTTCAACAATCTTAACGCGCTGCTCAATGGTGTACCTCTCCATGGTTGAATTTGTCAAACACTGAAACAAAGAAATGTCAAATTAGGTTGGGCAAAAAACTTAACGTTAAGGTGTGACGCACAATTTATATCGTGCATTATGGTTGGACCACCCTTTATAAAGTCGTTTCTCAGAAATGAAAATATAAGCTGTATGGCTGACTGCACAGCACTTACCTAAATATATGTCAATTTAACGAAATAGACATTAAAACCACGCAACTTATGTCTTGTTTGCTCATTTAAGTTCTCACGAGGAGACCGATACTAAAATAATATTGCATTCTTTAGATGTATCTAAAAAGGAAGCAAAATAATTGTAAATATTTTCACCAGACACGGATGTATTGGTACTTGCTTTGAGACGGATGTCCTTATTACCTAATGACAGTCTATTTATTTGAATTGGTTCTAGCTGTCGTGAAATATCATTACACCCAATATACAAACACCTCGTTCAGTTAAAAGCTGAAGCAGTTTCAGGTCTCCATGTCCTCTCGGGTGCCGATTTCACAGGAAGTTTCAAAGGATAAGCTAAAATTAGTTTTTGGAAGAAGTTTTAAAAGCAACCTCATCCACCCTTCAGGCGTTGATATCTTTGAGCAAAAGTGAAACGTTAGGTGGATTTGATATCGAGCAGAATTGTTTATGTGTTCATTATTAATTAAGATAGTGGTTGTTCACGCAAAGGCAAGGGTCAACCGAAAATATGCCTCTTACTCGAGTAATTTTAAAAGCGGCAGCAGAGAGATGCCACTATTAGTGCATTAAGTGGAATCAGAATTCACAAGCTCAGCCCAATTTACCACCACCAACAAATACGGTTGAAAATTTGACAGTGAAGGATTAGAATTAGGACCAATTATGTGTAGTCTTTCCTGCGTACCTAAAGAAGCAGTTAATCTAACAAAATGTTTCTTTAAAAAAATAATTGTTTTTAAAGATGCAAATGTTATGCACAAAGCATATTTTGCACGGAAATGTGTGAATGTGAAGCCGATCCAAAATGTTGCTTAAATACTAAAGCAGATAAAAAACAACCTATGACACTGATTCTAACTATGCTCTGGATAGCGAATTCGTTGACGACTAATTTTTTTTTCTTATTTATGTAAATTCTAAAATAGGCTGCTATTTTATATTTTTTGGACTTAGCTGTAACACATAAAATCATATTACTTTTGTCTTTTCAAATATATATTAATTTGAAAATAAAAAACTTTTTGGAAGTATTTTGAACCATTTTTTATAGCTAAAATATATTTTTTTACGTAGAGTTGGTTTAAGGATACCTTTTTCCCTTTTACCATCTCTACATGTCACGCCCAATGATATTCGTAATCTACACATTTTTCCAAAAATTTTTATGTGTAACACTATATTGCTTCACAAACTTGCACACGGAGTACTAATTTAAAACTGACTAATTCTAATATTAGGGCCTAATAATTGGTACTATTAATTTATTCATTGGTCTTGTGAAATGAAAAGTAATTTTTTTTAAATTTAATATCATTTATTTATTATATCCATCCTCTTCTACCATATTCATATACCATATAAGCAATTTTATCTCTAGCAATAATTGGCACATCTTCTTTTAGAACATTATCTGTATCAACATCAAATTCATTCTGATACTTCTTTCCAAATACAACAAATGTAGTCATATACATAATATCCATGAAATTGGAAGGAGCTGCAAAATCCATTTCTTCCAAAAATTTTTCAAAAGTAAAAAGATTTGTATTACAATTTAAGTTTCGCAAACACTCTATGAATTCATTGTGGTAATATTCTAGAAGACTCTCAAAATAATTTTGAAGGATCTTCGTTTGAACGCTAGTCCATAGGAAAAATAATACGTCAGTTGCTGGAGATTGATAAAAAAATAATTGAAAATCCACTAATTTATTTTTTGTTAATTTTCCATCTTCGGTAATTTGCATTGTATTATTGACCCAAACATCACAGTGTACTAAAGTTGCGAAGGGTTCTCTAGGTGGTAAATCGAAAAACTCATTTAATTTCTCCCTCATTTTTGAAAATTTATTTTTTAAACTCTTCACGTATGGTCGACATTCTTCATAATCTTCGAGAATTTCAAAAAATACTGCTAACTTTTGTTTATAAGGGTTTTCGTTTTCGTGCGGTGGAGGCGGAATTGCTTTTTGGCAATATTTTTTTATTTTCTCTTCGAACTCTTCTCTTTTTGTAAATTTTAAAGCCAAGGCTGTAGCGTGCAGTGTAGCAAGATCTTTTAAAATTAATTTAGCGCCTTCTAAGTCAAATCCAAGGTAACGGTCTAAATTTTTGTAACCTGAAATTCAAAAAAGATTAAAAACACACAAATAAAATAAAAATATAATTGAAATGTATTTAAGTCATCACCTATTCTACAAGGTTCTCTTATTTATCTGTTATTAGATGTCAATTTCAATAATTAACAACATACGTGTACCTAAGTTACTTCTGAAATTTTATAAAGAAAATCTCAAAGCCATGTGTTTGCTACTCATAATATGAGTAACAGTTTTCCTCCGGAAAACAACTACTCCTTTAGCTAATAGCGCAAAAAGCATTAAATTACAATTACAAATGAAAACAGCAGAGAGAAAATTATTTACAAGAATTTTAGGATAATTAACAACCTCATTAAAATTGAAATTTACCAGGCATCAGTTCATTTTTATTTATTTTCTATTGTGCCTACAATTTGGCCCAAATGCTTTTTTCGACGTTCTTCGCCTTGACGAATAAAATTGCCCTGTCTCCTAGATACATAACAAGTAGCAAGGTGCCGTCATTTTAAAGTGATTTTTTGGGTTTACTCGTCAGAAACATCACTATCCCAAATAATGACGTTACTTTGACGTCGTTTTTGCAACGTTAATTACACGTCAATACAGACTCGTCATTATGACGTAATTTTTTAGTATTAATTTATTCGAAATACAATATCCTAATCAGTAACATGTATTTGACGTCGCATTGATGACATAGAATAAACTTCACTTAGAATTCGTCATAATTACGTTATTTTTTCGTATATTTCTGGCAATGTCAATTGTCAATTGTCAATTATCAATTGTCAATTGTCAATTGTCAATTGTCAATTGTCAATTGACAATTGTCAATTGTCAATTGTCAATTGTCAATTGTCAATTGTCAATTGTCAATTGTCAATTGTCAATTGTCAATTGTCAATTGTCAATTGTCAATTGTCAATTGTCAATTGTCAATTGTCAATTGTTGTTTCCTCCATCTTCATGATTCTCGTGAGTGACAGTCGTGACCTTGTGAACGTGGTGCATTTTTAAATTGTACTTTATTGAATAAGATGTTTTAGAAAAAGGTTTTGGTCGCCTTTATAAAGAAATATATAAAGAAATATAATATAAGACTGGTGAGTAATGTAATAGTTTTATTTTTTGAATATGAGTTCTTTCAGGGTATTTTTATAATAATTTATTTAAAAATAAAAAATTTGTAGGGGGTCACTTGATTTAAATACCTTTTATCATCTACAATTTTAGGTATGTTGTATCAGTTCCTCTAATATTCTTTTGTCATTTTATTCCTTTTGGTTTCTTGCTCATCACTTTTTTATTTACCGGTGTAATTTATTTTTTATAATATATTTTTCATGTGTTTTTTGGATTAAATAAATATCTTTCATTTTTAATAATTCCATACAACCTTGGGACACACAATATAGACGTCAGTTAGACGTTAGGTAGATTCGTGATAATAACGTCAATTTGCCTAGCTTAGGACACCCAATATACACGTTGCTTTACCGTGATGTCGATTCGTCAAAATGACGATACGATTAGTCAAAATGACGATACGATTAGTCAAAATGACGATATGGAATGACGTCATTTCGCTGTGACATTCTCACGTTACGATAACGTTATTTTCACGTAACGCACACCAAAAAATCACGTCATAATGACGGCATGATGTTGCATGGGATATTAAATAGCGACTTGGGCTAAATCAAATTTCCCTGAACTACGAGCAATTACTACTAGAGGGAGCGTGAAACGAGTTTCTAGGCGATTGTTGTGTTCGCAACATAAGAAGAGGAAGTGAGGAAGCAAACACAAGGGAAAAGGTAAACAACCCCTCTTGTTCAGTGGAGTACCATTTCTCTGTAAGATTGCCCAAAATTTTTAATTGTAAAAAAAATAAAAAATTCGCCAATTTTAATATTTTTAAAATTTATACCCTTTTATTGTAGCGTTTTATTATTCTAAGTTTTAAAAGATACATAAAATATTATAAATTAATGAAATATTTAAATTTACTGGTACAATTATGTACAACTATTCAAAATAGATTTTAATGTATTAGGTGTTGCCTATTCCGGCTCAATCACACTTAACTATATCTTGGTTGTGACTACTGTCCTGTACATCAGAAATTATAAAATAAATCCACTTTTAAACTGTTTACTAATAAAAATCAACATTTTAAATATTTAAATAAAACAATATTCATTGAATTTAAACTAAATTAAATCATTATTTTTTCTCTAATATACGGATTTCGTGTAAGCTATGGATCCACACAGTTTGATCGGTTCAATAGCCATGGCCGATTCTTCAGCAATTATAGCTGATAGTTGGTTGTTCGGAAATTGACGAAAGGTATAAATCCTTTCCTTTTCGTTTTGAATTAAGCAGGTGAAGACCGTTAAAAAAAGTTTCAGGAAGGTGTCGTGTGGTACGATATTTATTTAGTTTTCATTAATAAGTGAACTTTATTAGGGTCCTAGTATTACCTGTACTGTTGGCTTTGGTTTTTCTGAGTACGAAGGACGAGCCCATGTTGATGTCGTCCATTTTGTTGATGGTGTAACCCAATGTCCACGACGCGGTCACAAGGCGAACATTTATATTATATGCAATTTGGTTCTAGATGATGTTCACTGTTAACATCCCAGGAGTAAAGTCCTGCGGAATTCCGAATTCCATTATAATATCTAGGAGTTTGGAGAAGAACTCATTGAATTTTTGTACCGGCTTGCTGAGGCCAGAACATTTAATTGTTATCCTGAACTGTGGAAAACCATGAGGTCTGCTGATTCTCAATCCCGATCATGTTTTACTGATAAACCCTCAGTACTACCTAATTGTGTGGACGAGTGCTTGTGCACTGTCCAGGCATAAGCAAAACTTCAGTGTGGTCCGTAAGAACTTTAATAATTTTATTTTAATGATATAACTTGCAATGAAGTGATGCTTATTTTTTTATTTTAATCATGCTATGATTTTTGTTCTACACTTTTAAAGTCTAGAACATAGCATGTATATTTTCATTTTATAAATATTTTCCTTTTCATATGGTATAAACCTATTTATATTTCTTTCAAGTCAAATGTGTTTGTACACCACAGGTATAGATCTATGTCCTAGGTAAACGATTTACCATACTTTGGGTATCAGTTGTATTTATATTTAATTAGGTATTATGTACTGAGTTTACATTGCCACATTATTTGACTCAATTTATTTATTAATATTAACTAATAACACTGAACTTGAACTTCTTGTGAATATTCCATAATCTAGGAGAAACAGATGTTTCCCTGGTATTAAGTATTAAAATTTGACTTTCTTTTTAAGATTAATAAGCATACTTATTATATTACTGATTTATCAATACCATTCGGCTAATGAAATGTTGAGGTTTATTAATTGGTTGAGGTTGGTAGTTAGTTTATATGTTCCAGGTTGTGAATATCACGTGTTTTCATGGTAGGTTTATAAAACTCGCAGTTTAATTCAGTTTATTACAAGTAAATTGTGCATCTAAAGATTTATTTTCCAGGCGCCTATCAGCTGAAACACACGTGCATATATTAGGTAAACTGCCTGTGTTTGATCATTAATGATTGTAAAATAACGTTTATTGGAGATGCTTTGTATGTACGATCTAAAATTTATTTTAAAGCTTGTGCTCAGCATGTGAATAGTACATAGTTCAGTACATGCAGTACACAAATATTTGATATAACTACCTTCTTCTGTCCATTTAAATAACATAATTAAATAACAATTTTCGAAAATCTTTAATTGGAAGTAGGCACAAAAAATGTAATTATGCACCCTTTTTAAAGTCTAGGAAATATAAAGTTACCTTTCTGGAAAATATCCTTATTTGCTTCGGGCGTGAGAGCAGCGCCAATTTATTTTTGTACTAATGGACTATTTTTGCCTATACTGACAATAAAATTTTTTAATAGAATCCGTAAGTATATATTATGTTAGTTTTTTTAGAATATAGATTTGTACAACATGTAAAACTATAAATTTAGTATTATATATTTTTATCGTTTAAAATAAAAAAAATCTGATGTGTCCAACACATGACTTTCCTATCTAGTTATTGTAGGCTTTTTCCGGTTATTTTGTACAATATCTTGCAGTACCTCTATAAATGTTTAGAGAATAAACTAAATATATACATTTTCCACATACATCTAACATTTTTCTATAGATATTCATTGAAAACGAAAATACGGAAAAATTTAATTTTAGCGCTTTCCCTCCAATTTTTCCATTACGGTCCATTTTAGAAAAATCATGTAAATAACAAAAATTATAGAGATCGATATCGCAAACAACTTTTATTTTAACAATTTTCTTAACAATCAGATTTTGCACAATTTGGTATAAAACAAAACTTATAGATATTAATATTATAAGTAACTTCTATTTGAAGAATTTTCTTCTCCAAACGTAAATAACATATATTTCATAAAATATAAAAACAGCCTCTCATAAAGTACCCCCCTCCCCCAGATGTTCCGACTTTGTCCAAAATCTAATAATTTCATCTCAGGCCGAAATAAAACTTAAGTTTAAAATTTAATGTTTTTTCCTTTGTCCGTTTTTGAGCTTTCTTCAATATTCGAAAATTATACATTTTGTCAAATATCTCGAATACGGTCTATTTTAGAGAAATTATGTATAAAATAAAAATTATAGAGAATTACAAATATTACAAACAACTTTTATTTAAAAAAATTTTTTTTTTAATAATTTTTTTACAGTTTGTCAAATTTTCTCGAGTACGGACCATTTTAGGAAAATTTTGTATATAATAAAATTATAGATATAAGTAATTGTTATTCAAAAAATTTTCTTCTCCAAACGTAAATAACATATATTCCATAAAATATAAAAATGACTACCTATAAAGTAATCCCCTAGATGTTTCGACTCTGCCCAAAATCTAATCAGTTCACTGGAGGCCGGAATAAAGCTTAGGTTTTAAAATTAATGTTTTTCTTTGTACTCGTTTATGAGTTATCGAGGACACACACACACACACACACACACACACACACACACCCACGCACGCAAGCAAGCACACACACACACACACACACACACACACACACACACACACACACACACACACACACACACACACACACACACACACACACACACAAAACACACACACACACACACACACACACACACACACACACACACACACACACACACACACACACACACACACACACACACACACACAAACACACAAACACACATACACACACACAGACAGATAAACTCGAGGTCGAAAAAAATCATGAAAAGATTAGGTATATTTAATAAAAATCAATAATAAAATAAAGGCAGGCAACAGTATTTACGGGAAAATGTATAAGAAGTTGCCTAAGTCTAATAAGTTATCTTTGAAGAATTAACCTATTCTTTTAAAATAAATAAAAACACTTTTAAATAATAGCGTGAAGTTAAAATGTATAAGGATTGTTATTTATATTTCCATTTTTGTTCGAACGACAACAGAATTAATTATTAAAACTGGTCTCCTATCAGTAATTCACAAAATTGCATTCTAGCCACATACAATAATCAAAGGCAGAAATCTAGTCCTTAAAAAACATTTAAGATTAAAGGGATATTAAAAAACAACGTAAAATGATATTTATTGTTTATTTAAAACCTTTCAAGTTTCTGAAGTGTACTATTGCCAGTATTACTGCTATTATAAAAATAAAGGTAATTTTTCTTCTTATTGTACACATATACATTTATTTCTTTGATTTAATTTCCACTTTGCTACTGAAAATTTTTTTGCCACTATTTTTACAATTTTCAACACAGCAACTCCGGTTGCTTATTGTATTTCTTTTACCTACTTTTTGAAAAAAAAAAAAAAAAAAAAAAAAAAAAAACGTAAAATGTATACGTCTGTTTGATATGCCAAAATTACAACATATCGCCCTAAAATGCACGAATTATCCGCAGCTAGCGCTAGTATCGCTTCTGCTTCGCCTACCATGACTTCGCTCTGAGCGAATAGAAAACCCAAAAAGTATGTTAAATTATAAGGTATCATAATTATAGGATTTCTCTTTTGAAGAGATTATGTTTTAAATACCGGGTCGGTGGTGTAGCAGTCTAACGCGCTTATATTTATTTATAGGGGCAAGTTTATGGTCCTTCGAATCTCAACCAGACTATGTGGATTTTTAATTAAATTGCATGGTTCGGTATAGGATTTGATGTGTGCCGTATTAAAATAAATTTAATTTCTGTTGATATGACATGCAGATTATAAAATCGCCATGCATTACCGTCTCGATGATGGTGGGTGATGTTTTTCCGGGTTTTCCTCACCTGTAAGTCAAATGGCACCATTTATCGTCCTTAAGTTGCTCTAGAGTGCCACGGCAAATAATAATAATAGCCGTCCCTTTCCCTGAACAAGCTCAGCTTTTGGGGTTACAATTCACTCGTAAGGGGGTGAATTAGGGAGAGTATTATTATTAATATATAATTTTATTTTATTTTTTTAGGCCACTCAGTATACTAGAAATATTGCGATATCCTAAAACTAACCTCAAAATTTGAATCCATGTTGATTTATTAAATATGTCTGTCTCTAACAATAAGCAAAACATGAATATCACTTACCTTGGACATTTAAATTTCCTAAAACCAAAACCACATTATCATCAACTACATCCCCTCCATTTTTATTTATCCTAGCCCCATAAAATTCTGGAAAAAAGTCCATAATCTCATCTAAGCCTCTTTCTCTTTGAAAATTGTGCAAAGCAGGTACAACCTCTTTATAAAAATTAATTTCGTTCCTAAAAGCCATGGGAAATATTTCCGAGGCAAATGCATTAGAAGTTTTCACACATTTGGCAACTGCATGTAAAGTTTCTTCGGCTGATTCTTCGTCTTTTTTTAATTTCAAGTCAACTTTTAACATAACACTTAAAAAATTTTCGCCTGGTTTGGTCAACGGCGAAATTTTTGGTTCTATAATTTTGTACTTATTCTTAAATGTTTCCTTTAAGAATTCTCTAACTTTTTCAGATTCCATTATTAAATATTTTTTAGGCAATATCAAAATTGTTTTTACGTTCCAATTTATGATATTTCTACATCTATTTTAACATGTTTGCTTAGTACAAATGAAGATAGTATAAAAGAAGTGTTTATTTAATTTGTAATGGGTACTTCATCACACACTTATAACGTCTATTATCTAATTGAATTAGTTAAACGGAAAATAACTGCTATACAGATTGTCAGTAACAATATTTAATGGTGTCTTCTATGAAATACTTGGTAATATAGTTACTAACTTAACTACGTTTAAGAGTGTAAAGTTCAATGGACACCAGTTCAGTTTTTAAACACAATAACAACTTTGCGATATTTCTTTCTGGATGTCGCTGATAAACTAAATGATTTTATACCAGGGATGTAGGAAGGGGACAATGTGTTTTACAGGTTTATTTAGTTACCAAACTAAAAGGATACGGTTACATTGGATGCGTACTTTGACGACCATAAAGTCGGATGTACACCGACGACTTTAGTCATACGACTTAAGACCCAACTAATTTTGCATTATCGATTTCTCATTCGAGGTCATACGCGATGTCACTAAACATTTCTCCTTATTTATCTAATAGTGAACTTATAACTATACCTTACCGTGCAAATTTTTGAGAATTTTTTTTTTAAATGTGAGTATTTGTACAGTGTCTTACGAGAAAGTAAGACCTCAACAACAATTCTCGAATTATACTATTATTTATTGGTTAGATGGAGTAGAAAAAAACTAAAAATAAGGTTCTTAAAATATTTAGGTTTTGTTTTTTACAATAAAATATATAGGTTATCATGAAATTTATTGAGAAATTAATATTAAAAAAAAATTCAAGTAACCTAGTTGAAATTTTTTTGTGATTTTTTAATATTAATTTCTCAATAAATTCCACGGTAACCTATATATTTTATTGTAAAAAACAAAACCTAAATATTTCAAAGACCTTATTTTTAGTTTTTTCTACTCCATCTAATCAATAAATAATAGTATACTTAATTATAATTCGAAAATTGTTGTTGAAGTCTTACTTTCTCATAAGACACTGTACAAATACCTACTCACATTTTTAAAAAAAAAATTTCTCAAAAATTTGCACGATAAGGTATAGTTAAAAGTTTACTAATAGATAAATAAGGACTTCAACTATTAGAAAAAAATTAATTTTAGTCATAATCTAATATTTTTTATTTAACATTGGTGGCGAAAGGACCTCCTTAATTTGATTTATTCCGTGTTGAGTTAGGATTTAATTTGTTTTGATTGAGAAATACTTTAATTTATTCTTGTTAGAATACACCGTTCTATATAAATTTCATTTTAGTTTATTTAAAGTCTTAACCGTTAAACAATTTTTTTTTATTCAATCGTAGATATAGTCGTATAGTTAATTTTTCCTACTATTGGAAATTTCCGTGAATAAATTATAAATTTCATTTTAGTTTATTTAAAGTTTTGACCGTTAAACAATTTATTTTTCATTCGATCGTAGATATAGTCGTATAGTTAATTTTTCCTACTACTGGAAATTTCCGTAAATAAATAATAAATTTCATTTTAGTTTATTTCAAGTTTTGAGCGTTAAACAATTTATTTTTTTTTATTCGATCGTAGATATAGTCGTATAGTTAATTTTTCCCACTACTGGAAATTTCCGCGAATAACTAATAAATTTCATTTTAGTTTATTTAAAGTTCTAACTGTTAAATAATTTATTTTTCATTCGATTGTAAATATAGTCGTATAGTTAATTTTTCCTACTACTGGAAATTTATGTGAATAAATTATAAATTTCATTTTAGTTTATTTGAAGGCTTAACCGTTAATTAATTTATTTTTCAGTTTATCGTAAATATAGTCTTATAGTCAATTTTTCCTACTGCAAGAAATTTCCGTGAACAAATAATACAGTTTATTAAAAACGTTATCCAATAAATAATTGATTGGAACTGTTTGGGAATTGTCAAATGTTTTGATTGGTTATATTTGTAGAATCGCGACGAGGCATTTTCTTTTGTTTTATTCTCCGAACTGCAAATTTTAAGAGAATTTAAATAGCATCATTCCCAGTTTGAAGCGGCTCGTGACTACGATCGCTTCATCCAGAGATAAGGTGTTATCCCGGCTATTAGTTCATTCTATATCTAAAAATTCATTTGCGTTAAGTCTCCGTTATTTCAACAGAACTAAAATAGTATCATTCCCCTGTCTGAAGCGGCTCGTGATTACGATCGTCTCATTCAGAGATAATGTGCTATCCCGGTTATTAGTTTATTTTCCGTCTGAAACCCTCATTTGCGTTAGTCTCCGTTATTGTAAGTGAACTAAAATAGTATCATTCCCCTGTCTGAAGCGGCTCGTGATTACGATCGCCTCATTCAGAGATAGTGTGCTATCCCGGTTATTAAATTTATTTTATGTAAAACTCCGTTATTTAATTACCATTAAATAGTATCATTCCCTAGTTTGAAGCGGCTCGTGATTACGATCGGTTCACTCAGGGATAATGTACTATCCCGGTTCTTAGTTGGTTTTACTTTCCAACCACTAGTGAGTAAACCTCTTATAGGATCCCGGTTTCAGCCCTGGAATTAGTATTATCCTGAACCTGTCTCCTCGCATTATCTGCAACCAATATGATATTTTGCTTTACTGAAGCATTCAATTACATTTGATTGTAAATGCCGATTAGACAATTTAACAGTTAATTTTTGCTACGACCGAAATAATACTTCTGAATAAAATAGCAAATTGCATTTTTAACTCAACAACAGAATAGACAATTCAATATTAAACTTTTACTGCGACCGTGAATTATAAGTATTGATTTCATTTTTTTTTCTTACGTCTGATTGAGACTACTCGAAAGTCATTTCCGCCCGTTTTGTTTGTCTATTTTTGTTCAGGATTTGTACATATTACCGTGAGGGTGAGCGTTGAAATAATTAATTTCTTTTTTTTTATTGTAAATAGTTAACCACAATATGTGTCAATGTTAACCGGCCGTATTACTGGTTGTTAATTCCTAAATTTATTTCCAACTTATATTTCAGCTAGTGATTAATTGTGTACCAGCCCAAGCAGCTATTAAAGCCCGTTACTTGTGCGACACTATTACCTGTGTCTAAGTGACCTTGATCCCTGGAATTTTTCATCTC
Source organism: Psylliodes chrysocephalus (assembly GCA_927349885.1). Classification (NCBI taxonomy): domain Eukaryota; kingdom Metazoa; phylum Arthropoda; class Insecta; order Coleoptera; family Chrysomelidae; genus Psylliodes; species Psylliodes chrysocephalus. The sequence goes on along the minus strand of OV651814.1, from coordinate 60,854,564 downwards.
CATCTGTAGCTACCCGAATACTTTCGACGCCGTTTCGAAAGTTCGTGGAGTAAACCATCACCAAAAATCTGGCGCTCGAGAACCGCCCGTAACCAGCGTCATTCGTAAGGAATCGTTTTCTCTGTGGCGAGAAAACCCCTTACAATAGTACCTGTAGTATACATTAGTATAGAAGGCGGGAAATGCATAATGCATAAATGCTTTTATTTCGGATTGAGGATAAGCCATACGGTCTAGGAATGTTTAAACTGCACCGGAGCACATTTAGTATCAAAAATAGAAAGTTTTTTGATTAAAATTTATTAAAAAGGTTTGGTTAAGATTCACAGCAATAAATTTGTTAGATTAAAAGAAATAAGATGGTTTTCACACACCACTTATTTTTATTTACTAAAGCCCATGTGACATGATCGCATGTTTGAGATCATTTCTGCACACAGAAATAATATCACACTTTTATTACTGCAGGCCCCAAATTTAAGTAAACAATTTGGGTCTGCTGGTCTGCTGGTCTGCAACGGTAAAATTTTTGATAATATTTCTGTGCGCAGAAATAATCTCAAAGATGTGATGGAGTCATACGGGCTTTATTTCATGTTTTAAATTTGGAATATAAAAAAGGACATTTTTTATATTTCTAGTGCTATCATATTTTGGATGATTATAGTGGTTTTTGATGTTGAATAACTACAACAAAATGAGCAAATCTTATTCATAAATATACATTGATTTATGAATGTTGTACTTTTATTAAAAAACGATTATTGCCATTGATTTGACCTTATTAAATTGATTTTTTAATTTTTTTTTTTAAATTGCTCTAAATGTTTGGTTATGGTGTAGGAAATAAAAAAAAACCCTTGTCTCTTATAGAAAATTACCATTCAGATAAATATTCTTCTCCGATAATTATAATAGGTACTTATGGTGTGTTTATAGAACTTGATTTAGTTTTAAGCATAATATTCTTGATAAACAGGGGCAGACGCTGCATTAGCATGGTGGAAGTTCGCTTGCAGGACCTTTATACATCGCTGTGGCTCGTTGAAAGAATCGTAATATCTACGCTTTAACCTTCATCAACCAGGTAAATAATACATATCGAAGTGGACAGTTTTGAAATTTTAAAAATCATCTTTTAAAAATGTTATTTTAAATAAAGTATTAAAATAATAATAAAATTTGTATTAAAATGATGTAAAATCCAATTGTAGGCGCAAGTAACATTTGGAAATAATCTTTTTAACGTATTAGATTTTATTATATTTAGTATTTTTTGATATATGACTTTTATTTCTAACTATAAGAATCAATTAACAGTGAAGTGTAACTAAGTGTAATGAAGAAAAAAGCTTAAAAATAAAAGTGTTTTATTTACAACCAGTTTTTTCTCGCATAATATTGAACAATGATATATAGTTTCTCTTTGGCCTCGAGGATAATCGATTTTCTGATTGCGTCTCTATGTCTTATATTACCAAAATTGAAACTAGCATCAAAATCTGGCGCTTTTTTTGGTCCAAAAACAATAAAAATTAGAAAAAAAGTAGCCCGAGCAAATACCCTTTTAGATTCTTGATTTAATTCCTCTTGGAAATTGAACCAGCTGAAAAATGTACATATATTAAACTTAAAAAATGTTTATTTAAAGGAAATAATAGGTATATTACTTTGTAGGGAATGATTGTTTTGAGGGAATTTAGATACAATTGAAGGAGTACCCCGAGAAATTTCATATTGAATTGTAAATTATCAATAGCTAAAATTCAGTAATAGTATTGTGACCTACCTAACCAAGATAGCTTCACAATTTATTACAGAAAATAACATTAATGTTGTATTTAAATTCCTTTATATAAATGATACAATCTTCTAGATACAATCAACATTATTTTTTTCTACATCCACATGGATATTAGCTTATCTACGCACAGATTGCCTTCAACTGAACGAATATATTTTATATCCATTCCAGCTAGTGAAAATACTGCAAAAAATTAAATCCACCAATCACACTTCATATTTTGATCAACCGACTGCTATTATTTTGAAAATTTTAAGTGACAATTATGTCAAACTAATTGTCAGTATATTTTTTGTTATTGAGATTAAACATACACTAAAACGAGTTATTCTTGTGTAAAATAATAGAATTTATATTTTTATTTCGCCAATAATTATAAATAATTTGTTTATTTAAATAAAATTATATAAATTCAATTTAATGGTATCCGGACAATTGCCCGAAAACAATTTCCCGAAAGACAATTCTCCGAAGACAGTTGCCCGAATGGACAATTTTCCGATACAAAATTGATCGAATGGACAATTGACCGAATAGACAATTTCCCGAAGAACAATTGCCTGAAAGAAGAATTAACCGAAAAATGTATTTTAGCGCAACTTTATAAATTTATAACGGATAGCGATTTATAACCAATATTTTCAGCACATGTACATGTTGTACTTTTTGACTAAAAATTTTGTAATCCCTCTTAATAAATAACATCCTAATGTAACCATAATTGGCTTTTAAATGTTGTTTAGAATGAACAATAAGTACACCCCATTAGTCTTAATACTATAATAATTATGGTTACTTGTTGAGCGACTCCAGGTAGGTATCTACATTAGAATTATATCCCGCTAATTCATATAAATACTGTACTAAAGGTTTTTATTGCTTATTTTCCAAACTCTGAGCAAGAGCTATGACACAAAATGGCTTTGGAGTTTGTACTTAGTGAAAAAGCTAAGAGTACATTATTGATCGACGGTTATCTTTACCAGAAAGATAAAGAAAATCAAAACATTTATTGGAAATGTGATTAATAGAAGAAGTTTTAATTGTAAAGCTCGTGTTATAACCTTAGAACATGCAGTAGTAAAAAGAAGTGGGACACACAACCATGTAGCGGATGCAAGGAAAGTGGAAAAAACAAAATTTCTCAATGGCATACGTGAAAACGCTACACAAACTCAAGATGGGCCACATAAACTATCAACTGCATCTGTTTAGCTACAGCTACAGCTGCCTCGCTTCCGAAAGTGAGCAGCATTAAAAGAACAATAAGGCATGTACGAAGTAATCAGCAAGCCGCTCCGGCTTTACCCCTTTACAGTAGAGACATTGCTTCTCCAGAAGAGTATAAACTAACAATTTTTACTATTTGATTCAGGCCCACACGATGATCGGTTTTTAATTTTTTTAATCAGACAAAATCTGTTTCTTCTGGCAAGGTCACAACACTGGTTTGCCGACGAAACTTTCAAAACTGTACTTCACCTTTTTTATCAGCTGCGATTCCTTTAGTATGCGCACTACTACATAACAAGGCAGAATAAACTTATGTTCGGTTACTTTCAAAAGTAAAAGAACTTTTGCCTGAAGCTTCGCCTGTAACCTTATTAACAGATTTTGAAAGCGGTATGATATGTGCTATAAGACAACAATATCCAGACTCAAGACATTGTAGGTGCTTTTTCCATTTTAGTCAATGTATCTTTAGAAGAATCCAGTCAGACGGTTTAAAAAGAAGGTACGAAACTGATGCAGATTTTGCTTTAAAGCTCCGATTATTGTTCCTACTGCAGACGTAGTGAAGGCATTTAAAACTATTTGCGAGCAAGATGTGTTACCTGCAGAAGCCCAGTCAGTAATTGATTATTATGAAGATACCTGGATCGTGCGTTCACAAAGAGGTAGACGACGTATGTCCTTATTTTCACATGATCTGTGGAATTGTTATGATGGAGTACAAGAAAGTTTGCTAAAAACAAATAATTCCATAGAAGGATGGTTTGAACAACAGATGTCCGCAGATCATCCAAACATTTGGAGATTTATTTAAGCCATTCAGCTGGAGCAGGGCTTACATGAACTTCAGATTGAACAGTATGTAGGAGACTTGGAAGGCCCTCCTACACGTAAAAAGAGATTGTGCAGAGCGGATTTTAAGTCTGGTAAATAATTACTATCCTTATGAATTTTTACGGGAAATAGTACATAATTTATCGTACTAGGATAAAGGAAATACATAAAAATATCAAATGCATAAATAAATTAAAAAAATAAATAAAAATCAAAATAAGTTGTAAATAAACAAAAACCAATAAAACGCAATTTTTTTTTTTAAAAAATAAACAATTTAAAAAAATTACAAATTGGATGTTTTATTCCAAGATCTAAACACGCCAGCGGTACGCTGCCAGTCCTAAACCTTACATTTTTTGGTTAATTTTCCTTTCGGGCAATTGTTCTTCGGGAAATTGTCTATTCTTTCAATTGTCCATTCGATCAATTGTGTTTCGGGAAATTGTCCATTCGAGCAACTGTTTTCGGGCAATTGTCCTAGATCCCCATTTAATTACGAGTATTAAAAAAGAAAACAAAAAAAACGCTTAGATGGTTCTGTTGTCAGCGTTCTTGTCTTCCATACGGAAGACCCGATATTTGCAGATTTTCGTTTGTGGCTCTTAGAAAAAATACACTGTACAATTCAAGTGGATTTTCCATATCGCATTTGGCTGACTGAGCACTCCCCATACGGCGTCGTGCTCAAATTTCGTCTTCGCGCGATATAGCTATCATATCCACTCTTGTTACACAAACTACTATAGTAGATTTGTTTTAATGACTATTACGTATAGTCTAGAAAAGAAAGGAATGCCGTAATTTAATTTGCTGAACGTAGTAGGGAAAGCCGGAGTATAACGAACAAATCGAACTACATTGCTTACATGTTTATTAATAAAAATATATATAATGTAATGAAATAAAGCAAATGGTAAGTTAACCACAAGTAAAAAATAAATCTCATATTTGTTCGATATGCCTCGATATGGGGACATAGTGAGCGCACGGAAAAGTTTCTTTGCATAACGAATTTTGTGTATTTATTTACAAAAATCACAAGCTTAAGTTTTTTTTTGGAATTTCCGATTAGCAGGAGGAACTAAATCCCACTCTGTTTGCGTGTTGGAGTCGACATATACGATCTGTCGGCGTCATGGCTTTGCAAACGCCTTCTTCTGCTTCTGCTCTCTTATTCTTGCTTCATATGAATATTCTTTTTCTTGTTACTCCTTACAGTTTTGCACTATATATACCCAAGAAAAATTTAACCGAAATATGTATATTTCTTATTTGTTTTTACCAGGGTCGAGACGGACTCGATCATAAAGAGCAGCTCATGTTGCGACTCCCATTATGCCTCGAGGGCCATGAATAATTATTCGCAATATTACTAAAACAGTTATAGGTAAACAATATTTTAATGAATGATTTGAGATAGCATGGTTTACTACTCATCACAGTATTTAAAGTATTGCCCAGTTTTGTAAGCACTTTGAGTTAATTGTTAATTATTTCACTTATGGAATAAACACCGCTTACGGCCATGAACAAGCCTTGACGAGACGGTGCAGCTGTATATGAGGAGGGAGGGCAATTGTAAATTGGCTCAAGTTGTGGTTGCGGGACTTACGTTTTTAGCAATGCTTTATGCTCCAGTGCCTGTTATGCCCCGGCTTTCCCTACGTGCTCAAGAAGTAGCAATTTTATTTGTACCTAATCCCTGAATGCTTATTTGTAGTTAAAATGAAAATTTTAATACATCTGTTCAGCCTAATAAAAGTTTTGATTTAGATTTACTGGTTTTTACTGTTATAAACCTTTTCTTTTGACAGATAAGTGAGAATTTATTTATTCGTATCCGTATGACGTAGAATACGGATAAGTAACACTTTCATTCCCTCTAAATTTTGCGTCTCTTTGATTTTAGGTACTGAAGTGTTACTTTTAATGCCAAGAGATTAAAAAAGTGTAGGTAATCCCACTAATCCATTAATTAAATTTAATTCGTTTAATGTTAAAGTCCAACAATTTTGTCAGAAGGTAAAGGTTTATTTTTATTTTTTAACAAATATAACTTTTTTCATTTCAAATTTAATCTACTAAGTGCGTTTAGTCCATTTTATACGCCGTGACCTTATTTAAATTATATAAACCTATTTTGCAAAGTACGCCTATAGAATGTAATGTTATATCCCTACTTTTACTCCACTTCTCTTTTATTCAGATTTTAATTTTTGAAAAGGAAAATGTGTTGGTATTGAATCAAACAAACAACATGATAGGTGAAATATTTTTTTTCTACGACCGTGTATTTTTACCCACTTTCCCGCACGCATTTTAGTTTTGAAAGTGTCACTTTCCCGCACTAGTGCGGGAAAGTAAAATTATGAATATTTGGCCTTACCTATTGTATAGTTTTTTTACCTCGGATGTTATAACTATTGTTACAATAGGTAATTTAGTATTTTCCAACTATTCCATTTAATAAAATTTACTTTTTTTTCTTGCTTTTTGTTGTATTTTTAATTTTTGGGAAAACTTGAATAATAGAGATATTTTTATAAACCTTTTGTATATTTTTAAAAGTCAGACTAGGCTGTGACATGTATGGCTTGATATGGTTGCTATATGGTAACCAAGGCGTGTTATTGTTACAAAAACGTCAAAGTTGTTTATTGAAGTGTCAACTGAATTAAAATAAATTAAAGAAATAATGGATTCATCGGATGAAGAGCTGCCCGAAGCCATTTTAAAAGCTGCAAATGAAGCACATTTGAAGGTGTTACCTGCCAAATCACGAGGAAGATATGAAAAACAATACGACCATTTTGTCACATGGTGTAAACAGGAAGGGGTAAAAACCTACAAAGAAGAGGTGTTTCTGTCGTATTTTTCGCACCTAAGTAAGTTTTTGAAATCTAATACTTTATGGTCTCGCTATTCGATGGTGAAAAGTTTAGTATAAATAAAACAAAATTTGGATATAAGCCAGTTCCATAAGTTAACGTCATTTCTAAAACAAAAAAATGTTGGTTTTCGAGCACAGAAGGCGCATGTTTTTACCAAAGAAGATATATCCAGGTTTATGTTAGCCCCTGATGAGGTATACCTTATGATTAAAGTAAGTACCATTTTTGCATTAGCTGGTGCTCTCCGCAGAGCGGAGCTTGTAAATATCACTCTCGATGATATACAAGATAAAGGCAATCTGATAGTTGTGAAAATTTCCGATTCCAAAAATCATTCTTCAAGATCATTTGTTTTATGTGAAGAAATAAATAATGGAAACTTTCTGAAGCTGTACAGAAAGTACGCAGGTTTACGACCACCTACCACTCCGCATTGCCTCTTTTTTATTAATTATAAGAAGGGAAAATGCTCAATTCAGTGCGTTGGCGTAAACACCTTTGGTAAGATGCCAACAGAGATTGCTGCATATTTGCGTCTACCTAATCCTGAACGATATACAGGACACAGTTTTAGACGTTCTTCAGCAACATTCCTAGCAGACTCAGGTGAAGCGATAACCAATATAAAACGTCTCGGTGGCTGGAAGTCCACTACTATCGCTGAAGGCTATTTGGAGGACTCCGAAACACAGAAGAAAAACATTTCGAATAAAATTCTTTCAAATAGAAATGACTTGCAACCTTTGCTGCCACCGTCATTTTCACCTTCATGCGACCTGCAACCGATGTCACTCCCGTCCACGTCATATTTTTAATCTACGAGCGTTACGACTATTAACAGCCAATTAACACCAACTAATTCGTCTGTACCGGCAATTTTACATAATTTACAAAATCCTACAAATTGTGTATTTAACATTAATATCCATAATAATTAGTTGTTTTTATTTAAAGATTTGTATATATTGAAATAAAATAATTTTCCAAAAATAATTTTTCCTACTTTTTTGTATATACGGTCGTAGAAAAAATAATGTTCCTAACTCATGCGTAAAGTGTCTTTCCTGCACTTGACCGCTTGCCCGAACTCCGCTTCGCGTCGTTCGGGCCAACTGCAGTCGCGTGCGGGAAAGTAACACTTTCCGCACTTGTTAGGAAAATAACTATTTTACATTACATTGTTTGACTGTCCCAAATGAACTACGTCTTAAACCACTTTTCAATGCGCATGTATCCGACGTTTTTCTGCTGATCAGTGAGCATACAGAAATATATCTAATCTTTACAAAACACTGTATTCCCAAAGCCCGATAACTTCTACGAAGTACCTTTAAATTGAAATGGCCATTCACTCTCCATTTTTTAAAATTATTTGTCAACTTTCGTATCTAATGTGGACAAACTTTGCCCTAACTCTATTTTTGGAAAATTATTAGTTACAAAAAACACCATAGAATACTAACTTGAAAGGTTCTATGTCGCATCCTAACTTTCTTAAATTATCAACAAATTCTGAATGATAAAACTTCAGCAAACCATCAAATTCTTCTTTCAAAACGTCAGTCTTGACACTTGTTAATATAAAATTGAGAAGATCGCTAGCTGGAGACTGATAGTCATAACATTGAAAATCAACAAACTTGTTACTGACGGGTTTACCATTTTCATATTTCATCATAGCGTTATTAACCCATAGATCGCCATGATGAAACGTAGCAAATGGTTCTCTTGCTTGATATTTTTCTGAATGTGCATATGTGTTCCAAACGTTTCTTGCCTAAAAAATGGATCAAAATGAATTATATGGCGATGGCTAAAGTGTAAAAGCACGTAAGGCGATCCTTGTGATTTATGCGTTTTTGATTAAAGACATTTTTAATCCGCCGCCATTACTAACGTACCTGAGAATCACAACCTTACTAAAGTCGATCTGTGATACCGCAAATATACAATTTTTGGAAATGAAAGGTATCGCACAGTAAACCCTAGTTTTAATTGCCAAAACATTTTTTATAAATTAAAGAGTATTGTTGCTATTTTTTTTTTAATTTGGTGTCATCGGCATCGACTACTAAGGCCATTAGCCTCGTGTTCTGTGTAGGCTTTGTTACTGTTTCCCAGCGCCACTTTAGGAACAGCACTGTTACTTAGAACCCAACAGTGAATGGTCGAGTGGTGAATCCTACCAAGGGCATCAGAATTAATTTTAAACAATTAAATTGATTAAAAAAAAATCCGGCCAACTGTGGGATTCGAAACTGGGACCCTTGGATCCACAGGCACCCATCCCTTTTATTGTTGCTATTATTTGATTTATTGAGCCGTTTGTGTAAAAAAATTCTACAGGGTGTTTCAGTAAACAAAAAGTATAATATGCATAAATTTAAGCAGAGTAACACAAAACTAGAAGCGGTTTTTAAATTGGTTTATTTTTAAGTGACACCTAGTTACATTTCATAAAAACATATTTTAAAATAAATAAAATAAAAATATAAATTCCATTTTAATAATTTTATTGTTTTCATACGTATTAATCTCTATTTTTTGGAACGCTACTGCGATCTGGCTAATCGCCTCTCCGTGGTGCACTATTGTGAGTGAGCCCGAGGGAGCGAGAGGTTTTTGCAAAAGCGACGTCAACACGTCAACAGATTCGTTAAGCAAACAATATGCCTTCTTAAAATCACTTAGATCACGTTATTTTGTTCATCGCACATAATCAAGGAGTGACGTCACAAAGTAGGCGGGGTATACATATCTTTCCAATCATTAATATAGAATAAAGAGTAGATCCTATGACGATAATGAAAGTGTCTTCACTTTTGCATTAACACTTTTACGTCATATGTCAAAGTCGAGCTTCCCTAGCTAGTCAGTTTTGGTGAGAATGAATACCATTTTTTTTTTAATAGTATGATATAAATGATATAAAAACATTTTTATTTTGACAATATTTAAATATAAAATTGTTAACTTCAAATTATTTAAAATACAACTCAAAATATGTTTACTTATCATATCTAAAAAAGTGTTTACATCGTCTCTACTTCATTCTATCTGATTGTGTCACAATGTCTTGTGAACGGGTGCGAACAGCAGCTTTTACAGACATATGTTTTTTCCATTTAGTCTGATTATGTTTTTATAGAAACATTAGAGTTCTGTGACATTGACCAGTAACTTGAAAAGTTATCTTGTCGTCAGGGATGTCTTGCTCCGAGTCAGAGTTGATTTATTGATTTTCCTCCTCGCATACTATAGTTTTATTTATTGTATTTTAGTGGCTACCCCATTAGCGGTGACCACCTAGAGGTATTTTTAACTCCACTGAGTCTACTTTGAGTACATTCTGGTGAACTACAGGGTCAAAGAGCAAACTGCGTTAGCAAAACTGGTGTCTGGGTTACCTTGATTCTGATTTCACCACATCAGCGCCAAATACGACTTCCTCCTTCACAGCAGGTAAAGCAAGAAGCCTGTCATACACACTTAAATAAAAAATAACTGATTTTCAAAATACAGGGTGTTAAAGTTGAAAATTCAAAAATTATTTTTGGGTATATTTTTTATATTTCTTAGTATAATTTTACTAAATTCGGTAAATATTGCAAACATTGTTGGTGTCATAAGATACACCTACAACAAAACAATTAGTTAAATAAACTTTACCAGTGGCATACAACACGGATAAGTAACACTTTCATCTTCTCTAAATTTTACGCCACTGTCCAAAAACTTATTTGGACTATACTTTTACAATTTTTTTTTAATAAATCATATACTCTTATTGGAAATTCATAAAGTGATTGGTTTTCGAGATATTCACCCTCAAAGGTGGATATTCTTTATTTTAATTTATTTTTTAATTTTGAGTTTCAAAAAACTCTCACGATAAGCCATTTCTCTTAAGATTTATGCGGGGTCCTTTACAATTAAACTACCAAAATTGCTTAAAAATTAGGTTCGTTATAAAATAACAGAAAAGCATTTAATCCCTTAATGCCCTCGAAATCAAGTAGATGTCAGACGGTTCGGTGGTTAAGACTAGATATTTTTAATAACTAAATTCAAAACAAATTATACTATTACACAGAACTCCCCACCAGTTATAATTAACAGTGTTGCGAGAGACACCGATGTAATCCCTGTAAATTTTTGAAAAAGCGTAGAAGACAAAAAGATAAATTCGAGTGAGTACATCGACTAGCTTTTTGAATAACAGAGTGGTTAAAGTGAAGACAGAATACACAAAAGACGGATACTATAATTGTTACTGTTGTTAGACCAACATTTATATACGACCCGAAATATATTGGACGGTGAAGAAATTTCGAGCAGAAAATAAACAATATGTGAGAAGTAAAAGAGAAGACACCACTAGAAAAATGATAGGGTTAAATACTGACGAAAGACAAAAGAGTTGCAGGTAAATGAAAATGAAATGTGATACTGGTAGCAGTAGTAAGAAAGAACCGCATGAAAATTGTTGGCTTTTATAAAAATATTTAAATCACCGACCCGGTGTTAGAAAAAGGCGAAATGGCAATAACGATGGTGTTGATATTCATATTCAACAGTAAAACCACAGATTACACAGATGCAAAAGTAGACAAAGAACATCAAGATTTAGAGAGAGATAAATGGCCATATCCATTTAAAGGTCCGTCGTAGCAATTCGTTTTGACTCGCGCATTTCCGAAGGCAAAAGTTGTTTCATTATGTGAATTTGCCGATGCTCCTAGGTTTTCTGATGTTATGTGACATTGGACTTTAAGACAAATGAAAATCTACATACATTTTTTAGTTACCACAGACGTTACATACAAATAACACATAATTAAAACCCGCTCTACATAAAATAATACCAAACCATTTAAAAGTTTATAGTTTACATTTTTTGTTAATGACAATCAATAACACTTTAAAAAAACGTGTGAAATTTTAATTTTGTATGTGACAACCTTTCTTAGGATTCTGTAAATGAAGTGACATTTCAGTAATATTCATTACAATCAGGACCGGTCGTGGCATTTTGCGTTGTGTGCATTTTTGTTAATTATACTTTAAGTTCAGAAGTATCAACCTACCAAACTATTTGTTTTATTAGGTTTGTGGCCACAGGTGATCGAAATGTATTTTCCTGCTAATAGACTGTATGCAATAAGTATTCAAACCTCAATTATTTACAAATAATGTATTGATATACTTGTTAGTGATGGGTTTATACTGTATCTCAACAAACAATGAAATGCTGGGATATTGCTGGCCTTTTGCTGTAACTGAAGGGAAAATGAATAAGACGATTAAAAGATAAAAGCCTACTTTTGTCCTTTCGATAGTGGCCCAGAATAATGTTGATTGATGATGGCCATATGAATGATAAGTAACTGTATTGAGTAAGAGCGAGGTAAATGTAAAAAGGCTTTTAACTGCCACAGACCCAACCCCCCAACAGTACAGGAGGGTTCCGTTTCGCGTTCATAGATGGAGACACCGATGATCACTTGCTACATACTCAACGAATTGATATGAAGCCAATTTTGGATTGCTGGTATTCACTATTCATTTTAACTTCTTACTCATACATGTTGGTAATTTAGAATATTTTATGAATATACATTTTTTAGAAGACATTTTTTCTCTATTGTATAGTATATAGCTGAATTAAATAAAATATCTACAATATTCTAGGTATACTGGAATTCGTTCGGTTTTATATTTATACTTGAAATAGTACTGCTGGTAAAAGAGGTACTATCGAATTGCCTGTCTGGTCATGTGCCTGGCACATGGCTCTTATTCAATGGTAAAAGGCCTGCAATTTCCCGTTAACTTCCCATCAATATGCCATTATTGCCAATATATTTATTTCTACTCATTAAAGGAAAAATGGAGGCCTATTAACTGGATTTGATTGCACGCCTCACAAATTTTTAAAACCTTTACATTATAATTCGTTGCTTCTTATAACTTTTTACCTATAAAATTTTAAAAATAATAATTTAAATCATATTCTTTTTCTTTTAAAATGTTTAAAAATGAAAATACTATCGACAACTTTTTTAACGTACTCGTGCTGCTACTATACATTAAACCATTAATTATATAAATCAACCCTGGCATCCAAAACGCATGTTTAGAAGAAAGTCAGATTTAGTAAGATTGATTGAAAACAATTAAAATTGGCAACACCTATTCCATACCCATTTAAAGTTTAAGGTTGTAGAAATTTCATTTCAAAATACTTTGATCTTTTGCCGGGTTTGGCATTTGTTAGAGTTATTCTATAGTAAAACATCAATATCTCTGTCTAACTTACCCTTGAAATCAATGGACCACACTTATCCGATTCGCACAAAATATCTAGTAGCAAAACATTTGGATCTCCAAATTCACTAATGTTTTTAGGGATCAACTCGTTGTTTAATAAAGGTCTGATTTCTTTTTGAAAAAAGTCAGGTTTTTTCAGTTTTATTGCTAACGGTATTGCGTGCAATGCTGCCAAGTCTTTTAGAAGCACATGTGCTTCTTCTAAATTGTAACCAATATATCTATCAATATTGTTATAACCTAGAAAAATTATTGTATTTAAACAGGTAATTTTTATTAGAGTAGTCAATGTTAGTAATCGGAATATTTCTACCTAAATAGTTCAAATTTTCCATTAAAATTAGAGCATCCCTATCCACAATATCACTTCCATTCATATTTAGTCTGCCTCCATAACATGTGCCAAAACAGTTAATGATATCTTTTAAATTATGTTCCTTTTGAAATTCTTGAAAAGCAGGTACAAGCTTTTCGTAAAATATTATTTCTCCCTTAAATGTACTTTGTACGTTAAACATTTCTTGAGCAAATTCGGCAACTGGAATTTTTTTTGCTACTGCATGTAGTACATCTTGTGATTTTGTTTCTTCGTCTTCAGTTGTAATATTTAACTTTAAAAGCTCACCTCCAAAATTTTCACCAGGCTGCACTAGATTAGTAACCTCAACATTTAAAACTTTTTTTCCTTTAAGGACGTTTTTGGAAAGGATGGAATCTATGCCTTCGACAGACATGACTCAAGTATTATAGTTGTTAATGAAACTAAATCAAAATAAGAATTATAGGGTATAATAATTGATATAATCTAGTTAATTTCATTTTTATCTAATTGAGTACTAGATATTATCTAATTTACGAATAATAAGTAAGAAAGTCCAAAGACCAACTACAACATTCCTGTTAATTTTAATCAGCACTATCATATCACATACTGTCATTGAAATTGTTGTGTTGCAAAATCATCAATTTTGTATCATTTAGTGCTCTCAAAATATTTTTTAATAGAAATAGCAGAAGAGAATTATTAATTCGCAGCAAGAAGAAAAAAAATGTATAATGTAAAAAACAAAAGTAAAAGGAAGCCAAAATATGAAGAGAAGTTAAAAAAGAAGGTAATATTTTTAGCTATGTTTTATGCTCAAAATTGGTTGGTATTTCTAAAATCCAGTAGCTAAGTGATAACTTTTTTTTTCTCTTCCCTCGACAAGAGAAAATAAACATTTTATTTTACTATAAAAATCAAACACTTTACCTGTCGCTAATATTTATTAACATATAGCCAAAGCTTACCATGACAAGTTTACCATGACAACTAGCTGGGAGGCTCCGCGTCGGCACTTTTCATCTGGGGCCTTATTCCTGTTACTATGTGAGTAGGTGAGCACTCTCTTACTATTTGGCGAATCATATAAATGATTAGAGCAGTGTTGCCAGACTACGATAATTATCGTATTTGTACGATATATGTTAAAGTTGAAAATTGCCCAGTTTTTCGGAATTTCTATTTTCCAACTTACGAGCTAGACTATATTTCTGTTGCATACACACATTTAATGCATGTTTTAGGAATATATTATTAAGTACGTATAATTGAAAATATTTTTAATTACAGGGTGATTCAGAAAGATGCGACGGTAGTTTTTGCAAAATCTCACTATTTCTACTGTGAGGTCCGGAAAGCATATTTTCAAAAAGTACTACCTAATATGGTATTTTGGTATATTGCACAGTACACATTTCTTATACAGGGTGTTTTGTAGTGCGAACCACATATAATTATTTTTTTAAGGACTAATTCAAAAATCTGTACCTACTTATTAATTGATTTTTGGGAAAGTTAATATCACTAAAATATGTCGTTGGGTTGGTTGGAGTTATTCGTACTAAAGACATCTAAAGCACATATTCTTTTACCTGAAAGTCTATTACTAGTGATTTTATAAATATTACCGCTAGAGGGCAGTTGCGTCGGTTTTCTTCTTAGCTATATTGCAGGTGTTGTTTTCTTCAACACAGTCTTATCAGTAAATGTTTGTCAGTGCTGGTGTAATGTTGTCCTTGATTTTATAAAATTATTTTGTGTTGATAGAAACAGTTTACAACTTTATTTTCATAATACCATCTTATTTGTGTAAATAAAAATTTTCTTTGGTGTATTCAGTCATAAATTTTATTTTATATCGTTAGCACCGAACTGTATATGTTTCGGAAAACTTTGTTTCCATCTTCGGGTGCAAAAACACATGGGGACTATTGCAAACAGTTTAAAATTTCTAAAATTTTTAAAATACCAGAAACTCCATCTATTTGTTTCTTTTTGTCTTATTTGTGGTTATTGTACTTGTGACATTCTATTGCAGAACAGTGTATTATTTCAAGTTGTGAGTCTGTTTAATAAAATTCTAAGTACAATAACTGTATAATATTTTGTGAAAGCGTGTATCATTTTGAATTGCTAAAATGTTTTAGAAAAATATATAAATACGAGAATGCTAATTTATGTACTTATGGTACTATTCCACAAAATACTTTGGTTAAAATATTTCAACTTATTAGGCTCGTTAACCAAATTCAGGAAGTTCAGATTTAAACATTTTGTTTTGTTGTTACAAAGCAAGGTCGAAAGCAGAAAATAAGTCAGCCGCCTGGAATTATTAGGGAAAAGCTTGAGTTTGTTCTGTTTGTTCTTGAAGTTGTAAAAAACAATTCCCTAATTTTAGATGCTAATCAGTCATTTATTTTAACTTTTCCTTAATTACACATTACACATATCCATTTCGACTTCGAAATTTTGATTGATTTTCACCTTTTGGAGGTACTTGAGTCCGGAAAACCTGTTTTCGAAATATGTATGCCTGTGTGAATGAAAAACATTTCTTTTACGATTTTGAAAAAACGGTTCCATGGATTTCCACGAAATTTTCAGCAAAAATCGGAAATGAAAAATATAGAACCGTATAATTTTTGGAAGAAATCGGAACGTAGAAAGGGAATTTTTGTAGCGTTTACGAATTTCAAAAATCATAAAAAAGAAAAACATACCTATTCAAACAAAACTTTGCAAAAATATTAAGTAACTTTTTTATCTATTCTAGGTAATGAGTTGAGGGAAAATTCTCCTCCAACTTGCTGCCGAAGCAAGAAAGGTAAATGCTGAAGAAAATGATAAGATAAATTAATTATTATTGTATAAAATTAAGCTGATTCACTATTATGAGTCATATCAATAGTTGATTCCTCATAGGAAACACGATACATTTGCCAAATTTCCTGTTGCAGGTCCGCCATCAAAGTCTTGTGAAGAAATACGTCAAAATCATCAAGTGCCTTCAACAGAGGTGCCATCAACAGAGGTACCATCAACAAAGGTGCCTTCAACAGAGGTGCGTTTAACGGAGGTGCCATCAACAGAGGTACCATCAACAGAGGTGCCATCAACAGCGAAGATAACTTGGCAACTGGTAATAAAAATTAATAATTTAAATAAACTAAGTGTAATAGAGTTGATTCCTGATGCAGGTCAGCCATAAAAGTCTTGTGAAAAAACAAATCTAAACCTTATTCAACAAAATCAAGTGCCTTTAACAGACGTGCCTCCAGCAGAGATGCCTTTTCCGAAATCCGAAATTATCAACCTCTTCCACAAGTGGCAGCGAAGACAACTCAGCAACTGGTAATAAGATTTAATGAATAAAATAAACTAAATGTAATAGATGATTATTCAATTGAAATAATCTTTTTGTTTATTAGGTTTTAATCTTTTTTAAACCTATTTGGTTTCAGACTTTGATAGTGATGACAGTAATGCTGACACTACTTTTAAGATTCAAGAAGAGAATTCCAACAAAAGTAATGAGAACGAAATAGAAGAAGACTCTGAGACCGAGACTGTTGATCTTAATATACCTACAACCAGCGCCGAAGAGAAAAAGAAGCGAGGCAGAAAGAGGGTTTGTCATAAAGAAAACTGAAAGAAGAATGTGTCGAAATGGTTGAGAAACTCTGAAAAAGCTTATGAAATGAACTCAAAAACCAAGGATAAGGCTAGACCGCGTCAATTGCAACCACCTTGTACAGAAAAGTGCAAACAAAAATGTACTCTTAAAATAAATGAAGAAGACAGACTAGATCTATTTAAAAAATATAAGGCCCTGGGAGACTTAATAAAACAGAGGCAATGCGACTGATGCAGTTAAACCCAAATACAGATACGTAAGAGAAGGGAGCCACAGAGACACAAATAATGCGTACTACTTTACTATCAGAGACAAAAAAATAAGGGTGTGTAAAGTGTTTTTTAGAAATACTGTAGACATTAATGATAGCGTTATAATAACAGTTACGAAAACAAAAGAAACAAAGTCAAGGTGCTTCGACTAAAGACCTTATACATTATAAGCACTTCAAAATTGACGAAAATATAAAAAAACAAGTTTGCAACTTCATTGAAAAATACACAAAAGTCGAAAGTCATTATCGGAGTCCGAGCGAAATTATGTGGAAGGGAATAAATTCATTGCTGACTTGCATAGAGAGTTTGAAGATCAATGTAAAAATAACAACTTTCCTTCCTGTAAATACGGAATTTTTTATAAGATTTTCAAAGAGAAGTTCAATATTCATCCATTTATTCCAAAAAATGATTAGTTCATTGTTGTCCTGGCAGTATACGATGTGTTTCAATGCCCTAAAGGAAATGCTTCAATATTTTTTTTACAAATCAAAATTGAATGTTTTTAATTTTAGCATTTACAATATGTTTACAAAAAATGCCACTTGTTTTATCTGGCATGAGGGGCTCGGCACAACTGTCCGGGTCAACAAAAAAATCAGTACATGTTTGGCATGTCCCTGTATGATGTACAGAACTTGAACATTTCGTTAATTACGCATACGTATTTAATTCAAGGATATACTTAAAATGAGGGTGATTCTGTCCACTCCACAATAAAGAAAGAGATTAAAAAACAACTAAGAAGCGGACCAATGTACAATTCCGACGCACTGATTTTTAGCATTCACGCAGCTAAAAAAAAGGGCGATTCTTATAAAGTAGTGGAAATGTTTTGGGATAATTTTATTGACCTTCTGACTTAAACAATCAAATGAGATTTTAGCTTAGGTCTTTAGATGGTAACCAGTCAATTAAAATTACAGGTATAAAAGTTGTTAAGGAGAAGAAGAATTCTCCCTCATCACTGTTCGTAAAAATTTCATACCAAGACCAACAGTTTCAAGAATGTCTCATCACTCGAAATTCTTCACGAAGTTCTTCAAGTGCTTCATGTAAAAACATTGTCATGAAAAGAGCATTCACTGTGAAACCAGGAATTCCTATCCATAAAAAAAGACTTGTTAGAGTTAATAAAATCCAATGCGATTCCTCGCTACTATTCAGAATTTTATATCAACTTGTAAATAAATTTTTAATAAAACTTTGCTGCATGAATAATGTTGTGTATCACAGCTTATTTTACCGAAATCACTCCTATCTTACTGGAATAATGTAACAACTCAAAACTGAAGGGTTTAGTAATTAAATTTAACACAATAGGGCCACTTAGTTACTAACTAAGGTGGCCTCCGTTGGCCATTTAGGGAGCTATATAATATATTAGTTAAAAGAAGCAAGATCAATTCCATTTAATTATCCAAAAATCTAGTAAATTGGCATAATAGTAAAAAAAATTTAAACTGACTTTTCTCAAAACAATAATATGTTGAGATGTGACACTATTCCACCAAACCGACGATGTGTACTTCTAAGCTTTAAAATGTACAAGGCGGCTTATTTATTAGAAGATATTTTATTTTAATAAAAGTACAAAAACACCACGAACACATGGTAGTATAAAATTTCCCAAGTCAAATGTAACTATTTTCTCAATACATGACAATTTTAACACTGTTTTAAAAGATATAATTTTAAATGCGATACTATGACCAGTTTTCGAGATACAGCGCATTAAAGTGGAGAATTGCTGATTTTAGTTATTTTTTCTTCCAACTGAAAAGCTAGATTGTCTTTATGTAGAATATATAAGTTTAATATAGGTTTTGGTGAGATGTCCATTCCGTTTAAAATATTTGTTACATGGTGATTCACGAATAAATCACAATATATGTTTTGCAACACTCAATATCTCTACAGTTTAGCCAGGTCAAAATATTTAGCTTTGTGTACTTTTTATACATGGTGAGCCATCCAGTCAACCATAAAAAATAATAATGTTTTGAAATTATTAAAAAGGGAACTTGCATTTCTTTAGTGACTTTTGACATTAGATTTTAAAATATACAGGGTAATCTAGCTGTTTTATAATTACCTACAACATATATCTGTATTATACATCATTTTCTGATATTTGTGACAAGTTTTTATACACGGGACAATAAAGTTGCAAAAATATAGTGTGATTTATTTGTGAATCACCCTATAAAAGTAAATATTTTCACCTGTCTCTTTTTATGGACATCTGACCAGGCGGTATTACTTGGTCGTGTAGGTAATAGCAGAATACAAAGCTTGATATAATATTCTGGCCTGACATTAGATATTCCAATGGTGTAAAAGAAAAAAATTGACTACAGGCATTATTTGGTCGTGTAGGTAATAGCAGAATAGTAAAAAGCCAGATACTAATTTTTACTATTCTGGCCTGACATTAATTATGAAAATTTAGCAAAATATTTTAACTTAAAAGGAACGGTATGGAAATCAAGGAAATTACAGAATTTATTATTCACTGTCAGATTAGTGATAAAAATATAGAAAATCACCAACCACTAACAAATTACATTTAAACCATGCTTTAGATAAGGTAGTAGCAAATTCTATTTCACATAGTTTTACTAAATTCAAATTTAAGATGATTTATTCAATTGCACCTATCTTTTGTTAAAACGAGGTAATATAAGGAATGTTTTATTGGAGGGTATATCTTCAGGCAACTTCTTCAAAGGGATTCGGGATCCTTATTCGTAATTCTGCAACTTAAATGATCTCGTGATATTTGGTATTCTAACTTAAACTCGAAACTGTCTAGATCTTCTAGATATAAACCAAACCACGGTCTTCAGATTGTACCAAAACCAAAACAAACTTCTAGGTATAAAAACCATAAAACTTCTTGAAAGGAATTCAAAAACGTCTTGAAAGAAATTTAAAACGTCTAGATATAAATCCAAATAAACCATCTAGATATAGCCATTCTAAAAAGAAAGGGTTAAAATGATAAGACAGGAAATAGGAAATTTTAACAGGATTTAGATAAAATGCTTTAACTATTAAATAACCAAATTAAAACTATTAAATGAATAATTTCACAGAGACTAAAATTAATATGAAAAGGAAAAATCTTATTATATACATTTAAACATAGTAAAGCATTATATCTTATTCCAAAAAAAATAATATATAAATTATCCAGTGTTGATATTAAGGTTATGTTTGGAACTTGACAAATATTTAATAAATCCTTGTATAAAATATATATATTTAACAATATCTTAATATTAAAACTTACCTTATAAAATTAGACGGATTTTACGATAGATAAAAATCAATTAGTACATCGGATGACCAAGATATTAAAATGAATGTGATCTAGTTGATATATCCAAATCAAATAAAATACGAACTTTTGTCACAAGGCATAAACATCAAATGACATTTGAGTTGAGGTGATTGTGTCAAAATAACGAATACCGGTTCCAATTTTTCACTTTAACGCCCTGTATCTCGAATTTTAAACTCACATTTCATATAAAGGTGGTATTAAAGCATTATGTACTAAAAAAATGGCTACATTTTACTGGGAAAATTTTAGTGGTTTTTGTACTTTTCTTAAAATGGAATATCTTTAAACAAATAAATCACCTTATATATTCTGAAGCTTAGAGGTACACATATTTAAGTGGTATTATTAAGCTATTGCATAGCTTTTATCGCAGGCTTTGAGCGCGGCGATCGAATCAAGAAATTCTGTAACGAAAATAAACCTCACTCCGACCGGCACAGCGGTGCGGCGTTGAAAGCCGTGCATCGTCTAACGTCGTTTTAGTTCGGCAGACTTCGGCACGGTGTTTGTGTGCATGCGACTAGACGTATGCGTATAGACTAGCTGCTAACTGCTCATAACTGATTCTATCTCTTTTAGACACAATTTCGGAAAAATTGAATTTGAAAATGAATAATGATCCACAAGAATCCACAACAAAATAGAGGACCACCATTGACGCGGTATTTTCCAGATATTTAGAGGATTTCAAGTCTCAAACTTATGTTTCTTATTTCAGTTACCATAAACCTATAGTTTCAATGATAAAAATTCCTGAATAACCTACATGTATTGTAAGATAATAAAAATATTTTAAACAATATTAACTCATTTATTTAATAAAAGAAAAAAAAAATTTCTTATCGGTCACCACGCTCAAAAAGTGCAACTTGAATTAATATCAAAGAAAAAACTTGAATTAATATCAAAGAAAAAACTTGAATTAATATCAAAGAAAAAAATACTGCATAAATAAAATAAATAAATAATTGTAATTGTATAAGTTGATAAAAAATGCTATGCAATAGCTTTACCGCGGCAGTCCCCGAGTGCCACACGTTAATTAATATGTACCTACCTAGTTATGAATTAATCGCTGAAAAAATAAGGATGTCTCAGAAATATTTTTGTTCATCAGTACGTTCGCTGGCGCAATAGGCACATTCCTGAGAAAGGATGCAGTTTGAAAATGATGATATACAGTGTTGTTTTAGTTGCAATAGGGCATGGAGGTAGAGGGTAGGGAGACGCTGTCACGAGGTCCAAGACTGGTTCGGTTCTGCCATATTGTGTTTACAAATCCTTCAAACAGCCAGTCATGGTTTCAATCAACGTTTTTTCTATTTTTATGCCATTTGCAAACTAAATATATTATACATATTAAAAGTTAAACAATGCTTGCTTCTGCTCAAGGTATTGGTAACCTAATAGATATTCATGTGTAGAAATTATCTGAGATAATATTTCACATTTAAGTATAACATAGTAAACAATGCGCAGGGCTGTATTTGGGAAATTGAGATATTATTTGTGCTTTGAGTTAGAGTGTTGTAACCATATTAGGATTTTGTAAAGATGAATTAAAAATAAGATTTAAAATAATCTTAAATATTCTCTTTGTTATCTTAAATTCTAAAAATTTACTTCAGTTTTATTATAAAAAGCATTTTTGTTTAAAAAAATGATGACGGTATAGAATTTTTTTTAATTGACATGTATAAGTATATTAGTGCCTTAAAAACACGTTATTTACAACACCGGGTCACATTTACTGTTTTTACCAATGTACCAAATATCTCAAGACCACATAGCTATTTCTCTCAAGGTTTCCATGAGAAATGTCATACGTCATAGTAAAAACACTATTTTTAAAGCCAGTGAAAACTCGCAGACTATTTCTTTTTTCGTTTATTTCAAGAAGACTAAATTTATCCCAAGAATTTGAATTCTTATTGGCTTTAAAAAATAAAAAATACTGTTTTCACGTTGACATATGACATTTCGCATAAACATCTTAAGAGAAATGAGTTCTTTTAAATTTGAAAATAAGTCCGTAGCTTACAAAAATGATTAGAAAGTACATGTTGAAATACCTGAAAGTTTTCGTGGAAATTGTATTCCTCTAGAAAGGCTTCGAATTTTAAAATGTCCTGTTTGTCAAATTAACGAATCGTCAAGAGGCTATAGAGCTCTTGTGTTATCAGAAAGTTACGATAGTGTGCCTGACGATACTAAGCATGATTAAATTATTTACTAATTCTCACTCCATTGTGATTTACAAAATTTATTGTTATATATTCATTTAAAGTGACCATATTTAAAAGAATTCTCTTTACAGCAGTGAAGGTTTGGTTTATTAAAGAGCAAAAAAATATATATAGAAAAGTGGCTCACGTCACCATAAAAATTAAAATATTAATATTTTTTTCGTTAGATAAAAGCGGGACACATGTTAAATCAGGACTAGTGGTTTAAAATCAGGATGGTCTCGCCTAAATTGGGACAGATGGTCACTTTATATATCTGCGTGTGGTGGGAATTAATACACAAGTCAAGAAGAGTAAAACGACATTATAGTCCGTCAAATAGTGACAGGTTTAGGCGCCCCATTTTCGCATACAAGCCTCGAAGAGGGTTGAAAAGTACATCGATTTTAAGTAGAATGAATGGAAATTTACGAGTGGCTTTTGGGGATAACACATGAAAAATTTCCCTAACAAAAATTAAAGGTTATTTGTTGGCCATATTTCAACGCAAGCCGTTTTCACTATATGAATAATTAATAAAACTAGGCTTCGGAAAACCAAAGGATTTAATGTTGCAAGTGGCTAAAGGGTTAAAATAAGGGCGTAATCTTCTAAGAAAAAATCAAGATTTTACCCGATTTTTCCACACAAGTCCATCGAATGTATGAAAACGTACATCGTCACTAGTCCGAAAAATATATTTTCTTGAATATTGTAACGTTTAAATTTGGCCATATAGCGGTTTTTCATAAAAATAAGAATATACTAGTTTTGTCCGTGTTTCAATAATTATTTGATGGGTCCTTCTATACCCGCATTTTTAACCACTGTGCTTTTGGTTCGGTATTCGGACAGAGCGGTCATTCTGTGACACTCTGGGGAGCATGTGGCTGCTATTACTATCATACCTTTTAACGTAGCACTTCGACTAGGTGGTTTCCGTGTGTGTACCTAATTTCTCTATACTATTTAATGCACTACATGAGTAGGTACAAAAGATAATAATACAAATTAGTTTTGGGTTGCATTCAAAATATACTGTACCTGGCATATCGGCCATATTGGGTTGACAACAGCCACGCCCAGTGATACCGTTTTGAATGTTTGAAAAAGATGCTTACAGCGTCTCCCCATACTTACTTACAGGATAATAACGTGCTTTTTGTGTTCGTGATTTGTACAGAAATTATTATAACATAGCAAGAATAAATGATGTCCCAACTGCAAATTTAAATAAATATTGGTTAAGAAAGTTTGAGAGTACTGGAAATTAAATTTGCACTTGGGATATCTTTCATTCTTGCTATGTTAGTTACAATGATTTCTGTACAAACGACGTACAAGAATATAAGAATCATTGTTTTTACACACGAATAAAAAAAGCTCGTTGCAGCTCCGTAAATTGCTCCATTGCAACTAAAACTTAATAATGTCGACTGCCAACTGCTTTCTTTCTCGAGAATGTGCATATTGCGCCAGCGAACGGATTAATAAACGAAAATATTTCTGAGACATCCTATATTTTATTGAATGTATCAATTTTATATTGAAAGAAATTTGTTTTATTATTATTATTTTACCTTAATTAGGAAATACTCAGAATTTATCACACTGTTTGTATAAGGTATTTACTTGAAATCTAGATAAGGTAGATATGTAAAAATAAAAAATAATTTAAGTACTTATATTTTTATTACAGTAGTTAATTACAAGAAAATATCTAAACAAGTATAAAGAAATACTTATAGATAAATAAATAAGAAAGAGTCTTACATTTTCAGCAGGCCAAGGCCTAGTTACCGGACAGGAGTCAACAGTGTAGTAAACAAATATTTAAAAAAAGTAATAATTTTAATATTATTTATATTTAACATCATAAAAAATTACTAATTTGCTTTTTTATGTCTCAAATATTTTTTGTAGACTTTTTTACAATTATATTGGCTTCATTGTGCCTGTTTAAAGATAATGGTGACAATTTTTAAAAATTTTGTCTTATGCATGAACTAATATTATTATTATTATTATTATTATTATTATTATTATTATTATTATTATTATTATTATTATTATTATTATTATTATTATTATTATTATTATTATTATTATTATTATTATTATTATTATTATTATTATTATTATTATTATTATTATTATTATTATTATTATTATTATTATTATTATTATTATTATTATTATTATTATTATTATTATTATTATTATTATTATTATTATTATTATTATTATTATTATTATTATTATTATTATTATTATTATTATTATTATTATTATTATTATTATTATTATTATTATTATTATTATTATTATTATTATTATTATTATTATTATTATTATTATTATTATTATTATTATTATTATTATTATTATTATTATTATTATTATTATTATTATTATTATTATTATTATTATTATTATTATTATTATTATTATTATTATTATTATTATTATTATTATTATTATTATTATTATTATTATTATTATTATTATTATTATTATTATTATTATTATTATTATTATTATTATTATTATTATTATTATTATTATTATTATTATTATTATTATTATTATTATTATTATTATTATTATTATTATTATTATTATTATTATTATTATTATTATTATTATTATTATTATTATTATTATTATTATTATTATTATTATTATTATTATTATTATTATTATTATTATTATTATTATTATTATTATTATTATTATTATTATTATTATTATTATTATTATTATTATAACGCAAGACAAAATTGATAATTCCAAGAGGTTATAGGTTTTTTGTGATATTAGATCCAATAAATTCTCAAAAATTGTTACATAAAATTTACCTTTTTCATACTCAGAAAGGTAGATAACTCAAGTTTGTTGAAAGAATAATATTGTTACGCAGCACCCTGTAGCGTGCTGCGGTCATCATAAGTAAAGGTACGAGTAAATGAAGAAGATAGAATATTCTCGAAAAGTCTCGAAATGTCATTCCTTGTCAAAGAAAAGTCCAGATTGTTCGAGAAGGTTCCAGAAGGGGAGGCAAGTTACATAAGGCGACGAAATGACGTCATAGTTTTAGTTTTATGATAGACGTAAAACGTTAATGTTATCAGTTAAAGTTATTGTTTCAGTTGAATTGAGTTATTGTAAAAGTTGGGTTCAAATAAATTGTGATACCAAAAATCAGCGTAACAAGTAAAAGTTCATGGTAAATACTAGATCCACTGAATACGAAGCAGGCATGGATACTTCAGGCCCACTAGCATGGTTTTTAAAGATGGAAGAGGAGAGAGTAAGGCGACAAGAGGAAAAGGAAAGGTGTAGGAAGGAAGAAGATGAGGGAAAGGAAAGACGTAGGAAGAAAGAAGAGGAGGAAAAGGAAAGGCATAGAAAGGAAGAAGTGGAGAAGAGAGTGAGGCGATAAGAGGAAAATGAAAGGCGTAGGAAGGAAGAGGAGAAGGAAAAAGAAAGGCGTAGGAAAGCTGAGGTAGAAATTATAAACGGCTTGCTACAAATTCAGAAAAATTTCAAGCAAGAGGTAGGTCAGCTAAACAGTTGAGTATAAGTCTTAGAACAACAAGAGAATTTAAAAGCTAATTTGAAGCAACAACAAGAAAAAGCTAAAGCAGACTTGGAAAGGCAAATCAGAACTGAAATAGTTGAGTTAGAAAAAACAATTCGTAGCCAAGCAACAGTAGGCAACGGTGAAGCTGAAAACACTACCTCGTCTTCAACATAACTGAAACAAGCCACATTTGAATCCCAGTTTCACAAAACTATACTAGCAAGACCCTTAAGCCACCCACGTTCGACGATCAGACAACATAAGAAACACATCGACTCCAATTTGAAGCTACAGCTAGAGCCAATGGCTGGACCGAGAAAGAGATGGCAGCTACATTAACAGTGTCACTGCGAGGTCAGACAGCAACTATTTTACAGTTACTTCCCCAAGAAGAACCCAGTTATTTATTTCTCGTCCAAGCTTTGGAGACAAGATATGGCCAGCAGCATTTAAAACAGGTATTCCAAAGCCAGCTAAAAGTTCGTTGTCAGAAACACAGTGAGGGTCTACAAGAATTTGAAGCCGATATTAAAAGATTGCTGCATCTGGCCTATCCAGAGACACCTAAAGATTTCTTAGAACAAATCGGCGTACAAGCATTCATTGATGGACTGCAGGACGTGAAAATGCAGCAGGCTCTTCAGCTACAACACCACAAGACGTTGGGTGAGACGCTTATTGCAGCCCAGGAATACGAAGCAGCAAAAAGTATATCTAGATCTTCTCGCGCAAAATTGAGAGAAATTAGATTCCAGGAAAGCGAAGAGGCCACTACTAATACTATTACTCAACCTATTCTCTCACAAATCTTAAATATTCTGCAAAGTATGCAACGAAATAGTCAAAATGAGATCTGCTCTCATGCTTTAATTGCAGAAGAATAGGGCACCTTTAAAGAACCTGTCGAAGCAGGGCTCGTTTAATAAATCGAGAATCGGAGATAGATGCTAGAAATTCACCTATATCAACCTCCCGAAGCCCGTCACGAAGTTTAACAAATAATAATTATAGCAGATGTGCCTTACGGAGAAGCCGGTAACCCACATTTAGCCAGATTTCTAACAATAGTCAGGGAAACGAATAAAGGTCGACACTACGGGGCAGGCGTCGGCTGCAGCAGAGGACACCAACATTCGCACTTACACCTTTAATAAAAACGAACAAAATCTATTGGTCAAGGGATATATCGATAACCAAGAAGGCACCTTCGTCCTTGATACTGGTGCAACTAAGTCTTTCATTCGAACAGGGATCCTGCATCGAAAACCACGACCAACCCGAAGAAGCTTAGTTCTGGAAACAGCTACAGGGCACACTACTCCTGTTCTAGGCAAGATATCAGCAATTGTACAGATTGGTAATACCCTGATAGAACACTTATTTCTGGTGGCCGATATTAAAGATCAGTGTGTCCTGGGTATGGACATTATACAAAATAAGTTTTTCATCGACCTTCAAAACAAGATCTTGGTAATTGGATACGAGGAAATTGTCCTAAATTTGGAAGAAAAGATTCAACCGATAAAGGTCCAAGTAGAAAAAGACATGGAAGTACCCTAAAATTCTGAAGCTGTCGTCTCGGCAAGACTTAGCGAGAAATCACACGGCTTGCATGTTGGCATTGTAGAAAGTGAAAAACCCGTGAGTGACGGAATTCTGGTAGCTAGATGTCTCGTTAACGTTGATCAACTGATTCCAGTAAGGGTTGCCAATTGAACGAAGAGACCATTCAAACTGAAGAAAGGAGTCTGTATACCGGTGGGAAACATAATCAAGTGCGAAGACCGTTCCACGGGAAAAGCCACCACAAGTAACTCAGATGACGCCAGCTTCGTAAAACACCTAGTTAAAAATTATAATCACCTGACAGCTGAAGAACTTAGAAAAGTTAAAGAATTCATCTATACCAACTGTGACATTTTCGAGACAGGAAAATCTACGGGGCGTATCAGTCTTGTTCAACATAGAATTTATACAGGCGCTGCAAAGCCAATACGCCAAGCACCTAGAAGACTGGCAAGTAGAAGTACATCCTGATGATCGAGACAAAACTGCTTTCTCAACTGGCAGCGGATTATACAGATTCTAGGTTTTCCGATCAGTGGGTTTTCCCGTTTGGTCTCTGTAATGCCCCAGCTACCTTTGAACGTCTAATGGAAATGGTTTTGAAAGGATTAACCTGGAAAACTTGTCTAGTATATCTCGATGACATAATGATCACGTCAAAAACTTTTGATGAACATCTACTAAATTTGAGTGAAGTATTTGACATATTAAAAAATGCCAATCTAAGGCTTAATCACAATAAATGTTCACTATTCCAGTCTAAAGCCTATTATCTGGGTCACCACGTTTCCGCAGAAGGAATCAAAACTGACCCGAAGAAAATTACAGCTGACAGAGATTGGCCGAAACCAAAAGACAAAAGAAAAATTAGAAGTTTCCTTGGACTGTGTTCATATTACCGAAAATTCGACAAAGACTTTGGTCAAATTGCTAAACCCCTTCATCGACTAACTGAAAATAGTAGCCTATTTGACTGGACTCCGGATTGTCAAAATGCCTTTACAGAGTTAAAAAAACGATTGACCACAGCACCCATCCTAGCACACCCTCGAGAAAAAGGACAATTTATTTTAGACTGCGACGCTTCCCAACACAGCGTGGGCGCCGTGCTATCACAAGAACAGGAGGGGGAAGAGAAAGTAATCGCTTACTTTAGTAAGACCTTGGGAAAAGCAGAGAAGAATTATTGCATCACCAGGAAAGAACTATTAGCTATTGTCAAAGCCCTTGAACACTTCCATACTTACCTTTTTAACAGAAGTTTTATCATTAGAAGTGACCATAGTGCCTTGCAGTGGCTGATGAATTTTAAAAAACCTGAGGGACAAGTTGCTAGATGAACAGAAAGACTACAACAATATAACTTTAAGATAGTGCATCGAAGGGGACGTCTCCATAGCAACGCATATATTCTCTCCAGGCGACCCTGTTTAGAACGACAATGCCGGTACTGTAAAAGGCTTGAAGAAGGAGAGGAGCTGGTTGAAGAAGTTAGTCCACAGGCGACCACTATCAAGCCAGAGGATAACGAAGACGAAATCACCCTTGAAAGCTTAAGAAAGACTCAAAAGAAAGACAGTGACTTGAAGGTTGTCCGAGAATGGCTCAGAAATGGAGTCATGGCAAGAGATAGCCAAATATAGTGGAACCATTAAAGGGTACTGAACTCCGTGGGATTCCCTGTATCTTTACGATGGCCTATTGCACCGGAAGTGGGAGAGCCCCGATGGAGTACATGTAGTCCGCCAAGTGATTTTGTCGAAATCACAGGTCAGAAATGTATTGGAGGAGCTTCACAGCAGCCGTTCAGGAGGACACTTTGGTAATAAAAGGACACTTGCACTAGTTCAAAAAGATTTATTGGGTCAATTGCCGAAGGGATGTAGAAGATTGGTGTAAGGAATGTGACCTTTGTAATGGCAGAAAAGGGCCCAGAACAAGAAGTAAAGGTAAAATTGCACAGTATCTTTCCGGAGAGCTTTTCGAACGAATCGCCATTGATATCCTCGGACCACTTCCCTTAACAGAAAGGGGAAACAAATACTTAAAGGTTGTTATAGACTATTTTTCGAAGTGGCCCGAAATAGTGCCTATCCCTAATCAGAAAGCGACGACAGTAGCGGAAGCATTTGTGACGAACGTTATTGCGAGACATGGAGTCCCCCTGGAATTACATTCTGACCAAGAACGAAATTTTGAATCCGAATTATGGCAAGAATTAATGAAACTGTTAGACATCATAAAAACACGCACTACACCTCTACACCCACAGTCCGACGGAATGGTAGAAAGACACAACAGAACGATATGCCAGTATCTTCCAATGTTCGTCTTTGATAATCAAAAGGACTGGGTTACTTTAATTCCTTTATTTCTGCTAGCCTACCGAAGTTCTACACAAGAAACGACCAGTTATACCCCATCCCATGATGATTACTGGAAGGGAGATGATCCTTCCCGACGATTTTCTTTTTGAAAGGCAACCTCCTGGTGAAGAAGAAACGCGTACTCCTCCCACATACATACAGAACTTAAAAGAAAGATTAGAGAAGGTATACGAATTCGCTCGTCAACGTTTGAAAGTTAATAGCGATAAAGCAGAAGCTAGAATCGACATGCATGCTACAGGGACACATTTTGAGAGAGGCGATCCAGTATGGCTGTACAAGCCCAAGCGTTGAAAAGGACTTTGTCAGAAGCTGCAATGGAACTGGGAAGGCCTCTACACCGTCCTCAAGAAAATCAACGACCAGATCTACCGCATACAGTTGTCAACGAGAGGTAAACCCAAGGTAGTTCAGATCCTCCCCGTTGGCTCCAACCAGATCCAGTAATCAAGTTATTCGAGACGACTAATAAGAGAAGAGGGAGCAATGTTACACTACATCCTGCAGTGGCCTGCGGCCGTTATAGGAAACGTACAAATATGAAAAGAAGTGCAATGTCACCCATCACACTATAGATGCTGCGGTCGTTATAAGTAAAAGTACAAGTAAAAGAAGATGGAATAGTCCCAATATGTCTGGAAATGTCATTACCCGTCAAGAATATTCTAGATGACAGTTCGAGAAGGTTCGAGAAGGCAAGCAAGCTATA
Source organism: Psylliodes chrysocephalus (assembly GCA_927349885.1). NCBI lineage: Eukaryota > Metazoa > Arthropoda > Insecta > Coleoptera > Chrysomelidae > Psylliodes > Psylliodes chrysocephalus. The sequence goes on along the minus strand of OV651814.1, from coordinate 60,823,419 downwards.
AAAGGATGATCCTGACGTCATTTTTCAGTTTTATAATAGACGTTATGATACTTGTTATTTTATCTATTTTTTTATAGTGTTTTAAGCTCTAATGTTTTTGGGAGTGGGTCAGGTTATTAAATAACTAGTATAACTTTGAAAAAGAATGTTGGGCACCACTATATTTAAAACTTACTAAACTTGACTATCGATTAGTGATAAAAATATAGAAAATCACTAACCATTAAGATATTATAATTAAACAAAGTTTTAGATAAGGTAGCAACAACTTCTAATTCACAGAGATTTACTTATTCAAATTTAGATGATTTATTCAAAAAACTTATCTGTTAGAACAGGAGGTAGTATTCAGGAGATATTTGTATTAGCCTTCTTCAAAGGGACTCAAACGATACTCTTCGGACAGCACAGGTATTAATCTTCATAAACTAAAATCTCATACTTCTTTAAATGCAGCTTGAACTAAACCTCTTGATAGAAATCACCATTAACAGTTTAAATATACTTGAATTAAACTTCTAAGATATGACTCGAAATGAACTTCTTCGTTACAGCTTGAACTAAACTTCTAAACTATGACTTGAAATTAACCTATTTCGATACAGCTTGAACTAAACTTCTAAACCGTCTAGATACAGCCAGGCTACAAGGAAAAGGAACAATATTAAGAAAGGAACGAGGAAATTTGCATAGGATTCAGATAAAATGCATTTAACTAATAATTGAACAATTTAAACTATTAAGTGAATAGTTTCACAGAGACTAAAAGTAATATGAAAAGGAAAAGTCTTATTTAACATATTTAAATATAGTAAAGCATAATATTTCTTTCACAACAAAATAATTGATAAAATTATATAAAACGTTTTATCATGTCTTATTCATGTTGAGGTTATATTTCAAATTTGACATTTTAATTAAGAAATTTTTGTACAAAATATATATTTTCAACAATATATCGATATAAAAGCTTACCTTATAAAATCAGACGGCCTATACGATAGATAAACTTTATTTAGTAAATCGGATGACCTAGATAATTTAAAATTTAAATCAACATGCTTCGTTGACAGATAAAAATCGAAATGAATTACCAACTTTTGTCGCAAGGCATAAACGACAAATTAAATTAGAATAGAGATCTTTGCGTCAAAATAACGAAAACGGTTCCAACCATTACAATGTTTGGGTCTAAATAATGAAAACGCTTCCAACCGTTACAAAGTTGAGTTAAAATAAATTGCGATACCAAAAACCTGTGTAACAATATTGTGCTAGTAGCAGTAGAGTTGTTACTCTACCTGTGTACTCTACTACTAAAAATACTAATCTAAATGCCCCTTATCACATGCGATATGCACTCTACTATACCAGATGCTATTTTTAGTACTCTATTGTCACTAGCCCAAAGTGTTTATATTGTGCTAGTAACGGTAGAGTTAGTACTCTACCGTGTACTTTACTACTAAAAATACTAATGTAAATACCCCTTTAAAATTAATCATTTATATTGAAAAAATATTTTGATCTAATCTCCGTTTGAGCACATTATTAAGGACAATTTTTTTTTTCAAATACTTACTTAGGTTGGCATATTTTTCAATCTATTTAATGTAACATGTTGATAATAAGATAGCTCTATTCGATAAGATCGAAAAAATTGTATAATTAGTAATATAAGATAGTATTGTTAATGTATGCGGATTAGATAGGAATGTATAATTTTGAACAATTTTATTTTTTATTGTATGTCCATAGTTCATGGGATCGATCTTACACTTTACTAAATAACTGAGGCCCCCGACCGTTAGCATTTGTGCCGAAGAGAAAATGTTCTTGTATCCACTTTTTTACATTTCCTCTTTGTTTTCGACCATTCCGGAAACACAAAAAATATAATCTGGTCGTTTGTGCGTGCGTATGTATATATTATGCGTGTGCGCCGACACGATAACTATAACAAAAGATTTTGATTATTTAATAATTTAATAATGGGTAAATAATATGGCGGACCGGATGTTATTTAACGTAACCTCTATTTCCATTTGTCATCACATTTGTCATTAAATTGTGTCAACAAGCTACGATGAGATGTTTTTATTGTGGAAAACAAAGTGAAAAGAGTATGAAATAAACAATAAACGTTCATTCCTGAAGACACAATATGCTTCACGTTTTCATTTTTATATTTTCTTTCATAAAAAATCAAATCATGGGTAAAATTTCCCGAAGGACATCGCTCGCAAAAAGAATAGAAGAAGAATAAGAAAAAAAACTAATCAAATTATAGGTTAGGTATGTCAAATTACCCCAAATTTCAGTTCTGTGAACCCACCATAATTTGCCCAAATCGGCCAGCATTGTTGCACTTCCGGTCTTCTTGGTGGAACGATTTTTTAGTATGTTAAATATAGCCTATATCCTATCCAGTAAAATAATACAGATCAGTGATGACAACACATAAAATTACAACGTTGCCAAGGGTGGCATTTTTTCTTTTTATTTGCACTTTACAGAATAGAAAATTATTTGTTTATAAATGGGGTTTTAAACTTGGGTTTCATAATGAGCTCAAAGCCTTGTCGAAAAGTGCAATTTGATAAAACACCCTTGATTTTTGCTATAAGAATGTCTTTTTCTCCACTATTTAAGCAAAATCGGTACCTATTAATTTTTTCCGACTGTAACATTTTCGGAGCTGAACTTAAGATAATTTTTTTAGAAAGTGTGTTATGTTATAATTTCGGATTTTGTATTTATTCTATAACAAACACTACCTATTTTATAGCAATTTTATGCACACCCTATTTATTTTTCTGTGAATTTTGTTTTGTTTTGTTTCGTAATAAAAACAACTTTCATTAGGAATAATTTTTTTGTAGAAATGTATTTTAAAAACGGACTATTTCCAACGCTACTATGGGCTTTGTCTGTGGATTCACAAACTATCTGTAGAAACGGCAACACCGAACTTGAAAGCTGGAACTAAATTTAAAATTCGCCAAATATACACAATATTTATTAATAGAGAGTTATTGCAAGTTCACTTAAGGTCAGTCACTATTAGTGCCGTTCTTATTTTGACATCTGAGCATGCGTAGATCACTAACTTTAATAAAGATTGTGCCTGGGCGGCTATCCTCGACAATCGCTAAAAAACGAACCGTTTTCGAAAGTGAGTGGTTGAAAAGCGAGTAGTTTTTGAAATCTATATTCTTGACTGACGTTCGATGAGTATTCGTTTTTTAAGACGTGTACGTTTTTAACAAGCAAATAATATGTCTGGCATCACTGTAAACTGTCTATATCGTTGAATTCAAGTAATGTGCAGGCCATAAAAGAATAAGGGTTATGTAATTTAATTACAACAAACCAATTTTAAATTTTTTGAACGATGATTTTTTCTAATCACATAATATATATCGATGTTCAGGATAACCTGAATCGTTAATTGTTGGCGTAAAAATAGCTATACGGGTGCAGTTAATGCAATCTATAATTCTAGGAAAATCGTACGTCATAAAAACCTAGTTTTTATGGTAAAAAATTCATTTAACTAATAACTTTGCTTATCTTATTCAGTTCTTTAATATTTTGTGGCAATTTTACAAAATTGTAAAAATTTCTGGACACAACGTGTGATACAGAAGAGCTTTGAACCGCAAGCAAATTAACATTTGTAAATAAAACATACATGAATTAATAATTAAATTCTTACACGGTAGGATATAAAAAATATTCACTCAATATCAGTTAAAATCAAAAATTGGATTCTGCCTCTGCAAGTCTGAATCTTTAAGGATTCTTATCTTCTAAGTTTTCTAATTGTACAATTATTGATAATATAATTGAAAGAAATTCTCTGCTAATCTACTTCTTTAGTACAGCAAACCATATTTATAAGAAATTAGATACTTTTGTAGGTATTAATAAAAAGTAGTTTACCTAGAATTTGTTAAAATCAATCAATATTATTAATCGTCCTAAAAGTGACATATAAGTGACATTGACTAAATCCTTGAAAACATGCACGTTTTATCAAAAACGTGTGAAAAATTCCGCTCGCTGTAAAACACCCGTTTTAAAAGCGTACACGCTTTTAAAACGAATGTCGAGAATAGCGAATAGCTCGTATGTTGCTAAAGCGTATACGTTTTTTAGAAAACGATAGCCGAGGATAGGGCCCCTGTCCTTAATTGTGGATGTTTAAGGGCAGCAGGTAGTGGCGACTTTATAGCTTTCGGATGCGCTCGTCATTTAAACCTTCCAAAATTATAATTTCTAATGCCTCTTTAATATTAGGTACTATTATAGAATTTATTTGATTCTAATTACGATGTCACTATTAGTGGCTGGCTTTATAGAAATTTGAATATCTCTCTATTAGGGACAGACACAATCTTTATTAAAGTTAGTGATCTGCGCATGCTCAGATGTCAAAATAAGAGCGGCACTAATAGTGACTGACCTTAAGTGAACTTGCAATAACTCTCTGTTTACCCACGATACACATACTAACGGTATGCTGACTTTCGATTCAAATTTCGTCCAAACCTCGCAGTGACGTAATTCGGGACGAACTTTCAAGTTATTTTGACACTTTTTGATTGAATAGTGTAAAATAATTTAATAATTTATTTGTTTTTGTGTTAGTAGTGACTATATTTTCCTATATATAATAGGGAAGAACTGAAATTTAAATGGCCGGGCTGCGCGATGGAGACTTGCAAAATCCATAATGCGAAATCCAAAAATAGTGTAATGTAAGATATTTTCGAATGCCACAAAATGTGGATAAATTCTTATTGAATAAAGGACAAAATTAATTTAAACAATAATGGTTAGTAAAATGCACAAGTGTAATAGGTTTAGAGACAGTGAAAAGTTGCTAAAATAAAAAATGTATAAATACTTTTTATTTTAGCATGAAGTTGCCCTATACTTTGAGGAAAGTAGTAAACATAGACGCAAGAGAAGAAAACTGAAGTCCACCAGGTGCATGGAGCCTCATTAAGCAAAGAAAATAGGCATTTTAAAATTTTAGCAGATAAAACAGTAGTTTCCTGTCCCAATACAACGGTCCCTTCTCAAGAAATACTATGCAAGAGCAGGACAGGAACATATATAAGAATAAGATACATGAATAGAAAAATTCGTTTTGAATATTTTCAAAGTAAACTTGCCAAAAAAATGTTTAAATTTACCAAATAAAAAATTATTTATTGTGTATTTACTTTTTATAAATAAATAATTTGTTTCTGCATACTAAGAAAATAAATTTAAAGATAACTACCACGCCCAGAAAGTACTAATTTCAGTCAAACTTATATTTTTAGTCTATATTTTTTATTTATCTTATCCAGGTTATTTATTTTGTCACAAAATAGAATTTATGAGAAAAATTAATATTTTTATTAGTATTATTTACCTTATACCTTCATATTACAAAATAACCAATAAAGCTTAAGTAACTGCATAAAATCTAAAAGTGACGAAATATCGAATTTCAAACACTATCTCCCATTTAATATTAACAATTCTATGTCCCACGTGACGTCACCGTCAGTCAGTTGCATGCGCAGGAACATACCGTTAGGCCATGCCGTTAGTCTGTGTATCGTGTTGTTTGCAGTTCTATACATCGATCGAGAAGTAACTCTGTAATATTTATTGGTTTAGGCAACTGAATATACTTTTCGCGACTAGTGCGCCACTAGCATAGAAAATATTAATTATCATGGTATCCAAACCAAATTGATCCAAACGTAAAAGAGGACCGTTGGGGGCAGCACCTCCCGGTGCCCTCTGAAATTTTTAAGCAATGTTCAATTTTAGAAAAAATTACTTACTTTTTTCAAAAATGGTAAATACACAAGTTGTTTAGTGGCAAATGAAGAATGGCGGATGATAACATTTATACGTATATGTCTTTTTTTATATTTTTTTCTTTTTTTTTATGTTAATAAAAAAAATTATTATGCGCCAATCTACGATAAATAAGAAGCTCGGATACAAAAAAGATATTTTTTTTGGTGAGTATTAAGCCCGCAATTTGAACATTAACATTTCCAATATGGCGGACGGGTATAGAACCCTCATAAGTAATATAACCTATTCCAATCTGGGAGTTTTAGTAAATAACCTCTGTGTCTCGTCATTTTATGTGTTAATATTTTGTTTATTATATTTCAAAATTTTGTTATTTAAGCACTTAGCGTGTCGGTCTGGGTATTGACCATAAATACTTCGGGAACTAAGGGCTACGGTCAACATTTAACTTCTTTTAGATTTCTTTTTTTCATTATTGATAAAGAAAACAAGACTATCTATAAGTTAAGCAGACTCATAAGACCCATGAAGGGAAAAATATAAAATTAAGTAAATTAACCTCTTCCAATCTGTCTAAAGTCTTCTGTATGTTATTATTTTTTTATTTATTACAATTTCTTTTTATTTTGTTTTATGATTTACATTTAATAATAAAATTTCATGATTTAATATTTTTTTTTATAAATACATAATTTGGACTAAAACTAAAAGTTAAGTAGGTAACTTCTTTCACCTTGGAGGTCGTTAAAAAGTTTATTGTGTTTTAACATTGTACGTTGATATTTAGATTTAGGTGCGTATGTCCACATTATTTATTTTTTTGAATTCATAATTGTAAAAGGTAGAAATTAAGATTTCACCATATTTGCATACATCTTGCGTGTCTTTCGCCTGGTACCAAGCTAACGACCAACCGTGCTACGGGTTGGTGAATTTATTTTCTTTTAGGTACATCCCTATACATTTTATTTTTTAATTTCTTGCCATATTTAGTTATGTTACTCTATTTATTTTTTGTTTTCTTTTAAATTCATCAAAAGTCATTAGGTAAATAATTTGTAAGATTATTGGTTTATTGGGCAAATTGATATTTTTTTGTTTATAAAGAACATAAGTTGAGGTTTGCCTTTTATTTGTTTTCTTATTTACTGGGTTTGTGGGAAAATAGTAGCATATATTGGCCACTATATAGACCCAGTTAGCGCCTATCATTTTTCTACTATTTCTGGATTTTTTTATAGCTATCCACCCCCTTACTGCCGTCTGAGCGACGTCGAAGACCCAAAGGTTAACACCGGAACAACGAAAACTTGTGTAACCAAGTAGACAGGATTTTATTGTTAAAGTTATTTTTTTATATTTTTAAAGTTTAATAATAGGCATTTCCCTTTGGGAAGTTGCTTAGAACTTTTGGTAGGTTACATAGTGAGGCGAGACGTAGCTTTTGGCAGGAGACGCTCGATACGCTACCACTGCCTTGAGCGAACATGGACTCCATTTCACTGAAATATATCTTCCATAAGCCATATAAAGTTATAACAGAACTAATAGAAGAGCCGAAAATTGCAGGTCTCAGGATGAGGAATTGGAATATACTTTAGATTTTTAAACCTAAACACAAAATATGCTGTAAGCAATATTGCCAGCGTAGTTCAAACAGAGCTAACGGGGATACTCATACCATCAAAATAAATTATTAGAAACAATATCACTGGAAGGAACATGCTCATCTATACAGATAGCAGAAAAGCACTCTCACCCTGAATAGACCACGAGTTTACTCAGGGTTAGTACTAGAATGTCACGAAGCATTGGCCAAAGTATTCATCAACAATAACGTCACCTTAAGATGGATCAATGGTTACGCCACATCGAAAGGTAGCCGTCTTGCTGATTCACCAAGCAAGAGAGCAGCCAACCAAATACTTTTTGGACCTGGCCCTTCTGTTGGCCTGACAGACCTAATTAAAGAACATTCAATTGTGAAATTCAAGGAAAAATGCGATGAAACAAGAAACTTTAGAGTTGCCAGGAAGCTCTTAAGTTATTCTGAGAACACTGCAGCAAACAAATACTTGACTATTACTAGACAGAATCTGCGCCTAGTTACAAGCATTTTGACTGGTAATTGCCAAGTACGAAAGCATCTCCATATCATGGGGCTGTCAGAATCCGCACTCTGCAGACGAGCATATCCTTTACGATTGCTCGACGCTCTTTTTTATTATAATACTTGTGTTCGGCGCGTATCGGCTAACATCGGCCGATATAAGAGAAGCACCTCTTGGCGACGTTGTCAACTACATTAAATTTGTAGGCTGACTTACGAGTTAGGAGGTTCCTATCATTTTAGGAGGATGCACAATGGGCCTAGTGAGGCCTAAGTATTGTGGTTGTAATCCACCCTCCACAGTTATAGATACAGATAAACCCATAGGAAAAAATAACTTAGTAAATAAATCACAATGTGCATTAAGATTTAAAATCAAATATTTGCGAGAAGTTAACTTCCCTATGAACTCCTTAACAACATACCGGGTGACATTGAAACTATAAAACATAAAAGACTATAATATTGTTACGTAGCACCCTGCAATAGCCTGTGGCTGTTATAGGAAACGTACGAATAGACAAAGAAGTGGAATGCTACTCATCGCCCTACAATGTGCTACGGTCGTCATAAGTAAAAGTACAAGTAAAAGAAGATAGAATAGTCCAGAAATGTCTGGAAATGTCATTACCCGTCAATAATATTCTAGACGACAGTTCGAGAAAGTTCGAGAAGGGTCAAGTAAGCTATATAAGGATGATCCTGACGTTAGTTTTCAGTTTGATGATAGACGTTACATGTTAATGTTAAAGTTGAATTGAGTTAATGTAAAAGTTGAATTTAAATAAATTGTAATACCAAAAACCTGCGTAACAATATATGTGAAACCATTAACAAAACTACTTAAAATAGTTTAAAAAAAAAACGTAGAATGACGTAGGTAAAAATCATTGAAAAACGTATATGTGAAAAAACGGTATAAAAACATATAAATAAACGAGAACATCATTGGAAAAACACGTAAAATAGTTGAAAAGGTAAATTATTATCAAAAAAAGGTGGCGAGAATGTGACATCCATTTTTTTTGTCTCCATTATTTACCGAGTTACCCTGTACAAACATCGAAATGAGCCCACCCTGTAAACTAAAATTGTAGATATATTTAAATAAATAATTTAGAAATCAACTTACCCTCTTCTTGCAAGCAGTACAAAACATGTTCAGAGTCAATTATTTTAAAAAAAGTGTTACCCACAATCCACTTTTTTAATAAAAGTCGGAAGCAAGCTTTAGCATAATTACACAACTTTGGTATTTTCACTTCAAACTCAAATTACGATATACAATTTATTAAGTATATTCAAAACTAATTTGTTCACTTTGAAATGAGGGTTTTCATAAAAATGCAAAATGTTTGCCAGTAGGTATTTACAGTGGTAATTTGAAATGGGTGTTCACTTTTTCCAATAATTTTATCATTTGTAAGTTCGGTTCAAAACTTTGTACAAGAGCCAATACTGTTTTTTTTATTTGAGTTTGTATTAGGTGTAGTTATTATTAACATCATACTGTTTTCAAGCACTACAACTATAATTAAATGAATATTTTAGTTATTGTAAAATTTGTTTTACTTTTAATACATTGAAAACCATCTATGAACATTATTAGTTAGTCAACTGATTTTTCTTCAAAATTTGAGATTATTTTTAAATATATATCAGGTTATGTAGAAAGCTTGACATTGATTTTTGTGTAAAAAATATTATTACATGAAACTTTACCTACCATTTTTGTTTTTATTATAAATTTAATCATTTTCACAATTTGTCACACATGCCAAATAAAATAATATATTTTCTAAATACTTTTTATTGGCAAACGAAATAAGAAGTAAAATGTTTTAAATGTTTATTTTGTAAGAGCAGTCCCATCACAATACATAATATTACACAGATATAAACTAGAATAAAGATATATAATACGTGGCATTCTAAATGATACTCTTCGCAGTTTAACAGACCCCCTTATTCCCCATTTTCAACCAGATTGTTTTCGCAATCAATAGGCCTCATCTTCTTATAGAGCTTGATTTTTACTAAAAATTTCATGTTGATTTTGTTCTGAAAAGAACAGTTTGTTAATAATTTAATCTAAAATATAAATAATTTGTTGAAAAGAAATCGATCGATGCAAAATAATACAAAACAAATAACAATTGACAACAATGTATTAAAATGAAAAGCTGACACATTTGATGCCAACTTTTATTATGAAATTCACTAGAAAGTATTTCGTTAATAATCTGCCTACAGTACATTTACTACTGTGATATGATAAAAAAAATAGATTTTTAATATGCAATTTTATAAAAATGAACTCCATGCGTCTAAATTTGTTCATTTATTTGCAAAATAAAATTTAATTATTTTTATTAGTGTGTGTGGTACCAATGATTGTCACTGACGTCATCTCTGACGTGCATCGGTTTTTATATTGAATGCTCTATATATATACAAACAGCTCTAAAACCCAAAATGGAGTAGGATGTGCTATGTATGTTCAAACCACCAAGCAATATCAACAATTTAAATTGCCTAATATATGTAGTATTTTCACGGCAGAAATGGTGGCAATAGAAAATGCCTTGAAATGGCTTTCAACAAATTATATTTGCGAAGCAGTGATAATAACAGACTCAAGATTAGCATTGGAAACAATTCAAAATATACAACTTAATAACATAAAATATAATACACTGTGTAATATTAAAAATTTTTTATTCGAAATCAAAATAACGTTTATTTGGGTTAAAAGCCACATACGTATTACAGGGAATGAAAAAGTTGATCGACTGGCTAAAGATTCAATCCTCAATAGAACTTTTTTAAATACCGTGCTCAGTTGTAAAACAAAATGTGATAAATTGTTGGAAAAACGAATGGATATTGAATCCAATAATCTATATCACCAGTTATACTCTGAACTACCATCTCCACCAGAATATATTTTCGAGTACAACGTCTCTAAATACTACTCAGCATCAATGATAAGATTAAAAAGACAACGCAGAAGATATTTCTATCATTTAGCTAAATTAGGAATTGTCAACTCAGCAGTATGTATTTGTGATAATGTATCGATAGCAGACCTAAATCATATATTCTTTAATTGCAACAATCCTAAAGCCAAGACCGAAAGCCTATACAGGGTGTTAAAAAAAAAGTGTCACAAAATAAAACGGGGGGTAGTATGGGCCAAAATAAGCAGAAAAGTCTTAATAAATATATGACCGCAAATTAACGGTTTCGGAGATACGGACCATTTTGTGTTTATAACAATTTTTTATTATTATAAAAAAACAATGATATTTATAAACAATCAATAACAACATAGAGTTAAATGAAGGGATGTGGCGATTAGGGAAAGCGTCGATATACTGACGTAGCGCTTCCCTCGCATTGCCATTTGCACGACCGTACATAAAATGCATGTCAGCTAATTCAATGTTAGTGTAAACAGGCATAACGAAAATTTATAAAATTATTCACCCACAACAAAATAATAACTGCAAATAGTATCTATGAAAAAACATCGGTAGACTCCGATAAGAAAAGCAAGTTTTTGAGAATGAAAAAAGATAATCAAAAAATGATACAAAACACAAAACCATTCATTTGCGGACATATGTTTATTAAGACTTTTCTGCATATTTTGGCCCATACTACCCCCCGTTTTATTTTGTGACACTTTTTTTAACACCCTGTATAATTCATTGATTCAGTTGAAATTGAAACCACCCTTAAGTATTCCTAACTTGTTGAGTCAGGACAGCAAAATCATTAATAACCTTCTAATTGAATTTCTTAAGCAAATTAAAATATATTTATAAGTATAACTACAAGCTTAGGTAGTCATTTTCTTTAAAAGTCTGTGACTAACAGATTTAATTCTAAGCCAACTCCTCACACGCACACGCACACGCACACGCACACGCACACGCACACGCACACGCACACGCACACGCACACGCACACGCACACGCACAATCTAACGCACACGCACACGCACACGCACACGCACACACACACACACACACACACACACACACACACACACGCACGCACGCACACGCACACACACGTACGCACACACACATATGTATATTTCATAGCACATTCCAAAGCATTCTTGCTCTAGCAATTGTCCTACCCTGATTGCTGACTTTTGCATGCTTATGTATACTAAAAATATTGTGTTTTAATAAAAACAGAATAACAGTAGTTTTGTCTTTAGCTTTATTTTCAAATTATTGTTTAATTGTAGATGGTATATTAATGTTTTGATATGTACTTATAGGATTGATTACCCAGATCATATAGATATGTAAAATGTGACTAATATTTAATACTTATTGTTGTTTTTAAGGCATACTTTATTACCAAGAGCCCTATTTTGAATTAATACCTGTAAGGATCCAAATTACCAATCCACCTAATATTTTTAAAAATATTAAATTATACAAACAAGGCAATAAAAAAATGACACTAAAATAAAAGATTTCAGGTTTGTATGCAACACACAATCTAGGCTAGGGGGCAATATAATTGATAATTACAGGCAGATATGGCTTCATACAAACTATTTAAATGTACATGCCATTTTTTTGGTAAGTTCCTCATTATATTAAATTCAACTGGTTGATCCATTTTTTCAAATCAAACTGTTGAAGTGAAAAATTTTTCCTTTCAGCGGATTTTGTGGAAAACACAAAAACTTTACAAATTGTTTGCTTACTTCTTAATTTATGGTATTTACAGTTTGGCACAAAAAAGATAATTTTGAAATAGTCTTAGAATGGTCTTGGACACTGAAACAAAATATAAAACAAATAATTAGTGTCGTAAAACTTTATTATAGGTAAATAAAACAACATAACCTTAAAAAGTTTTATTTACCTTGCCTTAAAGAAGTTTTTTGGGAACAATCATTGAATTGACACACATATTTCCAATTTATTAAAGTCGCAGTTTTAATAATACTTAATTTTAAATAAATATAATACACAATTAAAATTCTTATATTATGTTGGATTTTTAGAATTTGACAACTTGATTGGAGACTGAAGATAGAGAATGAAGTAGGTAGAGACATATGAACACTATTTGGTGATAAGACATGTGACAATTGGGAGTACTTTGAGTCATTTTGATTAATTTTAAGTTAATCATTTTATAATTAAAGATTGACGGAATGAAAATGTTTCTATATCATTTAAATCCCGCTATTAAAAAAAATGGCATTTATTGTCACGAAAATTGACTAGCCCGAGTTTGACATATGTCGTAAAAGGATAATGCAAAAATGCAGACACTTCTAGTACTGTCATTGTCATTTATTCTATATCTATGAGTTGAAAGATTCGCAGGCTCTGCCCTACTATGTGACGTCACTGCGTGCATCGCGCAAAATAAGATTATTTTAGTGATTTTAAGTAGGTCATTGTTCGTTTTATCGATCTCTTGACGTGTTGACTTCTCTATTTAGCTATAGGCTTAAGGGAAAGCATTTCACTCCCGCGGGCTCACTCAGAAAAATGAGCCAAAGAGATGTAATTAGCCAGAGCGCAGTGACGTACCAAAAAATAGATATTAACACGTATGGAAAAAATAAAATTATTAAAATTGAATTTATATTTTTATGTTCACTGCACAAATGAGTCAATGGAGAAACCGCCCCTGGGTATTTACAAAGTAGATTTTTAAAAGACCCATTACATTATATTTAATAGTTCTCAGAATGAGCAGTGGGGTTTCCTTTTAGTTATCTGAATTTGTAAGTAATGGTTAACGTTTTCATTGTATTATTTGTTATTATGTTTTACGTATTTTAATTATTTATTTGCAAAATATATTGAAAAATTCAATTCTTTAAAGATTTCTACGATTTTATATTCCTTTTTTTGTGATTTTCCATAAATATCACCCTTTCAACGTTTCGCTTTTCCTTCTCTTCTCCAGTAGTTTTTTGTTCTTCGGCTTAGGCCTGTACTGCTCTCTACATGATTTCTAAGTATTATTCAATGTTTAGGCCTTTTTGGCTTCTCGTATCAATAAATTTTAAGGAGGCTGCTTTTTCATGAATTTCGTTGATTTTCTACGAATATCAGACTGTCGCCCTTTCAACGTTTTGTCCTTCCTTTTCTTCTTCAGTGGTTTCTGCATCATCTTGGGTCTACACTGTTGTGTATATGAGTTTCTTCAACGTCTCCTATTTGTCTTTCCTTGTCCTACCCTATTTATACTCCTCCATGTATCAGTTGTCATTCTTTAACATGTATAGGTTGAATCACGTATAGTGCTAGCAGAAGCTTTGCTTTGAATTTCTATGATTTTCCAAAGATTTTCTATGATTTTTAGCCGTTTAATTAACTATATTAATTTTTTAATAATTCAAAGTTTGATGCGCAGATACTTGTTGCATTTCTTGTTTAATTTTTTTGTTTCAAAGGTATTTTCGTGCTTGTTTTGTTGACTTTTCATCTCTGTCAGCTCTGCAACATTCTGTTCAGGCTCAGATGCACTTATTTTTAGTAATGACTCCTATTTACCTCTATATATGTAGGTTTACTTGAGAGATTACCAAGCAAAAACGCCCTATATTTTAATCAACAAGTAGGTGAAAGGTGAAAAATTGGGCCTTATTACAACATTCTATTGCCTCATGAACTTTTTGGTACACTCTGTATTGCTACTATTTTAAAAATATGTTTACAATCAAATGCCAGGAAATATACTGAACGATTTCCGTAATAATACGATTTATAAAATAAATATACCTATTCATTTATAGTTTAATTTTGGCGAGTGCATGTGCAATAATAATTAAAAGTATCATCTTTTGAACTGTTTATATTATATCGGTTGAATAGTTGGGTACTTGCAATTATATATTGTTCTTATTATCATCTCAACATGTGATTCAGTGATGTGTTAAGTGATTTTTAATTGGATACATCAAATAATTATGTGAGTACTAGCTTTTAAAATTTTTGTTTTGACCTTTATTCAAAAGCTAAGACTAAACGCTGCTGCAAAGTTTGACTTTGTGACGTCACTTTTTTTTGTTATTATTTTTACTTTTGATATTCCGTTTGATATCCCCCTTTGTATAATTTTGACAGTTGACAAGCTATACATTGTTGACAACGTCGATGTCCTGCTTGCTGTGACAGGTGGTGCATCTCAGGTGTTCTCTTCCGCCCCTTCCCCGCCCGTTGACATGTCCAGCTGGCATCGAAGCGTCGTGGCACAATGCGATGTTTCGTGGTATCATGTGTGTTGCCTAATTATTTAAATAGGTCTACGTTGTCTACCGTTCATAAGACGTTTTTCGGTAATTCTAGTTTTATACGACGAAGTTTATACATATAAACGACAAAGTTTATACATATGAACGACGAAGTTTATAAAATAATATATCTATCGATGTGGGGGCCGCTCTGGGGGCCCTGCGTTGCCTAGGGCTTTTCTGTCGCTCGATGTCTGGGGAAATACTTGCCATCTACTCCATGTAATGCAATTTATAAAATACTGGGGGGCCCTAGGGCTTTTCTGAAGCTCGATGTCTGTAATGCAATTTATAAAATACTGGGGGGGCCTAGAGCTTTTCTGGTGCTCAAAAAAAAAAAGAAGAAGAATGCGTAGCTAACTTCACTCTCTGTGACGTTGCATTTATCTGTTGCTTTTCTGGCGATGTCTGGGGAAAATGTAAAAATACTTGCATCTACTCCATGTAATGCGACGTTACCATATCTACAAATTTCATTGATACTTTCCCAGATCTGGGGAAAACAAATACGTAGCTAACTTCACTTGGACAGTTCTGCAAAAAAAAGAAAAATAGCCGAATAGCCCTAGCAGCTGAGGCTGAGAAGAAGAAGAATGACATTTGACAGTTCCGCAAAAAAAAAGGATGCGTAGCTTACTTCATAGGTTAGGTTGGCAATACTGTTGACAGCTGACAGTTCCGAAAAAAAGAAGAAGAATGCGTAGCTAACTTCACTCTCTACTGCGCTCAAGTGGCTTACTATCTACTGCGGTTGTATTTGAAACGGATACCAAAATTTTGGGATTGCAATGGAATCCTTTATTAGATACGTTGGGATTTAAATTAGCTCTACCGAATTCTCTTTGTACAAAACGGGCAATATTGTCTGCAGTAAGTCGTTGTTACGATCCAATTGGTTTACTTGCACCTTTTATTCTTTATTTAAAATTGTTGGTTAAGGAGTTATTGCGTTTGAATCTCGGATGGGATGAGAGTCCGCCGGAGTTAGTTGCGTCCAAGTGGTATAAAGTACGGAATGAATGGTCAGAACTCGAAAATTTTGAAGTATATCGGAGTTTGGAAGTAGAATCGGATATTCCAATTACGTTGTTAGCATTCGGAGATGCTTGTCAAGAAGGTTACGCAGCTGTGGTATATTTAAAGTTTATATTGGCCAACAACAATCCAAAAGTTAAATTTGTTTGTGCTAAATCCAAGGTTGCACCGATGAAGATAGTGTCAATTCCTAGATTAGAATTGTGTGCAGCAGTTTTGTTGTCAGATCTTGTAAGGCATGTTCATAACGTCTATTCGAAAAGGGTATTAATTTCTAAAATCTATGCGTTTTCAGACTTCACAACAGTTATTCAGTGGTTAGAGTCAACTCATCTTAAGGACATTTTTGTAGCAAATAGGGTGCAACATATTAAAGAACAGCTTCCTACTGCAAAATGGTGTCATATTGCAGGTGAACATAATATTGCGGATTGTCTTAGTAGAGGATTAACCCCTTCTCTGTTATTAAAGAACCCTCATTGGATATCGGGTCCAACATGGCTTCAAACTAGAGAGGAAAATTGGCCAATTAGTTTTATACAGTTAGGTTTGTTAAACCAAGAGGTGTTGGTTGCTACAGAAAATTTGGAAGATAATTCTTTGTATAATCTTATAGTTGGAAGGTCTTAGTGGTTATTTATTCTGCGGACAATGGTGTATGTACTTAGATTTTGTAAATTACTATCATTTGCTAAAGTAATTTCAGCGATCGATTTGGAAAAGGCGGAACTTTTGTAAGTTAAAGTTGTTCAGAATAGATATTTCAATTCGGATATAAAATTTCTAGAAAACAAACTTCCTTGTTCATCAAGGCTCAGGAAATTACAACCCTTTCTTCAAAACGGTTTATTGAGGGTGAGGGGAAGATTGTCAGAATCTTCCTTGAGTTTTGATCAACAACATCTTTTGATTCTTCCTTGGAAAGATCCTCTGGTTGATAGAATTGTGGATTATTATCATAGGTGTAACATGCATACCGGTCCTCATTTGTTAGAAGCCATAATCAGGCAGAAATATTGGATATTGTTAGGTAGGAGCACAATTAAAAGTAGGATACACGCTTGTAATAGGCGTTTTAGGTATAAAACTTCAGAACTTCACCCTCTTATGGCAGATCTACCATCTGCAAGAGTAAAACAAGCCAAAGTGTTTCTACATACGGGCATTGATTATTTCGGTCCTGTCAGTATAACACTTGGGCGGAAACGGGGTCTTCAGGTCTATAAGGCATATGTGTGTCTTTTTGTCTGTATGGCAGTTAAAGCAGTCCACATGGTTAGTTCCTTATCGACTTCACATTTTTTACAGGCTTTTAAAAGATTTTTATCGCGACCAGAGTTGGGTCGGATATAGGAAAAAGGTATCCGAGTACCGGATACGGATACTTACAATGTATCCGGATACTTTTTAGGATACTTTCACCTAAAAAGTACTCGGATACAAGTATCCGGATACTTTTTTCAGATACTTTTAAAGATACTTTTACGGATACTTTTAAAGTGAATTAAAATAATGTTTTCATACTATGTAATAAGATTGATTAATAATAATAATAATACTCTCCCTAATTCACCCCCTTACGAGTGAATATTAACCCCAAAAGCTGAGCTTGTACGGGGAAAGGGACGGCTATTATTATTATTTGCCGTGGCGCTCCGGGGCGACTTAAAGATGATTGATGGTGCCATTTGACTTACAGGTGAGGAAAACCCGGAAAACCTCACCCACCATCATCGAGACGGTAATGTATGGCGAATTTTTTTAATCTGCATGTCATATCAACAGAAATTGAATTTCTATTAATACGCCACACATCAAATCCTAAACCGAACCATGCAATTTAATTAAAAATCCACATGGTCTGGTCTGGGATTCGAAACCCAGCAGTCTCAGACTCATAAACTTGCCTATAAATGAATATAAGCGCGATAGACCGCTACACCACCGTGCCCGATTACGAGTAACAATAAACAATACTAGGCATAAATAAATTATCGAAAATGGAAAGCGGTATAATAAAAACGGAAAAAAACTACTCAATAAGTTGTTTATTATTTTTATTCTGTGAATATAAAACATTAAAACAAAAAGAACAATAAAACATAAAGCCATCCAGTGTCCATATAAATCTAACCAGGAGCGGTTTCTCCCTTGGTTCATTTGTGCAGTGAACACCCAGTTAAATTTCATAAGAGCACATTATTTTAAAATCACATAATAATATACTCGTAAATGCACTTTAATATATTTATTATTTTCGTACGTATTAATCTCTACTTTTTTGGTACCCCACTACACTCAGGCTGATCGCGTCTGTTGGTTCAATATGTTGATTGAACGCGAGAGGTGTCTGAGAATGAATGTGAAAAAGACAGGTTAATAGATCCGTCAAATAGCAGTGTGCCTGCTTGAAACCACGCCATTTTTAGCATCGTTTTATGCATCGCACGTAGATTACGTCACTACTGTTAACTTCGCTTGGTCCAACGATTAGTTGTTGTTGTTGTGCTTCGTCAAGGTAACTCTGACTGGACGTCTTTAATTCAACGTTGCCACATTTGGTAGATATCTGCTTGTTTGGTAGGTTTGCAGCTTAGATTATTCTAACCTCTTTGGTTTGCAGCTAGTTTGGCTAGTTTTAGTAGACAATTTTGTTTTGGTAGATTTCAATAGATTTCTATAAATTAATAAAAAAAATCCAATTACTCAAATAAAACTTCTTACTTAAATAATTTTATTGCCAAAATATATTGCTAAAAACGTTAAGGCCGCCGATCATCATCAGTTATTTTCATCTAGTAGATTACTTAAAAATAATCGATTCTTTATGATTAATTGATTATTTTCAATTAATCGATTATTTTCGATTAATTGATTATTTCCGATTAACGGATTATTTTCAATTAATCGGTTCTTTTCGATTAATCGATTCTATTCGATTAATTGATTATTTGCAATTCTTTTCGATTCTTTTCGATTCTTTTCGATTATTTTCGATTCTTTTCGATTCTTTTCGATTCGATTCTTTTCGATTCTTTTCGATTCTTTTCGATTCTTTTCGATTCTTTTCGATTCTTTTCGATTCTTTTCGATTCTTTTCGATTCTTTTCGATTCTTTTCGATTCTTTTCGATTCTTTTCGATTCTTTTCGATTCTTTTCGATTCTTTTCGATTCTTTTCGATTCTTTTCGATTCTTTTCGATTCTTTTCGATTCTTTTCGATTCTTTTCGATTCTTTTCGATTCTTTTCGATTCTTTTCGATTCTTTTCGATTCTTTTCGATTCTTTTCGATTCTTTTCGATTCTTTTCGATTCTTTTCGATTCTTTTCGATTCTTTTCGATTCTTTTCGATTCTTTTCGATTCTTTTCGATTCTTTTCGATTCTTTTCGATTCTTTTCGATTCTTTTCGATTCTTTTCGATTCTTTTCGATTCTTTTCGATTCTTTTCGATTCTTTTCGATTCTTTTCGATTCTTTTCGATTCTTTTCGATTCTTTTCGATTCTTTTCGATTCTTTTCGATTCTTTTCGATTCTTTTCGATTCTTTTCGATTCTTTTCGATTCTTTTCGATTCTTTTCGATTCTTTTCGATTCTTTTCGATTTTTTTCGATTCTTTTCGATTCTTTTCGATTCTTTTCGATTCTTTTCGATTCTTTTCGATTCTTTTCGATTCTTTTCGATTCTTTTCGATTCTTTTCGATTCTTTTCGATTCTTTTCGATTCTTTTCGATTCTTTTCGATTCTTTTCGATTCTTTTCGATTCTTTTCGATTCTTTTCGATTCTTTTCGATTCTTTTCGATTCTTTTCGATTCTTTTCGATTCTTTTCGATTCTTTTCGATTCTTTTCGATTCTTTTCGATTCTTTTCGATTCTTTTCGATTCTTTTCGATTCTTTTCGATTCTTTTCGATTCTTTTCGATTCTTTTCGATTCTTTTCGATTCTTTTCGATTCTTTTCGATTCTTTTCGATTCTTTTCGATTCTTTTCGATTCTTTTCGATTCTTTTCGATTCTTTTCGATTCTTTTCGATTCTTTTCGATTCTTTTCGATTCTTTTCGATTCTTTTCGATTCTTTTCGATTCTTTTCGATTCTTTTCGATTCTTTTCGATTCTTTTCGATTCTTTTCGATTCTTTTCGATTCTTTTCGAATCTTTTCGAATCTTTTCGATTCTTTTCGATTCTTTTCGATTCTTTTCGATTCTTTTCGATTCTTTTCGATTCTTTTCGATTCTTTTCGCTTCTTTTCGATTCTTTTCGATTCTTTTCGATTCTTTTCGATTCTTTTCGATTCTTTTCGATTCTTTTCGATTCTTTTCGATTCTTTTCGATTCTTTTCGTATCTTTTCGATTCTTTTCGATTCTTTTCGATTCTTTTCGATTCTTTTCGATTCTTTTCGATTCTTTTCGATTCTTTTCGATTCTTTTCGATTCTTTTCGATTCTTTTCGATTCTTTTCGATTCTTTTCGATTCTTTTCGATTCTTTTCGATTCTTTTCGATTCTTTTCGATTCTTTTCGATTCTTTTCGATTCTTTTCGATTCTTTTCGATTCTTTTCGATTCTTTTCGATTCTTTTCGATTCTTTTCGATTCTTTTCGATTCTTTTCGATTCTTTTCGATTCTTTTCGATTCTTTTCGATTCTTTTCGATTCTTTTCGATTCTTTTTGATTCTTTTCGATTCTTTTCGATTCTTTTCGATTCTTTTCGATTCTTTTCGATTCTTTTCGATTCTTTTCGATTCTTTTCGATTCTTTTCGATTCTTTTCGATTCTTTTCGATTCTTTTCGATTCTTTTCGATTCTTTTCGATTCTTTTCGATTCTTTTCGATTCTTTTCGATTCTTTTCGATTCTTTTCGATTCTTTTCGATTCTTTTCGATTCTTTTCGATTCTTTTCGATTCTTTTCGATTCTTTTCGATTCTTTTCGATTCTTTTCGATTCTTTTCGATTCTTTTCGATTCTTTTCGATTCTTTTCGATTCTTTTCGATTCTTTTCGATTCTTTTCGATTCTTTTCGATTCTTTTCGATTCTTTTCGATTCTTTTCGATTCTTTTCGATTCTTTTCGATTCTTTTCGATTCTTTTCGATTCTTTTCGATTCTTTTCGATTCTTTTCGATTCTTTTCGATTCTTTTCGATTCTTTTCGATTCTTTTCGATTCTTTTCGATTCTTTTCGATTCTTTTCGATTCTTTTCGATTCTTTTCGATTCTTTTCGATTCTTTTCGATTCTTTTCGATTCTTTTCGATTCTTTTCGATTCTTTTCGATTCTTTTCGATTCTTTTCGATTCTTTTCGATTCTTTTCGATTCTTTTCGATTCTTTTCGATTCTTTTCGATTCTTTTCGATTCTTTTCGATTCTTTTCGATTCTTTTCGATTCTTTTCGATTCTTTTCGATTCTTTTCGATTCTTTTCGATTCTTTTCGATTCTTTTCGATTCTTTTCGATTCTTTTCGATTCTTTTCGATTCTTTTCGATTCTTTTCGATTCTTTTCGATTCTTTTCGATTCTTTTCGATTCTTTTCGATTCTTTTCGATTCTTTTCGATTCTTTTCGATTCTTTTCGATTCTTTTCGATTCTTTTCGATTCTTTTCGATTCTTTTCGATTCTTTTCGATTCTTTTCGATTCTTTTCGTTTCTTTTCGATTCTTTTCGATTCTTTTCGATTCTTTTCGATTCTTTTCGATTCTTTTCGATTCTTTTCGATTCTTTTCGATTCTTTTCGATTCTTTTCGATTCTTTTCGATTCTTTTCGATTCTTTTCGATTCTTTTCGATTCTTTTCGATTCTTTTCGATTCTTTTCGATTCTTTTCGATTCTTTTCGATTCTTTTCGATTCTTTTCGATTCTTTTCGATTCTTTTCGATTCTTTTCGATTCTTTTCGATTCTTTTCGATTCTTTTCGATTCTTTTCGATTCTTTTCGATTCTTTTCGATTCTTTTCGATTCTTTTCGATTCTTTTCGATTCTTTTCGATTCTTTTCGATTCTTTTCGATTCTTTTCGATTCTTTTCGATTCTTTTCGATTCTTTTCGATTCTTTTCGATTCTTTTCGATTCTTTTCGATTCTTTTCGATTCTTTTCGATTCTTTTCGATTCTTTTCGATTCTTTTCGATTCTTTTCGATTCTTTTCGATTCTTTTCGATTCTTTTCGATTCTTTTCGATTCTTTTCGATTCTTTTCGATTCTTTTCGATTCTTTTCGATTCTTTTCGATTCTTTTCGATTCTTTTCGATTCTTTTCGATTCTTTTCGATTCTTTTCGATTCTTTTCGATTCTTTTCGATTCTTTTCGATTTTTTAGATTCTTTTTTATTTTTTCGATTTTTTCGATTTTTTTGATTCTTCTCGATTATTTTCAATTTTTTTGAATTATTTTCGATTTTTTAGGATAGTAAAAAGGCTATATAGGGTAGAACTACTGAATAAAAAATGGTTGCAACGGCAATATTCTTATTTGAGAGTCATACAAATATTTTGGGTCATTAAACCACTTTTTAGACTTTTGGTTCCGATTTTATCTGTTTCAAAAAGTGACCTGTTTCGCCAGCTTACATTTTTTTGATTATCAACCCTTTCGCCGACACAATAAACTGCTTGTAATATTATTTTAGATTCAGAAAAGAAAAACACGTTGAAGGTATAGCCCGAATTTCATTGAAAATCGTAAATATCCGGTCATATTGCCAAAATACCTTCACCGGAAGTAGCAAAACCGAACGCCATAGAATGCTTGAATAGCGATTTTTTGTTGTTATAGACGTCTAGAAGCACATAATTCATTGCCAACAAAAAACTAAAAATCCGTCGACAAGCAATTTTACTTTAAATAATAAAAATGCAGAGGTTTAATATTGTAAAGTCTAGAGCTATCGCTACCTAGTTTAGACTTTCTTCAGTATTTATAATTGTTTATTTTGATTCATTATTATTATTATTATAATATTATTTTTCTTATAAAATGTTCTTCCACATTTTTATTTAAATCGCTTCAGAAATATAAATAAAATATTACGACAGAGGGCAGGGCACACCTTCCTTAAAAGCAAAACTTTTGAATAGCTCTCCTACAAAAAAATTGATTTTAGCTTTTACGATTGTAGTAAATAATGTATCCGAATGCCGAAAAAAGTATCCGGTATCCGGATACTTACAAATTTGGTCACGGATACGGATACCGGATACAAAATTTGAAAAGTATCCGGATACAGCTTTCGGATACACATAAAGTATCCGGATACTGTATCCGGATACAGAAGTATCCGGATACTACCCAACTCTGATCGCGACGCGGTCCATGTTCGGTTTTATACTCTGATCGGGGCACCAATTTTGTCGGTGCTAAAAAAGTATTGTCAGATTTGAATACTTTAATTAATTCAGATGAATATCAAGATGCTATAGGTACGGAGTTAGCCTATCAAGGTGTTACTTGGCGGTTAATTCCAGGAAACGCGCCGCACATGGGCGGGCTTTGGGAGAGTAACGTTAAAGCAGCAAAATCACATATTTTTAGAGTCATCGGTGATCAATTGTTAACATACGAAGAGTTTTCAACCCTTCTGACTCAAGTTAAGGGACTTTTGAATTCTTGGCCCTTATGTCAGTTATCATCAGATCCGTCAGCTCCTCAAGCTTTAACGCCAGCTCATTTTTTAACGTTGGCTTCATTGAATAGTTTGCACGCAGAATATGTAACTCAAATTAATATTATTCGATTGGACAGATTTCAATTAATAGATCGGATGGTACAAGATTTTTGGAAAAGACGGCATCTTGAATATTTGAATACCCTTCAGGTACAAAAAAAATGGATTGAGTCTTCTAGAAATATAGAGATCAATACAGTAGTTGTTTTAAAACAAGATTATGTACCTCCGTTGCATTGGCCATTGGCGGTAGTATCAGATGTGCATCCAGGTAAAGATGGTATTGTACGTACCATCACCTTGAAAACAAGTAAGGGTTTCTTAGTCAGACCAGTGGTAAAGGTTTGTCCTTTGCCCACACAGTAATTTAAAAACATTTAATTTTTTTTTAAGTATATTCAGTTTATTATTTGTGGTTTAGCATTTCCTAGCGAGTTTTGGAATTTTTTTAGTTATATTTGGATTTTTGTTTATTTTGAAGTTAACAATTGGGTGCTGAAAATCCTATTTAAATTTCTTTCAGGGTAAGGGGTATGTTCAGTAGAGTTCGTATAAAGTTTAAGACGTGACAACGTCGCTTTTCATATTTTGTGATTTCTGTACACTCGGT
Organism: Psylliodes chrysocephalus; assembly: GCA_927349885.1. NCBI lineage: Eukaryota > Metazoa > Arthropoda > Insecta > Coleoptera > Chrysomelidae > Psylliodes > Psylliodes chrysocephalus. Next base: position 60,798,892 of record OV651814.1, on the reverse strand, counting down.
ACAAACGTAGCTGTTAATTAAGACTCGGTCGATATAGATTTGATTATTGAAAACCGGCTATACAATTAATTCGGTATTTTTGATATTATAATTAATAGTGCACTTCCCTTTTTCTTTCCTTAACCCTATCCCAAAGTGCCCATCAATAACTTTGGATACGACCGTCAAGAATATCGGTAAGTAATTTTTATGGATTTATTTAGCCTATAAGGCAATTTTCCGTAACATTGTGCAACGCAAAGCCTTGTCGAAAAGTGCAATTTTATAAAACGCCCTTTATTTTTGCTCTAGAAATGTCTTTTTCTCCACTTTTTAAGCAAAATCGGTACCTATTAATTTTTTCCGATTGTAAAATTTTCAGAGAATTTTTATAGAAAGTGTGTTATGTTAAAAACGGACTATTTCCAACGCTACTATGAGCTTTGTCTGTGGATTCACACACTATCTGTACAGACGGCAACACCGAACCTAAAAGCTGAAACTGAATTCAAAATTCGCCAAATATACACAATATTTATGCATATCACATACTTTGATTACTATACGAGGCAAGAGAGAGACCCGACACGCCCAACATAGGGCGCGGCCATTTTGAACCCTGTGACACAGTTTACAGCTAAAGAATCAGATCGCTCACTCTGCGTCGGCACTTTGGATCTCAATGTTTCAGTTTATACACTGCGCAACTCGGATAATACAATATATGGCAACCGCCTATAACAAAACAGCAGTCTTCTGCGTATCCTGAATTTGTATCCCTGGAGTGGATGTTATTTTTGAACTTTCAACGGATCCGAGTGAGCTAACTGATTCTTTAGCAATAAACTGTGACTCAAAAAATAATATTCACTGACACTGACAGCAGCAAGCAAAATATCAGGGGCCCTATTCTCCAAGTTGAATGATGTGAACATTCTACTGTGGGATGTGAAGTGTTCTATCACCAATTTGTTCTCTCGGTCATCGTATTCGGTATTATTGAATCATTCACATCTCATAGGTTTACAGAGCACCGCTGCCAAATTTATGTTGTGCATTAGAACTATTTTAGAAGGCACTTTACTTCAATTTTTTATTATTTTTTGACAATTATAATAATAACAGATTATATTTTCCATTATTTTCTATTAAATCCCGTGCCAAAGGTTTACTTAGACGAACATTTTGTATTAATATTCGGTCACTAAAGTCAAAAGGATCCTCTTTTTCTTAAAAAAATTCTATTTGGTCGATTGGCATCTTCTTCCGCTTCAGCTAGATCATTCAAAATATGAATATAAATAAGAGCTTCGTCCAAATCCATTTTAATTAAAAAAAGTGACGTTTTGATAGCGCACAACAATGACAGTTTTCCCAATGTTCTCCCGAAATGATGCTCTTCTACTGGTTTTGACTAAGAGAAGTATGTTCTCTCGATTTTCATGCGAAGTGATCATTCACTTCAATTCAAGAATACCACTCACACACTTTTTAAGAGAACTGCTGTCCAGTTCGCATGAAATGATCATTCTGTCGACTGGAGAATAGGCCCCCAGGTGCGTTTTAATCATCCGCTTCTGCTTCCGGAATTGTCGGTTTAGTCGTTTTAACCTGTCAGATTAAATCAAGAAAACCGACAATTCCGAAGCAGAAGCGGATGATTAAAACGCATCTATTAAAAATATTGCGCCAAGATGTAGGCAACACGTAATAAGGGTTCAAAATAGCGCAATTTTCTATCTCCTTTTAAAAGGCACTCAAAAAGCTGCGCAGTGCGACCATTCTCCGTATAGTAAAAGAAAATCAAAGTATGTGATGCATATGCTGACTTTCGATTGAAATTTCGTCCATACCGCGCAATGACAAAATTCAGGACAAACTTTCAAGTTATTTTGACACTTTTTGATTGAATAGTGTAAAATAATTTAATAATTTATTTGTTTTTGTGTTATTAGCACTGATATGTATTATTTTACTACAGATCAGTGGTTATTAGTGACTATATTTTCCTATATATAATAGGGAAGAACTGAAATAATATTTAAATTGCAGGGCTGCGCGGTGGAGACTTGCAAAAACCATAATGCGAAATACAAAAATGGTGTAATGTAAGATATTTTCGAATGCCACAAAATGTGGGTAAATTCTTATCGAAGAAAGGACAAACTTAATTTAAACAATAATGGTAAGTAAAATGCATAAGTGTAATAGGTTTAGAAAAAGTGAAAAGTTGCTAAAATAAAATATATAAATACTTTTTATTTTAGCACGAAGTTACCATATCCACTTTCAGAAAAGTAGTAAACATAGACGCAAGAGAAGAAAACTGAATTTCACCAGGTGCATGGGGCCTCATTAAGCAAAGAAAATAGGTATTTTAAAATTTTAGCAGATAAAACAGTAGTTTCCTGTCCCAATATAACGGTCTCGTTTTAAATAATACCATGCAAGAGCAGGACAGGAACATATATAAGAATAAGATACATGCATAGAAATACAAAAATGGTGTAATGTAAGATATTTTCGAATGTCACAAAATGTGGGTAAATTCTTATCGAAGAAAGGACAAACTTAATTTAAACAATAATGGTTAGTAAAATGCATAAGTGTAATAGGTTTAGAAAAAGTGAAAAGTTGCTAAAATAACAAAATATTGTGGCGATTTACTAGAGTGGATATGTTCTAATTCTAGCAAGAGTTGCTATTAATCGGTTGTTGGGCGCCATTGTTAGAATAACAAAATTAATTAAATTCAAATCACTACCTTTAATTTAAATCGAATTATTAAAATATTTGTTTTATAAAACCATTCATCATCCACAACTACTAAATATTTCTCATGGGTTGGTCCGACTCTGTGGTTGCAGAGATTTATTTGTTTCACGCCAGACGGCGCTGCGATACGTTCGATTTTACCAATATGGTCACTTGTTATTTATGCTTGTGTAAATTTAAACCAAAAGAAAAGCGAATATAAGTGCAAACAAAGAACATTTATTTATAAGGAAGAAACAAACGCAATCTAGCAAGTTCTGCCAAAACACAAGGAACAATTAAATATTAAAGTGTATAAAAAAAAATTATTTACGAGGCATGGAAATTTGAGGTTATACCAGATAAGTACAATTTTATATTTTGTTTGTACCTGACAACAATGAAATATTTTATAAGATTCTTCCAAGAAATCATTAGGTTTCATTCACAAGGTTCGTAGTAATAGCTAGTTGATTCACTGTTAATATTTAGATTTTAAATTATTCATTTTGATTACTTTTATCTGCGAGACGAAATCATATGATTCCTTTTCTATTTAAATTAAAATTCCGAATGACATATAAATTCTTACTTGAGCTGTCTATTTTGTTCAATTTGATTTTAACAAAATCTAAATTGCTCAAATAAGGAGATATTTATTTGTCGTTCAAGTTAAATGTTAAAATTCATTATAAAAAAATTATTCACCACTAAAATTAAGATTCAATTATTTTTTTAAAATAGAACTTTTATCAAAGTTTATAGGCCTTTCATATTGTTAATATTTTGCAAAATATTTAAGTTTTTGTTACCTGGAATCTCTTTTTTAATGTTTTAGCGCAAGAATATCACTTTTATGCACAGCTTGGAGAATCCTATGTCCAGTCTTGTAGAAATGTGTGCCCTTTCTGGTTCAAAGCACCACAGCAACGTTTGTGAAGGAAAAGCTAGACTCTGTGATGTGATTTTGCAACGAAAATCACTTGCAGAATGGAAAATAGGTAATTTTCTACCCAATTTTCAGAAGAGATTTCTTTTTTAAATTCTGATTTTTTTCTTTTTTCCACCACACTGTCCCAATTGTTCAAACAGTTTCCATGGAAACCGAACCGAAAACTCACATATCCCTAATCAAGTCACTTTTGTCAGATAAGTTGATGTCTTAATTTTAATAATTAAAATGTCAGGTTATATACAGGGGGAAACAAAAGTATTGTCTTTTTCTTGGCTTTCACTAATAAAAGTGTTTCTTGTTTTGTTATCACTTTTTTAAATGTAAATGAATCATTTAAACACTTATTCTACTTCTTAAAACTATTTACAAGTATTTACAAACTCAATAAAATATGTGTTTTGTTGTCAGGCATAAAGTTTCTTAATTTTCTCTTATTAAGTTGAGTTTATTAGTTTAATTTGTTTATTGATCGTTAACCTACATGCTTCTATCTATTTATCATTTTTTTTCTAATTATTTAATGTTATAAACTTAATTCTTTCTAGATTTCCTGCACTTATTTGGAGAAAACTGTTTCCTGTGGATTTTTTTAACGGCTTGACTGATACTATGATACTACCAGTGAGATCGGTCTTATTTGTATGCAATATTTTCAAGGACTCATTTACAGGTTGCAAATTACTGTTTTATTTGTACTTCACAAACCTGTTAAAGCAAATTGTAAGTATTACGTTATTAGTAAAAAAATTTTTGTATGTATTATTTTATTCATAATTATTCTCATTATTTGAGACTTATTTCGTCTTTTCTTCTGGTTAAACTAATTCATTTGACTAAAAATGAGGCACATTATTTATTAATTATTGTTACTTTGCGGTTTGATATACCAGGTGATTCATAACTTCAATTATTTCTTAATTATACATGATTTTGCGTTCATTTTCTTTAATTTCAACTTATAGATTTTATTGACCGTTACAATATATAAATACTTTTTATTTTAGCATGAAGTTACCATATCCACTTTCAGGAAAGTAGTAAACATAGACGCAAGAGAAGAAAACTGAATTCCACCAGGTGCATGGGGCCTCATTAAGCAAAGAAAATAGGTATTTTAAAATTTTAGCAGATAAAACAGTAGTTTCCTGTCCCAATATAATGGTCCCGTTTTAAATAATACTATGCAAGAGCAGGACAGGAACATATATAAGAATAATATACATGCATAGAAAAATTGGTTTTGATTATTTTCAAAGTAGACTTGACAAAAAAATGTTTAAATTTATCAGATAAAAAATTACTTTTTACTTTTTATAAATAAATAATTTGTTTCCGCATTCTTATTTTTATTTCACATAATAAGAAAATAAATTTAAAGAGAACTACCACGCCCAGAAAGTACACATTTCAGTCAAACTTGTTTTAAGTCTATATTTTTTATTTATCTTTCCGCCAGGTTATGGAGTTTGTCACAAAATACCTATAATTTATGGGAAAAATTAATATTTTTATTAGTATTATTTACCTTAAACCTTCATATTTGTAAATGAATATATTACAAAATAACCAATAAAGCTTAAGTAACTAAATAAAATCTACAACCGGCAAAATATCGAATTTTAAAAACTCCCATTTAATACTAACAATTCTGTCCCACGTGACGTTACTGTCAGTCAGCTGCATGCGCAGGAACATACCGTTAGTCCGTGTATCGTGTTCTTTGCCGTTCTATAAATAGATCGGGAGGTAACTCTGTAATATTTATTGGTTTAGGCAACTGAACATACTGTTCGCGACTGGTGCGCCATCTGGCATAAAAATATTGATTATCATGGTATCTAAACGTAAAAGATTACCGTTAAGGGCAGCACCTCCCAGTGCCCTCTGAAAGTTTTAAGCAATGTTCAATTTTAGAAAAAACTACTTACTTTTTTCAAAAATGGTAAATACACAAGTTGTTCAGTGGCAAATGAAGAATGGCGGATGATAAAATTTATACGTATATGACTTTTTTATATTTTTTTCATTTAATTTTTTTAAAGTTTATAAAAAAAAGTTATCATGCGCCAATCTACGATGCATAAGAAGCTCAGATACAAAAAAATATTTTTGTTTGGTGAGTATTAAGCCCGCAATTTAAACATTAACATTTCCAATATGGTGGACGGGTATAGAACCCTCTTAATATGTATAATATACGGTAAAATGACTGGCATACATAATTTAAGCATATTCAGAGAGATGTTATCTACTCCACTGGCATTCAATTTAACTTCAACAAATGTTTTCAGAACAGCATCCACGTCTACAAGATTAAATGTAAAATTATTGTTATTAATATATTTATGAGTACGGTAATAAGCCGTTTTTTCACTACACTGGACATTGCTGTTTTGGTAAACCGCTACAAACGCTTCAGTTATCTTGAAGGGGACCAATAACTCGTGAGGTGTCATTGTTTTTTGAAACTCGCATATTCATTGTTTTTAACGTAAATATGCAGCTTTTTAATTTTTTGTAGACGCAACAGCAAAATTTCTAAGGCGTTTGTAATGATCCCATGCTTCAGGCGTTTGAACACGCTTAAAGTTAACCAGAGCTCTGTTACGTTTTTTGTTAATATTTTTTTGATTTTCCGTTAACCAAGGAGCTCAAGGTTTGCTAACTCTAACAGTCCTGTAAAGACAGTGAATATCAAATAGCTGGGTAATAGTGTTAGAAAGAAATCGAACTTTACTTTCTATATCTCTTATAGAGATTAGGTCATGCTAAGGAAAATTAGATAGGTCATTGTTAAAACAGTCAAAATTGATTTTTTAAAGTTTCTAGAAGTGACAAATTTTTGTTCATTACCAGTAAAATCAAATTTTATAACGCAGTAAGCAAAGCGGTGATCAGAAAATAAGTCAGCATTTAAAGTTCCCTAGCTAAACAAAGTTTTGAATTATCATCGTAAATGGATATATAAGGGTTGCCGAAGTTGCTGTAATTCGTATAGGTTCAGCTATTACTTGTGTCAATCCGTATGCTTCAAAACAATGGTTAACATTGGTATTTATGTTAGTTATTTCTACGAAGATATTTTTAAACTGAGGGACTATTAAAGTCAACATATCATCTAGTAAGTTAATAAAAAAAGGGAAAAGAACCCTTATGAGGTCTGTAATGAATGCCTACTGACACACATTTGGTTTTTTTTTTCAGCTTAACCCATAAACATTCCAAGTTAGAAGATTCTCCAGATGTTATAACTTGACAATGATATTAACATTTAACAAAAATTCCCACGATTGTTGCGCTCATGTCTAAAGAAATTATATCCATCAATGTGTATAAAATTAGATAGTATATCGGCTTTAAGCCATGTCTCAGATACAGCGACAATATCAAAATCGTTATCACATACGAGAGTACAGAAATCATTAAAACCAGCTAAGATTGACCGGACATTTATGTGTCCCATTTTTAGAGTGGATTTATTATTTTTACAATATTTAGTCGTATTTAACATTTTTTTTTCTCTCCTGGGCTCGTCTGACTATGTGTCTCCGAATAACACTGAAGCCTATTGGCTTATTGTGTTTTACCCCATGTTAGTTCATAGCACCCACTCTATCACCTTTGTACCTTGTACAAGTTTGTACAGATCCTTGGGTAAGTGGGTTCTATACGTTGTTGGATCAACCTGGGGTTGTCCAATAAGAGCCTGTCTTTTGCGATATAAAGCTTCGCATTCGCACAGTATGTGTTTGGCTGATTCTGGTTTCTTGTGACATAGTCGGCACATTAGTTCCCCATTGTACATGCCAATTTTGTTCAAGTGTCCCTTTACTGGGGCGTACCCAGTCATGAACCCTGTTATCACTTTCAACTGGTTCCTATTCATTAAGAGTAGTTCTCCAGTTCTTTTGGGACATGGTCTGTCTATGAAGGCTTTTCCATGTGCCTGTTTTGGGGTGCTTCCCCAATAGTTGATATGTTGTTCCCGAATCCAGCATTTATAAAACTCCGGACTGTACTTTTTGGTACTCCTGGGTTTGTGTCTGGTTCCGGTGTTTCTTCTGACCCTCTTTTTGCAAGTTCGTCAGCCTTTTCTTTGCCTTCGATCCCTTTGTGACCTGGCACCCAAAATAGTTTTACTCTATTTCGGTCTGCCAGTGTTCTTAGTTCTTCGATGCATTCCCATACCAGCCTCGACGTAACTTTCTGACTCGATATGGCCTTAAGTGCCGCTTGGCTGTCTGACATTATTTGAATATGCTGATTTTCGACAGCTCTTTCATTGTTCGTTTTTGCACATTGCAAAATTGCGTATACCTTGGCCTGAAATACCGAGGAATGTATTCCTATAGCATAGCTATGGTTAGTATCAGGGTTTTTGGAGAATACTCCTGCCCCAGTGCCTTCCGCAGTCTTAGACCCGTCTGTATACCAGATTTGTTCCTGTCGTTAGGCATTGGGCTCCCTTATGGTAATCTCCGTTCTTTCCTGTATTAAAACCTCAAAGGGAGTATTAAAAGAGTACCTCTTGGTTAAGTGGTCTGATCTCATATCTAGCACGTCTCCTGTCACTAACCTTGAGATACTCATGTGACCTGGCCTAATGTCAAGATTTCTCAGTGTATTCTCTAATCTGTAAGCACCTAATCTTGTCTCCCCTTGTATCACATAGTGAAGAGGTGGGAGTCCTATTAATGCTTCTATTGCAGCACTGGGGGGTTATTCCGAGGCAGGCAAGTCTTTGTACCTTGCTAAGCCTCGTTATTGCTTTCCTTTGCTGTGTCTTTGGCCACCACACCAAAGCTGCGTATGTTATTATGGGTCTCACCACCATGTTATAAATCCAATATACCATGTCTGGTTTTAACCCCCATTTTTTTCCAAAGGATGGCCTTGCCATCATTAATGAGGTTTCCGCTCTCCTTGTGGTTCTTTCTAGATGGTGGTTCTAGGTAAGTCTCGTGTCAATCATAACCCTAAGATATTTTACCTCCCCCTTAAGCTGGATGCTTGCACCTCTTAGGTTTAGAGGCCCTAGTCCCTCCAATTTGCTCCTGCAGGTAAATGCAATTATGTCAGATTTGTTTGGGCTAATGTTTAGTCCTTCCGCCTCTGTCCATTTTGTTACTATATTTAGAGCCTCTTGCATTCGATCTCTTACTGTAGTGTTGTATTTTCCCAGTGCCATGATCACTAGATCATCGGCATATCCCAGGGTTCTATGTCCCTTATCTTTGAGAGCCCTAAGCAGCCCGTCCACTACAAGGTTCCACAGGAGTAAAGACAACACTCCACCCTGTGGACATCCTCTCGCTACCCGTGCCGCTGTTGTCTCTCCCAAAAGGGTTGTGTGTATAGTTCTCTCCCTTAACATAGAGTCGATCCAGGACACGCATGTGTCCTCGATTCCTCTGTTTAAGAGATCTAATGATCGATTCAACGGAGGTATTGTCAAATGCACCCTCGATATCCAAGAATACTCCCAGCATTACCTCCTTGTTTTCCAGTGTATTCTCCACCCTTTTTATTAGTTGATGGGGAGCTGTTTCAGTTGATTTCCCTGCACTATAGGCGTATTGGTCTTGGTATATTGGCCTTTGAACCAATATTCCGTCTCTAATATGCCTATCTAGCAGTTTTTCTAAAGTCTTAAGTATGAAGGACATAAGACTTATTGGTATTAGGGACTTTGCCGTTTCCTGTCCCATTTTCCCAGGTTTTGGTATAAAAGTTACCCTAATATTTCTCCAAGCTTTTGGTATGTGTCCAAAGGCCAGGCTACTTCTGAGTATGTTACAGAGTCTGCTGTATAAAATATCAGGACCTCTTTGTAACATTATTGGATAAAGCCTGTCCATGCCCGGTGATTTATATGGTTCGAATGAGCTAATTGCCCATTTCAGTTTATCATAGTTCACCACTTGTTTGGCTATCCTCCAATCTTCCCTGTTGGCTCTATTATGAGCTTCCAGTCCGTTTAGATTCCGGTTAGCCGGTGTGTGTGCTATGATTTATGCACCAGAGAAGTGAACCCTGAAGAGTTCCCTTACTGCTTCCTTCCCTGTGATTGTGTACTCCCCAAGTTCATTCTTAAGGGTGTTTATTGTGTGTTGTGTGTCTTTTGAGAGAATTTTTTGGAGCCTGGCACATTCTTGAGTGCATGCTATCTCCTCACAGTGCCTTCTCCAAGACTCTCTCTTGACTTTTCGTAAAGCTATGTTGTAACAGTTGCGTATGGTTCTATATAGTTCCCATTCGCCGGTTATTTTAACCTTATTAAATTTTTGTCTCACCTGTTTCCTTAGTATAGCCAGGTCATCATTCCACCATGGAACTTTCCTGGTAGAGTTCCTTGCTATTAAGGGACAGGTATTGTTGAAAGAGCTAGTGACTGTCGTATTTAACATTACTTTTTAAATTATTTAAATATTTATTTAATACTTGACATTTATTTATATCTTTTGCAGTATGGTTACAATCGTAGCTGGTTTTGTATGCGTTGTTATGAGATACACAGTTAATACATTTCTTACTATTCGATATATAATTTTTAATAGAATGCTCTTCAGTACAAATGGGACAAATTATTTTAGTAGAGGTACAATTATTTTGAATATGTCCAATACCCGAACATTTGTAGCACCTTTTTATTCGAAAATAATCGTCAACACGACAACATTTTCATCCTATATACACAAATGTTTTATTTAAAAGATATTTTCTTAATTGGGGGGAAATGTCTACAATTAATTCACAGGATTTTATTTGAAAATATTTTAAAATCGTCACTATTTTAAGATCCGAAGCTGTGAATGTATCCTTTTCATTTAGGGAGAAAATAATATCAGCAATTTCTTCATGAGAAAATTTTTCGTCTACGTCCACGTTTTTAATAATAAGGCGTGGATTAAATTTCGTAGGGACACTAGCAGCATATTTGGCACCGAATTCTTTATTAATTGACACTTTTAATTTTTCCAGGGACGATTCATTATTACAATTAATCACTAAACCATTTTTCGTTTTCTTCGTATTATTTATGCATACATTTAAATTAACATGGTTAATATGTTTTTGAATATCTTCTAATATATTATTAGTTTTGAAGTTCCCTTTATTAGTACTTTTTATTATCAGACTAGAACAAGATAATTGAGTATTAGTCACTGGTTGTTTTGCAACATCGCTGTAAAAAGCAGAACTGTTCGTACTTGGAGCAAAAAAGTTCGACATGGGTGTGGTATGTTTTTCGGATGAGTTGATTTTATCTTTTAGTAGATTATTATGTATTTAATTTTAGTTCATCAATAAGATCATTTAAGTGTTTATTTTCTCGTTTTATATATTCAAGAAAAATTACTTTTTGTATAAGGTCAGGCAAATTGTCCGATTCAGAATGACCATCATTATTAAGTAGACATGACTTACATTTCCACTTCCATCTATCTGCTAAAAACACCTTTGCAACTGTTTCAAAACACTTGGTATAAATTACAACATCACACTTATCATTTGCACACTTTACACCACTTTTTTTTATGCTGGATGAACAAATAGCACACAATTTATCAGAGCGATCCAACAACAGGTCTGTATCGCCTGCCATCACTACTACGGCCATGTAAGAATCAAATTACTTAACACAGAAGAGCATGGGTATAAATCGGTCATGTAAGTGTTTAGTTAACATAAGGAGATAATATATTCGAATACGATTTTGTCATTAAAATAAAAATAGAATTAAAAAAAATTGGAAGGCAAATAATGTTCAACATCTTTCGAATCTAATAAATTTGTGTAAAAAAGAAAGCAAAAGTAAACTATGAATAATGTATTTATCAGGTGTTTTACTTTCCAAAAAGCAAAAATGTAGTTTATAACTCAAACCAAAATTGGATAAGATCCGTGGTAGGCAACACCACATTGGTTGTTGGCGTCTCTAGCTAATCTGAAGTAACCATCCTCACCCCAGCTAGTTCCCCAGCTGTTTTTTAAGATCCAGAATTTCTTGCCGTTCTCTGTTCCATAGCCTACAACCAAGATACCGTGGTCATGATCACCGGATTGGACTATGCACTCATCACTCTCAAAGATACCATCCTTGTAATGTTGCATGGGTTCAGCCAATATAATTACGGAGACTGGTCCAACGGTACCTGAAAGATACATACATATAAGAAACTGACATAATTTTTTTACATACATTGGAAGATGTTAAAAATTCTTATAGGAAAAAATTCCAACAACAAAATAAATTGTTCATAGTTCCTTAAAGAACTTTACCAAGGAGGAAGAAAACAACACAGCTTCGATAGTATTTTGATCTGTGCATTCTTTAAAAAATCAATATTTGCTTTGTAACACATCTCTGTATATGATAATGGAAATATGATTTAATTCTGGGAATTAAATATTTTATTGTTCATTATTAAATAACTTATTTTTTAATTGGCATAATATAGTTTTCAATTCAGCCAATAAAACTCTTCTCTTTGTATATGTTCTAAAATTAACAAGTATTGTAATGATTTAGATCTTTTTTGTTTATCCTGATATAGGTACAAGAAATGAGTAACAGTAGTTTGTGCAACAAGAGTGCATATTATGACGGTCATATCCAATTAAAAACATGGGAAAAAAAGAATTGTTATTTTTAAAGAAAGAATTTAAAAATCAGCTTTAATTTATATAGAGCACAAAAATATATATTTTTAAAAATAAAACACGTAGTTACGATTAAAGTAAATACTGATTTTCTCTAAAAATAACAAATGTATAAATTATTGCTGTTTTTGCATTAAATACAAAATCCAAACAGTTTGTTTAGTTGCGAGGCAGAGTACCTAATTACTTTTCAACAACAGGTAAGATTCCAATTGTGTCGGACATTATAAACATTTCAATAAATTTGAAGTTACCCATCTGCTATCCCAGTATGTTATTTAGTATTTTAAGTCTTGCAAATCCAAGGGTGCGCGGTTCGAACCCCACCGTTGGCAGGGATTTTTTAAATTTATTTATTTAAAAATTATTCTGAAGCATATGTAGGATTCTCCACTCCAACCATTCTAATTCTAAGTTCTAATTGCCAGTGCTGATCCTAAAATGGCACTGGAAAACAGTGACAAGGCCTTTCTGTAGGCGTGTATTAAATAAAGTACTGGCACTGCTGCAATATGGAGTATTAGACTACTAGTTCTCAAAGTTAGTGGTCAAAGCTATAGACACCAATAAATATTGGTTGGCAATATTAAATGAAATTAATTATCGGCAAATATTTTTCAATTCCCTTATGTCTCAACTTTGGGTGTTACAATTTCGCTCGTATCTGCATACAACCGTTATAATTGAGAATAAAGACAAATTAAGTTTTGTCTCGTAAGCGGTTTAGTAGTATACAGATCGTTGAGATCAATGAGATTTTCATATAAAATTGGTATTGGTGTATACTCTGTATAATCTCATACTAGTTGGTATAATATGAAATATATATATAAAATAAAGTACAGCGTATTCTATTAAAAAACCTAACTTTTTTAAGTTTCACTTTTTTGGAGAACCCTGTATGATTAAAAATATTTTTAAATTGTTGTCTTTTCGAACATATATCTCGTTGTGGAAACAACTTTTCAAATTTTAACGAAATCCTATAGTTTTGGCTCTACAGACCGAGGCGTTACTGGTGGCCCACCTTGTGAGTGTTTGGTATAAAGTTACACCCCTTCGAAAATTAAAAAAAAAATGGTTTTTCTTTTTTATTTTCCCTGTATATCAAGCTACAGACACGAAACTTGGTAAACATTATCGGTCAATAAAAGTACACTTTCTGAAATTTTTTCAACCCTGAAGTATGCTTAGAAGGGGTTGAAATAATCAACCCCTAAGATATTTTTTCTTACAACTTTTTTTTAGATGAAAATTTTTTCTTTAAAAAAGTATGACTGAAAAGCCCAATTCATTGACTAACTTTTTTATTTCTACAAGTTTTTTTCGAAAACTTAAGCATTTATGAGAAAAAAATAAATAAACTCATGTAAAATAGCATTTTATTAAACAACAGCCAACCAAATTATGATTCTTAAGACTTCTACAACTAAAAACAAAAGTGAACAAACAATGAACAAAAACCTGTCGAATATCGACAATACAATTATAATAAATGTTGAAAATGACCGCCTTCAGCTTCAATACAAGCATCTACCCTTTTCCTCATAGAATTGCGTATACGATGAAATATTCCTGGAGAATTTCTTATAGTTTCACACCCTGCTACAATGCGGTTTCGCAGATCATCGATATTTTCAACTGGGTTTGTGTATATCAAAGATTTCAGATATCCCCATATGCAAAAATCCAAAGGATTAAGGTCAGTGGAGCGGGCTGGCCAGTTTACAGGTCCTCCTCGACCTATCCATTGATTGGCATACACCTCATCCAGGTGAGTTCTTGCACGTATACTAAAATGAGCTGGGGCACCATCGTGCATAAACCATAAATGTTGCCTAATTTGAATGGGAACCTCTTCAAGAAGAACAGGTAATTCTTCAAGGAGATGACAATATGCTTCACCATTTAATCGTAGCGGAAGAAAATGGGGACCAATTAAATGATTATCAATAATTCCGAGCCACTCGTTTAATGAAAATTGATACTGATGATTCCCTTCAAAAAAGCCATGAGGATTTTCGTCAGCCCAAAGGTGATTGTTGTGAAAATGTCTAATACAGTCTCTTGAGCAACTCGCCTCGTCAGTAAATAAAATATTACCTAAGAACTGTGGTGCTTGGCCAATCATATTAATAAGCCACTGACAAAAAATCACACGGGGTAAAAAATCTGGAATCATTAACGCCTGCACCCGTTGAAGATGATAGGGATACAACATTTGTCTCTAGTACGACCAGAATCATAACTTGTTTTTTCAAAATTACCACGTTCCCGCAAGCGTCGGTGAATAGTAGTATGATGGGGTAGTCTACGCTGTGGGTACCGTTCAGCATAAAGTCTTTGCGCTTCCAATGAATTACCGTTAGCACGACCGTATGTAAAATGCATATCTGCCATTTCCAAATTCGAATATGCATTCATATTTTCAATCAACTGGTATTTCATACAATACACAATCATAATAGTTGTGAAACAATAAGATGGGTAACAGAAAATGACACTACACAATCCTGGTATCAGTATTAATGTTTTTATGCAAAGCACAGGCCACTAGACTTGACGCAAAATACACTAGCTCATCTTTTTGAAAATGCATTGCATTAGATTTTTTTTCTCGTAGAGTTAAAAAAGTTAGTCAATTGTGCTTTTCAGTCATACTTTTTTAAAGAAAAAATTTTCATCTAAAAAAAAGTTGTAAGAAAAAATATCTTAGGGGTTGATTATTTGAACCCCTTCTAAGCATACTTCAGGGTTGAAAAAATTTCAAAAAGTGTACTTTTATTGGCAGATCATGTTTACCAAGTTTCGTGTCTTTAGCTTGATATACAGGGAAAATAAAAAAGAAAAACCATTATTTTTTTTAATTTTCGAAGGGGTGTAACTTTTCCGGGGAGGGTTTTTCAAAAAATTTTATACCAAACACTCACATTAATTTTCATCACAGAATCACCCCTTTAATTTTTTCGGTGTTATTTAGATACTTTAGATAATTTAGATTTCCAATATAATCTCAAAAGTTAACTGGCGTATTGGGTTTCTGTTTTATTTTGAATATAGTGGCTCAAATCAGAGGCTCAAATCAGTGGCTCACCATTGCTCAAATCAGAGGATTTCCTTTGGCTTAAGAGCCACGCTCAAATCAGTAGCTTATTATCTATTATTGTGAACAGGGCTAAACCCGAGATTGGGTTTAGCTGTTCAGGGACAAATATAATCACTTAAATCGAAATCTAATCCACGACTGAGCTTAAATCACTAAAATAGGATTATTACATCAGATCAAAATAATTACGTAACACCTTTAAATAATGCGTAACACTACTTCTTCTTATAATATCAGTGGCCATCTTTCATTAATTAAATTAATTTATTATTTTAAGGTTAAAAATTTAACTTTTTTTAGATCTTTTCAAGCTGGAATATGAAGTTCCGGAGTGAGTCGGACAATCAGCATCTTAATGGTGAGAAGCGAAGAGGTGAATTTAGACATTTCATAATTAAATTGTGACAAATAGGCGAAAAAATAATAAACATTAAGGCATGTTTGCTGAGCGACTCGTCTAAATATAGTAAACAATTTACAGTCTATGAATAAGATCACACGCCACATTAAAACGCTCTAGAGATAAAATCCCCAGTGCTGTAAGGGATGAACAATAAGAACGTTAAAGAAATAGAATAAAGCTAATTAACTACATTTAGGATATTCTGAAAATGGAAAGACAATGCCTTATGTCTTGTTTATTTTAAGTCGAGAAAGAGACAAGGAGAATCATCACATCAATATTATTATTACACCAAAAACGAAGTATGATCGCTAAATCGTACGTACCAACAGCATCTTTAAGGGCAGATTCGGTAGCATCAACAACTACGGCTTCCTTAACTTTAACAACATAAGGGCTCTTGGCTTTGCATGTTACGTTGAAAAAGCTGCCTACGTATGGATATTCTTCATCGGTGTTAAGACCATTGTCGATGACATATTGAAAACGATGAGACATGATACTACCAGAGCAACCATAGCCGCCGGGGTCACAGTCAACCAATTGTTCTACACTAAGAGCTGCTGAGTTATTATATTTGATTGCATTTTGTCCTTCTACGGCACCAACCTATAAATAAATCAAAGTACAAATTGATAAAAATTTATAAAGTTACAAGTATACCAAGATAATTACAGATCTTGTTAAGACATGAGTTTACTTAAAATAAACGATAATTCGTTTATTATTTTTTGTAAACACTGATTTATCGGTTAATTGGCTTTTTAATTATTCGATTATTTTTTATTTTCAAATAAAGGAAATATGAAAAAAATAGATTGAAACCAATCGATTGATCGAGAATAATCGATTATTTTCAATGATAAACATCTGAACCCAAAAAAGTAAATCAATTTTATGTAAAGTTTTTTTTTTGGCATAGGCACATTGCTATTTCGCCAGACACAGATCCGTCCATAATTAGAATACCCAAGAATATTTCCTAACAGCAAGAGGTGTAAAAAGAAGAAAAACAATAAACAATATAGGACGGAGACACTCGCTTCTCGTCCAGTGTACCTGGAAAGTTAAATGTAGGATCAGCTAATTTAAATTTTTTATGTAGGAATAATTTTCAATATTAACCTTAGTAGTAGGTACAATTTCGCAAATGTTTTCCATAAAAATGGCATCAAAATTGAAATTAAACGTATTTTCAATATTGGATCATCATTAGTCATGCAAGGATAATTTTCAAGAGCCTTTCAGTAACCCTAACTCCCTTTTATCAAGATATCTACCAACAATTCTAGAGTAATCTGTGACATAATTATCACCTAAGAGTTGTATATTTTTAATTAAAGCACGTGGTTTTTCACCTTATACTGAGTTTAAGTAATTAAATTTATCCACATTTGGCATAAGCTTATTATGTATTAAAGAATTAAAGGTTTCAATAAACAAAGAAAATCATAAAAAATCTAATTTGGACAGTTTAACATTATCTCCAGGTACAACAAAAGAGCTAGTAGCCAAACTAGAATTTGCAATATTAGTGTTTTCATCTATTTCAAATAAATCATGGCAAGAAACTTTAATTTCATTTGCAATACTACAAAAACCAGTTAAAATGTCAGTTTCCGTACGTAATTCATATGATGTTTATTAAAATTATTTTTAATTTTAGTAAATTGACGAAAAACAACTTTAAACGAAGTACGTTTACTCGAATCAGTTAACGCATTTTGACTCAAAGCATGTAATTTATCTAAATGCGTAATGGCCGTAGCTATAAGCGTCGTTACACAATTCTATAGGGAGGGGCAAAATTTTGAAAAAATTTAGAATGTTTATTTATTGGTAAACAAAGAAAATAAAAAATAAAAGAGAAATGTCTTATGATGGATTTAATTTTTTTGTGACGTCATAGCTTACTTTCGGTTTTTCCAGAAATAACAGAAAATCGCCATTTATTTTTATCTTTAAATGAAAACCCCTTTTCTTATTGAAAATTTGAATTTCTGGGATATTTTTGTATAAGGAGCATGTATTGAAAATGTTATGTCAGTAACATAATAAAAAAAATATTTTCCAATAAGATGGTCATTTTGACAGCTGACAGATAATTTTCAACACATGATTGTTATCCATAAATGTCCCTAAAATTCAAATTTTTAATAAAAACGGAGGTTTCTATTTAAAAATTAAAAATAAATTGGGATTTTCTGTTATTTCCAATAAAACAGAAGTAAGCCATGAAGTCACACACCAATTGAATCCAGTATATGAGAGTATTTCTCCCAAGCTTTTAAACAAGTAAGTTTTTATTGCAATATCTCAATTAACAACGAAGACAAAAGCGGATGGAATTATTAAACGGTTTGGTAATAATAAAAATGCTTAGATTCGCCACTGGTATACGGTAAATGGGTCTCAATGGGAATTTTGAAGCCTAAAAATATTTTATAAAGTTCGTACATACCTATATGTTTTTCCATAAACGAAATAATAATAACATATTTAGAAAAAATATTATCCAATATGGCGGCCATTTCGACATCTGCCAGAAAATTGTCAATACACGATTATTATACAAAAATGTCCCAAAAATTTAAATTTACAATAAAAAGAAGGGTGTTCTTTTAAAATTAAAAAAATGATTTTCTGTTATTTCCGGAAAAAACGGAAGTAAGCCATGACGTCACAGAACAATTAAATTCATCATAAGAAAGTATTAGTTCTAGTCTTTCAAACAGAACAAAATTATTCCGACAACTCACTGAATAGCGAAAATAAGGGTGAGTGGAACTTTAGTAGTAACCCTCACAATGTCGCTGACCTATTTGACGGAACTGATACTTAAGTTGTCATAACAAGTCTCTAATAAATAAAATAACCCAACAAAAAAGGCAAAAAATAAAGAAAAAACAAGAAACTTATTACACATTTTTTAAAAACAAACAGAAGGTGTGATATAAAAGAAAAATATGAACAAGAAGACATAGCCATACATAATAATATAAAAAATAAAAATTTATAGAAACAAAAACATAAAAAACTCACTCAAACACGATGATGAACATAAAAAAATACTAGGGAAACGTAAATTTTAAATTTCTTTTTTCTTTACTAAAAACATCGATAACAGAAAACATAAATTATTTTTCAGTCATCCTATTTTCATTGATTATTCGCTTCGTGCGTGAAAGCAGCGCCAACTATTTTATGAACTAACGGACGATATTTGCGTATACTGACATTACAATTTTTAGTAGAGTTCGTAATTAAAAAATATATATGTTAATTTTAATAAAAGTATATGGAGTTGTAAAACAAGTGAAAAAATTATTAATATTATAAATTTTTTACTTCAGCTAGAAAAAAGTAGTATTATCAATAAAAATCAATAATAAAACATAGGCAGGTATTTACGAGAAAATGTATAAATAAATAAATAAATAAAAACATTACCATTATATAATAACGTAAAATTAAAACGTTTTAACAAAAATAATTAGTATGTTTGCGACTGTAATTTATATTTTCTTCATTTTTAGTTCGAAAGAACTCATAGAAATTAATGATTAAAACTGGTTTCCTATCAATAAGTCGCAAGATTGCATTTTAGCCATATACAATAATCAAAGGCAGAAATCTAATAATTTGCTAAACATTTAAGATTTAAGGGATGTTGAAGAATATCATAAAATAATATTTTATTGTTTATTTAAAATCTTTTCTGACGTCTATATTTCCAGTAATACTGTTATTACGAAAACAAAGGTTTTTTTTTTCTTCTTATACAGCTGTCCATTTATTTCTTAGCGTGGCTAAACGTTCTTTGGATTAACTCTGTCGATGGTGGAAGAGCCATAAATAATTTTTAAACCACTTTATATGTCTGGATAAAATTCACAATGTTTGGACGCTATATCATTAATGGAGAGCTCATTGTGTGCAGAAAGCTCTTTCGTACTCCAGTTTGATATTCAGCTTCAAAATTGTCGATTCAAAATTTTACCACTACTTTCATTTTCTAATCTGTATGTTTTTGGGATGTAACAGGCTTAAGGAAAAACTAACAAAGTCTTCGGAAAAGCGTGATGTAAGCGACCTAAGGGAATCCAGATATGCAATAAATATATTCAACCCATAATATTCTTTAACAATATTAGCCTGAATATTATTATTTCTATGAGATTGTTGTTCGTAATGCATATCTTACGCATTGTTGATTGGGTCGTAAAAGCCAGGGGGGGCAAGTGCCTCTCTTTGCCCCCCCAAAACGACGCCCATGGCTATAAGTACTTTATTTCGACTAATTTTCTCTTCCATCGTAGGCATCGTACACGTGAAGTAAATTCAAAAAAAAAAAAAAAAAAAAAAAGAATAAGCAAACAATTGAGTACCCCTCGTAAATAAAATCTATAAATAGATCGTAGATAATTTGAATTATTTGCAAAATTCAATATCAAACACCGACACACTTATCAGCAGCTGATTAAACTAATTATTGTAAACCAGAAACAATTTTTTTTTATTAACTAAATTTAGAAAAAAAATCTGATGTGTCCAACACATGACTTTCCTATCTAGGTATTACAGGCTTTTTCCGGTTATTTTGTTATTTTGTTTAGCACTTTTCCATTACGGTCCATTTTAGAAAAATCATGTATAAACAAAAATTATAGAGATCGATATCGCAAACAACTTTTAGTTTAACAATTTTCATAAAAATCAGAATTTTGCACATTCTGTCAAATTTCTCGAATACGGACCATTTCACGAAATTTTGACATAAAGCAAAAATTATAGATAATAATATTAGAAGTAACTTTTATTTGAACAATTTTCTTCTCCAAACATAAATAACAGATATATTCCATAAAATATAAAAACGGCCTCCCATCAAGTACCCCCCCAGATGTTCCGACTTTGTCCAAAATCTAATCATTTTACGTCAGGCCGAAATAAACCTTAAGTTTAAAATTTAATGTTTTTTTCTATATCCGTTTTTGAGTTTTCTTCAAAATTCGAAATTTACACATTTTCTCAAATATCTCGAATACGGTCCATTTTAGAGAAATTATGTATAGAATAAGAATTATAGAGAATTATATTACAAACAACTTTTATTTGAACAATTTTTATAAAAAATTATTTTTTTACATTTTGTCAAATTTCTCGAATACGGACCATTTTAGGAAAATTTTGCATAAAACAAAAATTATAGATAATTATATTAGAAGTAACTTTTATTTGAAGAATTTTCTTCTCCAAACGTAAATAACAGATATATTCCATAAAATATAAAAATGACCACCTATAAAGTACACCCCCAGATGTTCCGACTCTGCCCAAAATCTAATCAGCTCATTGGACGCTGAAACAAAGCTTAAGTTTAAAATTTGGTGTTTTTTTGTGTATCGGTTCATGAGTTATGCGTTATACAGACACACACACACACACACACACACACACACACACACACACACACACACACACACACACACACACACACACACACACACACACACACACACAGACAGACAGACATCATCGCGAAAATAGTCAAAACGGATTCAGGGGACCTCAAAACGTAAAAATCCGTCGAAAACTCGAGGTAGAAAAAAATCATGATTCCTATACTTTCCTTATATCTGTATACAGATAGGAAAGTAAAAAGTACCGGTCAACACGTTTAGCTATTAACTTAAAAAAAAAAAATCTGATGTGTCCAACACATGACTTTCCTATCTAGTTATTACAGGCTTTTTCCGTTTATTGTGTACAACCTATTGCAGCATCTCTATAAATGTTTAGAGGATAAACTAAATATATATACATTGTCCACATACATCTACCGCGAAACATTTTTTTATAGATATTCATTGAAAATGAAAATACTGAAAAATTTAAATTTAGCACTTTTCCTACAATTCTTCCATTACGGTCCATTTAAAAAAAATCATGTATGAACAAATATTATAGAGATCGATATCGCAAACAACTTTTATTTCAACAATTTTCAGAAAAATCAGAATTTTGCACATTTTGTCAAATTTCTCGAATACGGACCATTTCAGAAAATTTTTACATAAGGCAAAAATTATAGATAATAATATTAGAAGTAACTTTTATTTGAACAATTTTCTTCTCCAAACATAAATAACAGATATATTCCATAAAATATAAAAACGGCCTCCCATCAAGTACCCCCCCAGATGTTCCGACTTTGTCCAAAATCTAATCATTTTACGTCAGGCCGAAATAAACCTTAAGTTTAAAATTTAATGTTTTTTTCTATATCCGTTTTTGAGTTTTCTTCAAAATTCGAAATTTACACATTTTCTCAAATATCTCGAATACGGTCCATTTTAGAGAAATTATGTATAGAATAAGAATTATAGAGAATTATATTACAAACAACTTTTATTTGAACAATTTTTATAAAAAATTATTTTTTTACATTTTGTTAAATTTCTCGAATACGGACCATTTTAGGAAAATTTTGCATAAAACAAAAATTATAGATAATTATATTAGAAGTAACTTTTATTTGAAGAATTTTCTTCTCCAAACGTAAATAACAGATATATTCCATAAAATATAAAAATGACCACCTATAAAGTACACCCCCAGATGTTCCGACTCTGCCCAAAATCTAATCAGCTCATTGGACGCTGAAACAAAGCTTAAGTTTAAAATTTGGTGTTTTTTTGTGTATCGGTTCATGAGTTATGCGTTATACAGACACACACACACACACACACACAGACAGACAGACATCATCGCGAAAATAGTCAAAACGGATTCAGGGGACCTCAAAACGTAAAAATCCGTCGAAAACTCGAGGTAGAAAAAAATCATGATTCCTATACTTTCCTTATATCTGTATACAGATAGGAAAGTAAAAAGTACCGGTCAACACGTTTAGCTATTAACGTGAGAAAAAAAATCTGATGTGTCCAACACATGACTTTCCTATCTAGTTATTACAGGCTTTTTCCGTTTATTGTGTACAACCTATTGCAGCATCTCTATAAATGTTTAGAGGATAAACTAAATATATATACATTGTCCACATACATCTACCGCGAAACATTTTTCTATAGATATTCATTGAAAATGAAAATACTGAAAAATTTAAATTTAGCACTTTTCCTACAATTCTTCCATTACGGTCCATTTAAAAAAAATCATGTATGAACAAATATTATAGAGATCGATATCGCAAACAACTTTTATTTCAACAATTTTCAGAAAAATCAGAATTTTGCACATTTTGTCAAATTTCTCGAATACGGACCATTTCAGGAAATTTTTACATAAGGCAAAAATTATAAATAATAATATTAGAAGTAACTTTTATTTGAACAATTTTCTTCTCCAAACATAAATAACAGATATATTTCATAAAATATATAAACGGCCTCCCATAAAGTACCCCCCCAGATGTTCCGACTTTGTCCAAAATCTAATCATTTCACGTCAGGCCGAAATAAAACTTAAGTTTAAAATTTATTAATTTTTTCTTTATCCGTTTTTGAGTTTTCTTCAAATTTCGAAATTTACACATTTTCTCAAATATCTCGAATACGGTCCATTTTAGAGAAATTATCTAGGGGACAAAAGTTATAGAGAATTATATTACAAACAACTTTTGTTTGAACAATTTTTATAAAAAAAAATATTTTTTTACATTTTGTCAAATTTCTCGAATACGGACCATTTTAGGAAAATTTTGTAAATAACAAAAATTATAGATAATAAAATAAGAAGTAACTTTTATTTAAAAAATTTTCTTCCCCAAACGTAAATAACAGATATATTCCATAAAATATAAAAATGACTACCTATAAAGTACCCCCCCAGATGTTCCGACTCTGCCCAAAATCTAATCAGCTCATTAGACGCTGGAATAAAGCTTAAGTTTAAAATTTGGTGTTTTTCCGTGTATCGGTTCATGAGTTATGCGTTATACAGACACACACACACACACACACACACACACACACAGACACACACACACACAGACATCATCGCGAAAATAGTCAAAACGGATTCAGGGGACCTCAAAACGTAAAAATCCGTCGAAAACTCGAGGTCGAAATAAATCATGATTCCTATACTTTCCTTATATCTGTATACAGATAGGAAAGTAAAAATCCAACAATGTATGTGTATGTAAATTATATAAATTATATAAGGGTAGCAAATTTACACGTTATTTCGTGAAATAAAATATGTCTCAATTTATTTGTATATAAACTTATGGAAGTAGCAATAGTATAAACCGAACAATAAATCCTATAATAATTAGTATTACGAAATGAACAGTAAACACTTTTGTGAAGTATAGTTTGTATCCAAATAGGGTTATGAAAAGTAAACAACTAATTAAACTAATACCTTGATCGGCATCTAGGATCGAAGAACCAAAAATAATGGTGCCTTGATAAATTTAAAGTGGACTGACTGATTTAATGGTGGAGAAGCTAATCAGCGTGGCGCTTAATTAGTTGTTAAAAAATTTAATATAAATGTATCGTATCGATTAAATTATTTATTTGATATTTGACTTACCAAGGTATAGTCTGGGATCACTTTTCGAAGGGATTTCTGCTCTCGTAAAACAAACAGTGTACACAATGTTTGATGCGAAAGTAGTAAGTACCCGTTCTCGTCCTTTAGGTGTTCGTTCGCATACTTGTCTGTCCTTTTTTGGGTAAAAAGGACAAAAAATGTAAAGTAAAGCCATAGGAGGGACATAAGGTTGAGGAATAGGTCCATCAAATGTATAATATTTAAAAAAGGAAAATTTTACGCGAATAACCTATTTGGATACACTATAAATACCTCTAAAATACTCTTTGAGATTAAAATGAATTAAAGGAGAAATTTAAATATTAAACAGGATCGTGACGATTAATTTTTTTATATCACATGAATACTTACATAATTTAATGCAAATTTACTCTATAATATTGGAATCAGAATCAGAATAAAGGTATAAGTAAAAGTATTGTTCGATTCTTTCTAGAAATTATATCATAGTAAAAGAGAGAATATTTCACCTACAGAACCTTATGAGTGTATGACGTGCTTATTAGCACCTCAAGTAAGCAACTATGAAGCTTCTATGGTCACGTTTTTATCAGAAGAGCCAATACCATCTCATAAAATCAAGCTACTAGCATTATAAATTCATATTCGTAAAGTGAATAACTAGATTCAGAATAAAAAAACCTCATTCGCTCTCATACTCTTGCAGAACTAGTAGATATACTTACTACACTAAAAGCCCAGCAGGATCCGCATACTCCTTGGTTCTGGATTCTAGTAACGGCATTCTTCTCTCTCCAGTCGATAGAGTCTGGAGCAGTACCACTTTGGACATGACGAGTCAAGTTCTGCTTGGGACTTGGGCCGTTTCGAACTCTGAGCAGTGCTCCAAATTCCTTCTGTGTCAAATCGGCGAATTGGTTGACGCCCATTCTGTAAGTTTTAATTCCGGCTTCATAGAGAGCATTGTGTGCATTAATTTTTTGTATGTTTTGTTGAAAAATTTGGAAGCGGACTTTTTCTTCACCGATATTTTCATATGATTTTCCATGTTTGGCCTTAAATGAAAAATTATTCGTTTAGACAAATATTGCACCAGGAATCATATAAGTATATGTCTGATCTAACCACACCATGAATAATTTAACGGTACATATGTGTATTCTTTTTGCTTCCATCACAGCCACCTTAGTTAAATACGCTTTTATTATAAAAAATATATACCAGGTGTTCTAAATTAAAGCATTACAGCTATATACCGCTTTTTATAAAAAAAAAACGTTTCAGACGAAAGTTTTATAGTTTTGTAGGAAAAAACTTTTGGCTGAAATCGTTTTTTATAGCTAACCATAATATGGCCAACTTTTTTTTCGCGCAGCAACATTTTCAAGTAGCTGTTACTCAAAAAGTAAAAGTCCAATAAAAAAATATTTACTCAAAAGTTTCTTATTTTTTTATGTACTTTAAGAATATGTAAGAAAAAAATGGGATTCCCATTTAAAAAAGCAAAGTTCACTTTGATATGGCCATATTATGGTCAGCTATAAAAAAATGAATTTAGCCAAAATGTTTCCCCCAAAAAACTATAAAACTTTTGTCTGAAACTTTTTTTTCTAAAATGCATATTTTCTGCGATATTTAACTGTAACACTTTAATTTGAACACCCGGTATATGACATAAAAATTTATTTAAATTATTAGTGTAGTTTATCAAGGAAAACGAAAACAATGGACTTTAAATACAATTTTCATCTGTACATGAATGACTTACTGATGCTTTAAAAACTAATATACGCAAGTGTCACGATTATAAAAAATTAAAAACAGGTAAAAACAACAATAACAACATTAAGACAATGACTTAAAATTAATCCCACGTATTACATTTTAATACGTTTTAAGTCTACAAGTATTAAAAAAAAAAATGCCGAGCACCAACAAGGGCAAGGTAGTTATAAGAAATACCATGTGTCTAAGAAATGTGAAAAATTATAATTACAATAAACCTAAACACTGATTTTTTTAATGAATATATATTGTACACAAGTTAAAAAAGATTTGAAGCTCATGGTAGTTCCAAAGTAGTTACTTGCACTTTTTCGTAATATCATTCTGTTATCTGTAAAGTATAGTTTTGGATACCGGTAACATTGACACCATCATCCTCACTGTTAGGTTGGTGTTTGTTATAATGAGAAGTAACTATAATATTAAAAAAGTTATTTCAATCCCAGCTTCGATCTTTGTTCTTCCTGCTTTGGAGAGTCATCCTTGATTTCCACTTTCATACTAAGAACATTATTTTACGAGTAAATAAATCCATTCGTCCCTGTACAGTAATAGTCGCAGCAATGAAGCAAAAAGTTCCTGGGTTTTTCCGTGCAAGTCGAATCGGAATGCGGTTTTTTGCATTCGCTTGCAAAAATTATTTGTGTTATTCCCCCGTAATTTCCGGGTCATACAAACCGAAAATTGCAATGCTGCAGCCAAAAGTGCATTCAAAAAATGCATTATTTGAGAGGCCTCTTGTATGATTTCAAAACTTGTTAAATAAGTGTCAGAACTAGCCCAGATCGGGTGCTCGGGAGTATTCGAGGTCGCTGATCACGATTATGTTGTCTAAATTGACCCACAGCCGACCTGGAGCTCAGGAACGTCGACGAACGTCATCTTCGTGGGACTCTCTCAAAATTCACTCAGGGAAGGAGGGCAACTAGGCGATCGGGGTTTTTATGGGTCGCTGAATCCAAATATGGCATCGGCGAATATCCCCAGACACCTGGTGCGCCCAAACCTTGACCTGGACGTCATCTCCGAGAATTTTCCTCACAATATCGACAAGAACAACCCGAAAATGATTGAGCGGAGTTTTTTGGGGCGCTGAATCTAAATTTCACATCGAACACCTGGTGCCCCGGAACTTGGCCCTGAACGTCATCCCCGAGGGGTTTCCAGACCCAATTGAAAAAGACGAATCAAAAATCGTTAAAGGGGGGGTTTTGGGTCGCTGAATTCAAATATGGCATCGGCAAAGACCGCATGGACAACTGGTTCGTCTGAACGTAGACCTGGACGTCATCTCCGAAGCGTGAATACTGCAATAGCTGTGTGCAATTGTTGATTCTAGATTACGTGAGGAGCAAAGAAAGAGAATGAATAGAAACGCAATATTTATGTAATTTACGGTAAAACAATTTTTATTGGCCTCAAATCGAATACAATGAACCTGTAAGTTTGTCATTTCTTAATTAATTAATAACTCAAATGTGTCTGATCATTTTCTTCGTCATCGACTGATTTATTTATACGGGAAACATCTCCCTCATCTGAGGCCTCTGTCTCTGGCACATTATTTTCATCTGAATATCTTTCAGTGTTAAGGCAAGATGAACCTTCCCAAATTTTACAGGCAAGATTGCAAGGTAGGCCGTGCTTCCTGCAACTACAGGTGTTCAGATTACAATCTCCTTTGCATCCACAGAATATTAGTTCCATAATATTCTTGGACGCAGGTATTTCTTCCATCTGTACAGGCACTAGTGTGTCGCCTTTCTTTCTCCACCCCCATTTTGTTGGGTTCATAGTTAGCTGGTCTCCGTGCAGCCATTGTTGTACTTGAAAATAGACCCTCTTTAGATGTTGTTGAATAGCGTCTACTGTAGGGAGAATTTTGGCCAAATTTACTCTTCCCGTCACAGCGGTTCTCCTGTACATTTCGCACTTATACGTTTGAAGTAACTGGTCCCATTTTGGCTAGTCAGGAATATTTAGTTTCCTGAATGACATTGGAGCACTGTACATTGCCAGGATTAGCTGCGCCCCGTTCTCAAAAACTTATTCGCTGGACAAACCAGAATGGATGAACTTTTTCTAGGGCCCCAGGAGAGATTAACACATAAATGAATGTATAAAATTAATTTTTGGGAAGTTTTTTTTGTGATCGCGACTGTAAAACCCTCGGAGATTCTAATTCAGCGCCCCTTCTCGATTTTCGGTTCGTTTTTTTCGATTGTGTCAGGAAAATTCTCGGAAATGACCTCCAGGTCCAGATTCGGACGCACCTGGCGTCCGTGGGGTGTTCGCCGTATTTGGGCCAAGTTCCAGTGCACCAGGTGTCCATAGGGTCGTTTTCGATGTGCAATTTAGACTAGGCGCCCCAAAAAACTCCTCTCAATCAATTTCAGGTTGTTCTTGTCGATATTGTGAGGAAAATTCTCGGAGATGACGTTCATGTCGAGGTTTGGGCGCACCAGGTGTCCGGGGGCTATTCGCCGATGCCACATTTGGATTCAGCGACCCAAAAAAACCCCGATCGCCTAGTTGCCCTCTTTCCCTGAGTAAATTTTGGGAAAGTCCCACGAAAATGACGTTCGTCGACGTTTCTGAGCTCCAGGTCGGTTGTGGGTCAATTTAGGCATCATAATCGTGATCAGCGACCTCGAAAACACCCGAGCACCCGATCTGGGCTAGTTCTGACACTTATTTAACAAGTTTTAAAATCATCCTTTCAAATAATGCATTTTTTGAATGCATTTTTGGCTGCAGCAATGCAATTTCCGGTTTGTATGACATGGAAATTACGGGGGAATGATACAAATAATTTTTGCAAGTGAATGCAAAAAACCGCATTTCGATCCGACTTGCACGGAAAAACCCAGGAACGTTGGCCTTTTTAGTGCTTCATTGCCTCGACTATAACATCTTTTTCCATTTTGGGTCCCTGATTATGAGATTTTTGTAGCCCTCACTTCCATGCCTTAATATTTAATTTGCCATAATTTCTCTACAGATGTTTGATTCAAACTAGTACCTACTCCACAAACTATTATTCCATAAAGATCAGTTGCTAATGGTCTTGAAAACTGCTAATCAACACACCTGAATGGCGTTGAAGAGTGTTAGCTTATACTAATGGCGGCTCGGAGGTAGTGCCACTGTGCCATGGCACTACCTTATTTTTGATGCAAAATTATATTTTTTATTTTTAAAACGTCTTGTCATATTTTTATTTTATTTTATGCATTTCTATTTATATTCAAAAATTATTTGAAATGTGGCAACCCATGCTGCATAAAGCTTCAAGCTGTCGCCGCAACCAGAGCCATTTCTTTGCAGGCACTAGGCAAGCGAGAGAGATTTTACCAGCAGCCTATGTGAGCAACAGAGATGGGGACATTTTACATGTATTTAGATGGTAAAATCAAGGAATGTTTGTGCCAGGCACAGCACAGTGCCCACAGCGGTTTAAATAATAGAGGTTTCTCGACAATGTCGATTATTGACTGAATTAACCAAGTTTTCTTACGCGCTTTTAAGTTTTCCGTTACGTTACGAAGTGTTAGTGACGTTAATATGTGTCTCTTTGTTTTCGATAAACTTGTTTAAATATCTTATTTCCTAGTTTTTATTTTATTGTGACAATGAATAAAATTGGCGTCTTAAAAAACTCTTTTAGTGGTTTTTCACTAGAAGAAAAACTACAAATTAAAGAATCAGTTATAGTTTTCAGATATTTGTGTAAAGGACGACCAGTTCAGAGATTTTGGCGGTTTTACATGCTCGATGGACACGACGCCAAATTAATCGCTGAATGCATTTTAAATGTTTTATATCCATTATTAAAACATAGTCCATAGAGTGGTGGATTAAATGGTGTGCAAAGAATTATTAAACAAACATATCTGTTTCACCTCAGCTTTATTGGGCTTGACATTTACTGCCTTCGATCATAGTGGACTGTATGAATATTCGAAATAAATTACCTGGAGTGAAGGCCTTATGGTCTACCCTGTAGCCTCTGGAAGATACTCTTAAAGTTCTGGTTGAAGCACTGGGTTTATTCAAATAAAACTATCACCCTATATTTGAATTTAATATATTCACGGCTTGCTGATTTCACATTTTACACATTTACTACTTGGTTACATAAATTTATTGATCGAATTACATGTTAACTTTTTTAAATCAAATCGCACAAATGCTTTAAATTAATTTACGGCTTGCTGCCGGCGTTGTAAAAGTTTGTGGTGTTGTTGGTTTGACTGACTAAGCGAAAGTGAATGTTTCGTTTCTCGATGCATGCTTGCCAGGTCGCATCGGTTTTACCGGCTTTCTTCTAATTGGTTATCTAGTATCTTAAGATTGCGCGCGAGAGTCATGATTGGGTGAAAAAATCTCGTGTGACGTTGTTTTGATTGTTTGCGACGTTCGCAGGTGTCTGAAGGTTATTTGAAAGTTAACCGGTTTTTTCTTTCACGACTTTAGATAACTAGTTTATACAGGGAGTGTCTATCTAGTATTTTATTCTTTTTATAAAGTGCGGAGGTTTATACAGGGAGTGTCTATCTAGTATTTTATTCTTTTTTGTATTTGAATGCTGATTTAGATTAGCGGATAGGACATGTTGAATGTAATTTCAACAATATCCTTTTGCAAATAACGTTTATTGCTATGCAATGCTATGCTGTCAATAAGCAGGCTAGAATATTTTTTTTTAATTTATCTGGTTTGTCCTCTTTATTTTCTATGTCTCCTCAAATAACAAAAATTTTAGATGAGGTAGTTAATAGCAGGTTGCCAAGATCTTCCCAAACACGTTGGAATTTTCAATCGCGAGGTGTTTATACTGTTTATGAGAATTGAAAAGACCTCATTACAATTCTGTACATTATAGAAAGTACTTCAAGCGATTCATCGTCTATTAATCAAGCAAGTGGGTTCAAATTAAAACTTTAGGATAAAAAATTTATATTTTTGTTAAGTATTTTTCATTAAATAATGCCTCACGTGGAAATTATTTTTAACCAATTACAAAAAGTATGCACAGATTCTGTTAAGGTCAAAAAAGATTTGGATAATTTTAAAGCAGCAATTCAAGGTATACGGGAGCAAATGGACAGCATTATTGACAATATTCAAAGAGAAATAAACACGTCGCAAGGAGAAACTGGTGAACCAATAAGAAAAGCGGCATGAATTGAAGAGAACAGCATAAAACGCGAAGCCTTAGAAATATGCGATGCCGTTTTATTGCAAATAAAAAGAAGGTTTAACTTCTCTGGGCATTTGGTCGCTTCTAATTTATTTATGTCGGAGAAGCTTTCTGCCAATAGGCATTAGTTTCCTCAATCATTCCTCAATGAAACGTGTTTACAATTTACAATTTTTATTTTTAGACAAAAATATGCTTAAAAATGAATTACAAGTACTGTATCAGACAGACGAATTAAGTACCACCTTCGGAGCTGTCCGTTCTCAATTTTATTAAACAAGGAAGGTTTAAATTGTACATTTCAGGAAACTCTTAAACTTTTAGGCATTTTGATAACAATACCTTCATCAACATCTAAAGCAGAGCGCTGTTTTTCAATGCTTAAACGGATTAAAACATTCCTTAGAAATAAAGTGAAGCAAGAAAAACTTAGTGCTTTAGGTATGTTGTCCGCAGAAAAACATTTTGTAAATTAGATTGAAAATTTTAATAATAAAGTAATTGAAAACTTTGCAACCAAAAAAGAAAGAAGAATGGACTTCATTTATCGAACACTTTAAAACTAATATATCAAGCAATTTTGTGCGCGTGTGTAGATACTGTAAATAGGTATAGTTTTATTTTTGTGATTTTTTTGGTATATGGACCTAAATACTTTTTATGGTAATAACAAACTGCATGACTTTCAGCATTAATTACTGTGGATAAGTTAATTTATAATGTTTAATTAATTTTAGAGAGTTCTTTGATAAGTTTTAAGTAATTTATTGGTAAAGATTAGGATAAGACTAACCCTGATGGCCTGTTTCTTGGCAAAACTTGTGTTAGAAACCCCATAAATAGTAGTCATAATAGATATACCTAAAAGTATCCGTCCTTCATTTATTTTTTTAATTAAAATTTTATATCTATTTTGACAATACCGTGATAATTTTTTGCCCAACGCCAGTTTTTTAAATGACTTTTGGGTAAAAATTTGGGCGTTGCAGCCCAAAAAAAATGTTCACCTCCGACAAGTGGGGGGCATACGACAGGGCGCCTCTGGCGGAGTTTTCACATTTGTTAAAAATCTAGCACTACCATCTCGTATTATCACGAGCCGTCACTGGCTTATAGGTTTCTTTATCCAAACCTTTCTTCAAACCTACTTTAAACTGTATAATTTATATTCATTTGAAATGTTTTTATGTTGAAAATTATTTTAGTAAAAACTGCGGCATATTGTCAATGCCGATTTTTAATTTTCAAGCCATTTTGGTACTTTTTAAAATGCATTAAATAATTGAAAGTTTCAAAAAAATTTTAACATTTTTGGCTATTATTTCTTGATTTTCTTAGTTTCAAAATTTTTAAATATATTTTTTTTTTAAATCTTGATAGTTTTCAATTTTTTTATATAACAATGCAACTTTTTGAAATTCCACAAAAAAATTATTTTCGTATAAAATTTTGTTTGATAATTCAATTGTTGAAATGATTTATAATAAGAATTATTTTTTTTTTAAATTCTCATAAATTTTCGGCAGTTTTCGAAAGTACGAAGGTATCTATAATATGAAAAATTACCTTAAAAGTGGTCCACTGTTCATAAGCTGGAAGGGCACTGACTGCCAAAAGCGCTGTTGCGAAAACAATGAAAACCCTCATTTTTTTCTATAAAAAAAAATATATATAAAACGATTGTTGTCTAAATTTTCAATAATTAAAAAAAGTATTCTTTCGAAAATAATTAGTCCAATTCAAAAATTTTAACATGATTTTTTTGTTCTATTTAATTTAGGAAACTAGACATATTAAAATCTAATTCAAAAACTGGCCAATTTCAAAATGAAAATAAATAATGAAATATTAATTATGTTGAGGCATAAAAATTGTCCAATTCATTAATAAATAATAAATGATTTAGTATATATTATACTGTAATTTTACAGGCAGTCTTACCGTAGTAGAACAACAAAATTAACTGAGGTTTGAAATATTTCTGTTTCTGTTAAATACTTTATAAAAAATCCACTCAAAAAACAAATTATAATAAAATATATTGAATTTTATCTCATAAAATATCTAATCAAATTTACGGGGATTTTTCATCTTCAAGTGTATTTTATTTATAATCATCAATTTTTTTAACTCATGTTCAATGGATACATCAAGTATTCAATTTTCAATTAGGAATATAGGAACATCGTTTGTTTTTCGTAAAATTAAGATTCGATCTGGCTCATGTAAGAAGTGAAAAGGATTTTTTTATTTTTTGTTAAAAGTGAAGTCCTGATGACACACTTTTTTAAATATTTTCTGAACGTTTCAAAATAACTAAGTAAAATTTGGTACAATTGCTTATTCTTATGCTTATGCTTATGCTCTATTTAATGGACTAAACTACAGTTTTTGATCATCTTCATAGGGGGGTAAATTAGGAGAGACTTAGGGTAAAAAATTTTTTGTTGACAGTTTTTAACAATTTTGACTATAAAATTTTAAAAAGCCAATGTTTTATTTATAATAAAGCCACTTTTGTTGCACCTCGCTAGGACGCACCATTTTTAAGAGAAAAGCATTTAAAAATTTCATGATAAGTTGATGTTATCTTATTCGAAAGTGTAAACAATAATTAGTAGGCCTATGGAATCAGAAATTTATTTTACAAAAAATGTGCCTCAGGACTTCACTTGTAACACCCTGTATCTCGAAAATGAAACGTTTTCGGACCTGTTTATATGAACTTTTACTTCTATTTTAGGATGTAGATTACGCTGTCTAATTTCGGGACACCCTGTAGAAATAGATCAACTAATATTCTAATAAAAATGGGTATATACAGGGTGTTTCAGATTTAAACGGACACAGCTTAATGGAAGGTGTAGTACACTTAGCTGAGTTCAAAACACCTCCATACTTAGCCCTTAATCTCACTCGTTTCTAAGTGCTTTATGAGTTTTTGCCAAAACTAAAGTCGGTCATTTTGTTTGAACGGCTAGAGATATTTTGATAAAATTTTGTACAAAAGTTACACTTTCTTAGGTTAATCAAACCCATAATTTAATTTAAAAAAATTCCAGGACCGGACTTACTTTTTTTATATTGCTCTTCTTAGCTAAAATATCACCCTGTATATCGGATTTTAATAAATGTTACGACCCATTTAAATAGTACGTTGATCAATAAATAAAATAGTGGAATAATATTTAATGGCACCATTTTGATTTTCTTACAGTAAATTTTTATAATGGCGACTACAATAACATAAATCACTATTTATAAAATTGAAATCAAATATTTTACTCTGTATTTTGAAAACTCTACAAAAACTAGGTACCACTAGGCTCACTTTATTTGATAAAGTAACATAACAAACTAAAAGAAACAAATAATTAATTAAAACTAAAGTAGCTTTTTAAAATGAATACCGTGAACGTCAATACACCTCTGCAAACGTTTAAACAGACTTTTCACTGATTTGTCAATTATTCCCGGTTTATTTCTAATGTTGTTACATACATTATTATTTTTTTTTCAATAACTGTGCTTGGGTATTCATTGCTTCGTTGTACACCTCTGATTTAAGGTAGCCCCATAAAAAATAATTAAGAGGTATCAGATCTGGAGATCTTGGTGGCCAATTGACGAGACCTCCTCGACCTATTCATCTATTTGCGAAATGATGATTTAAATGGTCTCTGACCAGTATTTAAAAATGAGGTCCAGCATCATCGTCTTGAAACCACATTCCTCTGCTATTTATCCCTTCTAACAAATTTGGCAGGATGTCTCTAATGAGATTTAAATAAACTTCAGCTGTACTATTAAAAATAATAAAGGCCATAGTTTTGGGATATTTCATAAGCCATCACATACTGATATTACAATATATAATAGTTCATCTCATCCATACAAACAAAAGCTGGCAGCATACAACAGTGTGATCCATAGATTAGTTAATATTCCCCTTACCAAAGAGAACTTCACAAAAGAATTAAATAACATTAAACAAATCGCAGTAAATAATAATTTTAATTCAAAGTTAGTAGACAACATTTTAGAGAAAAAACTTTTTAAACAGGCTATTTAACAAGTTTATCCCATAATTAAAGATCAAAATTGCAGATATAAGAGTCTTACATATATAGGAGCTCCTTGTGAAAAGGTATCATCATATTTAAAAAACCAAAATATTAACGTAGCTTTTAAAACCAATAATACGCTTGGGAAGTATATTAAAAACAATAAGGGTAAAATTAATCCTAATAATAAATCTGGGGTATATAAATTAAATTGTGGTAGTTGTCCAAAATTGTATATTGGTCAAACAGGCCGTACTTTCAAAAAACGCTATTCCGAACATTATAATAGCTATACAAAAAACAAAAATAATTCTACTTACTCAAACCATATTTTAGCGGAAAATCATTCTTTTACAGACAACTTTGAAATTTTACATATAGAAAATAAGAGCCTTAAATTAAACCATTTAGAAACACTTGAAATAAATAGATTTAAAAATTCAGATAACTTACTAAATGATCAATTAGATATTAATAATTCACCCTTATTAAATATCTGTCCTAGTTTTCTGTGAGATAATCCCGGTAATGTGCTATCTTATTGTTATCTGATTGATATTATAATTACCTAAGTACCCTTATTTACTTTAAATAGTTAGTTTATTTTGTAATGTTATTGATGTTTTTCTTAAGTACTTTGTTTTGTTAAATTATTTCGTATATATATTGGATACCGAATTGTAAATTAGTCACATTTGAAAAAGAAGTTGTACTTCGGAACATATGTCATGTTAGTGTTTTTAAAAAAAAAATTTATATTTTTAAAATAAAAGTGTGAAAATCTACCAAATTTGGTTTTACTCTTTCAAGATTAAATGGATTTTCATCAAGTAAAGGCCGAAACAATAAATAATTTTGAAGTTTTTTTATTGAAAATATAGGTTTTGAAACTGTACACCTTCAAATGGATTCACAAATTATTTTTGTTTAGTTCAAGTAAATCATTTAGAAACTGACATCTTCTTTATAGAGTAAATAAAAGACAAGTAAAAACAAATAATGATAATTTATTTATAATAGTACCTAATAATAGTAAATGTATATGTTTTATAATAAAATTAATAATCACATAATGTAATCAAAACATAGTTATTGGTTGTAGCTAGATGTACTACACACATTGCCAAAATTCTTGGTCCCCCTCGTAAATAGTAAAACAAAATATTTATCATGGCTGCTTTTTTGTACATTTATTCTTTATTTATTTCACCGTTGATGCGCATCTAAAAAAGTTTACAAAAACAATTTCCCACAATTTTAGGTACCAATGTTTAAAAAGTGATTCATAACGATTTTGTATGTTTAAGTGATTGTTGAGTTTATCTTTGCAACTATGCCTGGCAATAGAATTTTAGTGTTCAATAGAGTAAGAATAGTGGCTTTGCATGATGAGGATCTGCCGAATCATCGGATCGCAGATAGACTAGGGATTCCCCGCTCTTCAGATATCCGAATAATGCGTTTGTACCAGGAAAATAACAACGTTGACTGGAGACGTGGGACTGGGCATCCTAGGGTAACTAATCCAAGAGAAGATCGATACGTAGCAGGTTATGTATGTCGGAATCGATCCGTAACAGTCTCAGCTGTCCGAACTAATTTTAGAAGAACGTATGGTCGATTCATTTCCAGTACCTCAATACGGCGGAGACTTGATAGAGCCAATTTTTGACCTAGGAAACCATCAAGTGTACCCAGGTTACTTTCCAGATATATAGCTGCTCGTCTGCAGTGGGCACAGGAACACAGAGACTGGCTTTTAGCTCAGAGGCGAAATGTTCTTTTTTTGGACGAAACCAGATATGGTTTAATTAGTGATAGTCGGCGACACAGAGTTTGGAAAGAAGAATGAAACAACATCCCAATGAATTACATTAACACCCTTATTGTTTTCATGCACAGCGAGTTAATACCCTACTACATAACAGGGAAGGACACACCGAATATAAATGAATTTTTGATTTCGCTCTAAAGTGGTTTTCTTCTGGATTTCAAATTCTAGTAATCATTTTAATATGCACTATTTTTCATTTGTATTTTTTCTTGTTCAGTTAAAATTTAATTTAGCCAATTTGTATTATATACATAACCAAATTAAATGTACTATGTAACACACTTCTTGACTTTTAGTAATAGTGTCTCATTTGACAAGCATAAGGAGGTCCAAGAATTTTGGCGATGTGATGTGTGTAGAAGTAAGCTATTTATGAAACAAAACAAAAAACGAAATAAATATTAATGCCCCAGGTTTGAATCAAACTGTTGGCAGGGATTATTTTAAATTAATTTAATTATTAAAAATTAATTCTGATGCCTTGGTAGGATTCCCCACTCGACCATTCACTGTTGGCTTTCAATTAGCAGTGCTGTTTTAAGGTGGCGATGGGAAACAGTAACAAAACCTACACAGAACACGAGGATTATAACCTTAGTAGTTGATGCCGATTACACCAAATTAAACAAAAAATATTAATGCTATCAAATTCCCATCAAATTTATTTATTCATTTATTTAGTACACCACTTAACAGTTAAAAACCAATTACCTATAGAACGGAATGAATACAGAAAAAATCCACATTCTCAGGAAAAAAAAAACAATTACCTATAGAATGGAACGAATAAAGAAAAAATCCACATTCTCAGGAAAAAAATCTGATGTGTCCAACACATGACTTTCCTATCTAGTTATTATAGGCTTTTTTCGGTTATTTTGTACAACCTATTGTAGCATCTCTATAAATGTTTAGAGGATAAACTAAATATATACATTTTCCACATACATCTAACTTGAAACATTTTTCTATAGATATTCATTGAAAACAAAAATACTGTAAAATTTAAATTTAGCACTTTTCCTCCAATTTTTCCATTACGGTCCACTTTAGAAAAATCATGTTAACAAAAAAATTATAGAAATCGATATCGCAAACAACTTTTAGTTTAACAATTTTTTTAAAAATCAGAATTTTGCACATTTTGTCAAATTTCTTGAATACGGACCATTTCAGAAAATTTTCACCTAAGGCAAAAATTGTAGATAATAATATTAGAAGTAACTTTTATTTTAACAATTTTCTTTTCCAAACATAAATAACAGATATATTCCATAAAATATAAAAACGGCCTCCCATAAAGTACCCCCCCAGACATTCCGACTTTGTACAAAATCTAATCATTTCACGTCGTGCCGAAATAAACGGACCATTTTAGGAGAATTTTGTATAGAACAAAAAATATTATTAATATTATGGTAAGTAACTTTTATTTGAAGATTTTTTTTTCTTCAAACGTAAATAACAGATATATTCCATAAAATATAAAAATGACCACCTATAAAGTACCCCCCCCCCCCCATATATTTCGACTCTGCCCAAAATCTAATCTGTTTATTGAACGCCGGAATTAAGCTTAGGTTTAAAATTTGCTGTTTTTATGTGTATCGGTTCATGAGTTATGGTGGATACACACACACACGCGCACGCACGCACGCACGCACGCACGCACGCACGCACGCACGCACGCACGCACGCACGCACGCACGCACGCACGCACGCACGCACGCACGCACGCACGCACGCACGCACGCACGCACGCACGCACGCACGCACGCACGCACGCACGCACGCACGCACGCACGCACGCACGCACGCACGCACGCACGCACGCACGCACGCACGCACGCACGCACGCACGCACGCACGCACGCACGCACGCACGCACGCACGCACGCACGCACGCACGCACGCACGCACGCACGCACGCACGCACGCACGCACGCACGCACGCACGCACGCACGCACGCACGCATGCACGCACGCACGCACGCACGCACGCACGCACGCACGCACGCACGCACGCACGCACGCACGCACGAACGCACGCACGCATCCACTCACGCACCCACGCACGCACGCACACACGCACGCACACAGGCACGCACGCACGCAGGCAGGCACGCACGCACGCACGCACCCACACACACGCACGCATGCACAGAGAGAGAGAGAGAGAGAGACATCATCGCGAAAATAGTCCAAATTGATTCAGGGGACCCTAAAACGTAATAATCCGTCGAAAAATCATGATTGCTATACTTTCCCTATACAGATACAGATAGGAAAGTAAAAAGAGGTTTATAAAATACAAAATAATTATCGTAAATCGTCGAATGTTAGTTTTTAACCGTCTTTGTGTGTTTGCTGATAATATTTAATCCATAACTTCTCTATTGTTTATTTATTTGAAAAGCATCCAAATAATAGGCTATCATCTTATAACATTTTACTCTCTATTGCAGAGTTAAAACTGATTTCAACTGATTTAGCATAAATTTTGGTAATAAAATGATAAATCATCAATAATTCTTTGATGTTTGATAAGCCGCATGTGCTGACTTTATTACTTTTTGTTGAAATTTTCATTCTGAAACAAAATTGTAGTAGATCACGCATGTAAATCACTTTGTCTAATATTTTGTTCTAGTATAATTACTTGGTCAGTTTTTTTTTTTTTGAGTAAAAGTTAACAAATAGTAAATATTCATAATTTTATGGTTATTAAACAAGTTTCAGACATATAGTTAAGTTAACAACACTTTAAGTTTCCAAAAAAAAGCAAACTTTATTTATTTAAAAAATATACAAAAATGGATCTTTAATTAACAATGTTTATCGTAAGTGATTAAAATAAAAAGAACGTTGATTCCCACGTTGACATGGTATTTATAATCTCGGGTTCATTGTCGCCAAGGTGCAAAGCGCTGACTTTGCTGACGAGGCACTCCGGGCATTGAACGGTGGGTTTCTATCACATTTCTCCTCCCTCCTTTGGTCCTGGCTTCGTCCTCGAAGTCTCTACGAGTAGCTCCTGAAGAACCTGGATTTGTGCTGGTTGTAGTTTGGGCCCAAAAAGAATTTTTGATATTCTTTTCTTTTTCTTTACTACGATAGTAAAAAGGATGGCTGAAACAGAAATTATAAGGACAAGGGCGACAGTGCTGAGTCCTGTTGAAATTTGTGGCATAAGTGCTATTGGCTCTATTGGTTGGATTTGTCCGTGGCTTTCTGGAATATTCAATTTTTCAATTTTTAATTTATGTTCTGGAATTAGTCTAATTGGGATGACTTCTGGAATGGCGATTTCTTGAATAGTTTTCTTATCATAGTGAATTCCTTCTATGTCGATAGGTTCATCTGACAACAGGATGCTGCTTTTTCGGATTTCTTGTTGATTTATTATTATTGGGTGGACTATTCCCAATAAAATTACTTTTCGGGTTTCCTGTGAAAAGTTCTCTGTGATCAATGTTTTGGTGCAATTTTGAACATTAGGGATGAGGCATCTGGACTTCACGGGCTTGGCACATATAGTGTAATCTGCTTGGCCGGTACATGTTTCATACCATTTGCTATTGGCATAATAGTGTGCAGGAGGCAAAACCATTATGTGATCATTATTAGGGATAGGATAAATTCTAAAGGTGGGGTAAGCGTTAACGTGGAGGATTGGGATTTTGAGAATTATGAGCATTGTATTGGGTGTGACGCAAACTAGAGATTTAGATGATTCGATAAGTTCATATGGGTGTTCGTCATCGACGAGTAGGGCATTTCTTGAGTAAATTTTTATAAGGTTTTCTTTTAAGTCCTCGAGTTCTTTAAGAGTAAATAATTCTATATTTGACAAATTTAAATGTGAAAGGGTAATTGTCCGAATAAGTTTCATAAGAAATTCGTTAATGTTTTGAAGATTTATTATTTCATTATGTAGGGTAATGTATCCATCAAAATCAGCTGATAATTTATTAATTGCTAGTAAAAGGGCTCTATTATTTTTAGTTACTTGTTCTAAAAGTTTATTGAATCTCGTATCAATAGATTGGCCAAATGAGATTTGATTATTAAATTTTTTTATTATTTCATTTTGTTTAACCTCTATTGCGGTAATGTGAGTCTTTAGTAAATTTAAGTCAGAGTCGTCAGGATTTCCGGTTATGTATTTTATAGTCGTGCCAAGAAAATTAAATAGTCCTTTTTTCTGTTTTCGTGTTATTTTATGTAGGTTGTCTTTTGCTTCGCCATGTATGTGATTGTATTGAGTATTTAACAGAGAAAGTGGTCCAGTTTTTAATGAGTTTTTGAAATAATCGTTAAGGCTGATATCTAAAGTTTCTTCTAGTTTTTGTAGGTCAATGTGTAAAATGTGTCTATGATAATGTGAAATCTCTCGGGATTTGCCAATTTCTTCAGCGTAATATCCATTATTCGGAATCACTTGAATTTTGACAAGCTGTCCCTGACGTCCCAGGGAGAGGATTGTCCTGTAAAGAAGTATCGTCTTGAAAATTTTTATTTTTTATTTTTCGAATTCTTTTAGCAAATTTTAAATGAGTACTAGTGTCGTTTTGTTTATTAGTTTTACCTATAATTTTTGTGTTAATTTGTTTTTTAGGGTGTATAATAGAATAAGGGGCATTTAATTTAGGTCTATGTTTTTTCTTAGTTACATAAAGGGTTTGTGTAAGATCTATTTCAGGTACGGTTTCGGCACTTTCGTTTTGTTTTTCTAATATTTTCTGTCTTTTTTCTTTTTGTTTGTTGTATAAGTCAGTTATGAAAGGACGAAGTTCATCCTTATGTCTTTGATTGTATGTTTCATACAGGGGAAGATCAAAATCAAAATGTATTTCTTCGGCATATGGTCCGTATAATATCGAAAAAGGAGAGTAATTTGTGGCACTATGAATTGATTGGTTATAGATTAATACTGCATGTGTAAATGTGTCGTCTAAGGGGTCTTGTGGGTTTTGATTTCGTAATGTTCTAAGTTTCTCAAGTAGGGTAGAGTGGAATCGTTCTACGGGGGAGTTTGATGATGAATTATTTACTGTGGTATAATGAATTTCAATTTTATGTAATTTCATAAATTCGATGACTAAGGCAGAATTAAATTCTTTACCGTTGTCACATACGACTTTTTTGGGGTAATTGTGGTGAGAGAAATAATGTCTTAATTTACTTAAAATTGAGATTGAAGTTTTATCAGGAATTTTATAACACTGAGCGTATTTTAAGAAAGAATCTACTATTGTCAGGTAGAGATTTTTATTGCACTGAAATATGTCTATGTGTATTATGTCAAAAGGTTTCTGTCCTAGTAAAGGGCCTAATTGTGGAAGTTTGTAAGGGTGTCTTTCATATTTATTTGTTAAACAAATTTCACATTTATTAATGAGGTTAGAGATTGTTGTTTGCATAGAGGGCCAGTAAAATTGATGCCTTAAATGTTTATAAGTCTCTACTATGCCGTTATGATTTTCATTATGATACTTTAGTACACATTCTATTTGTTTTTGTTCGTTTTCGATGTCTTGTAATAATGTGTTGCAAAATATAGCTTTAACAGTTGTGTCTATGTATTCACGAAAATATTTACAAACAAAAGGTCTAAATTCGTGAGGTATTTTTATAGCAAATTTTTGATTTGGTCTTAGTAAACTTTTGAATGCGTCAGTAATTTCCATTATCCAGTCATCGGTAATTGTTACAGTGTGTCTGTGTTTGTTAAATAATTTTTTATAAGTTATGTCATACTCTTTAGATTGAGGGACAAAGATAATTTGATTTGTTGAAAGGTTAATGGGTTCTTCCGAAATCGGAATTCCCGCAATTGGGTTTTCTGCTGCCGTGTGTTGCGTGTTATCAGTACTAGGGGGTTGTCTGTCGTTTAATTGTTCAAAAAATTCGTCGAGGTCAAAGTCATTCAAGTCATTAAGATTTGGGGGTTCGGCACACATAGAATCGCCGGTGAGTGCATTTATCTGTACTCGAGAAAGGGCGTCGGCTACTTGATTTTCTTTTCCTTTTTTGTATTTTACCTCGAAATTATAATCTTCGAGTTTTAATCTCCAGCGTGCTAATCTGGAAGTGGGATCTTTAATTTTATAAAGCCATACAAGGGGATTATGGTCAGATTCAACAGTGAAATTTTGAGCGTATAGATAAGGGCGAAAATGTTTACAAGAATCGATTATTGCTAATAGCTCTTTTTCGGTTGTTGAATAATTTTGTTCTGCGGAGTTCAAAGTTCGAGAATAATATGCGATTGGGTGATTATCTTGTGTTAATACCGAGCCAATGGCTATATTAGAAGCATCAGTAGTTAGAACAAAATGTTTAGAGAAATCTGGGTATTGAAGAACAGGGGCATTGGATAATAGTTGCTTACATTTTTCGAAGCATTCGAGATAAAGTGAATTATTGGGGTCAATAACTGCTCCTTTTCGGGTGCAACGAGAAAATGGGGATGTAATTTTTGCAAAGTTTGGGATAAATCGTCGATAGTATCCTATAAGTCCTAAGAAGGATTTAATTTCTTTTAGTGTCTTTGGGAGTGGAAATTTCTGAATAGCCTCTAGTTTAGCGGGATTTGGTTTTATACCTTCGGGGGTTACTATATGTCCAAGAAAAGCTACTTCTTTCGTAAGAAATTCAGATTTGTCAAGCTGTACCTTTAAATTCGTTTTTTGAAATGTTTCAAAAATAGTTGCAATATGTACGAGGTGTTCCTGTAGGGATTTTGAAAATATAATTACATCGTCCATATAAACGAAACAAAATTTGTAAAGAAAAGGCCTAAGGACGTTATCCATTAATTTTTCGAAAGTGGCAGGGGCATTTTTAAGCCCAAATGGCATCCTCACAAATTCAAAGTGTCCGTGAGGAACTGTAAAAGCTGTTTTTTCAATAGAGTTGGGGTGAAGTTCGATTTGGTGAAATCCCTGCGCTAAATCAAGAGTTGTAAAGTAAGTTGCTTTGCCTAAATTGTCTAAAATTTCATCAATTTTCGGCAGAGGATATTTGTCGTCAATTGTATTGTCATTTAATTTACGATAGTCTATTACCATACGGAATTTTTTCTGGCCGGAAGCGTCGGCTTTTTTTGGTACTATCCAGACAGGGGCTGAATATGGTGAAATTGAGGGTCTAATTATTTTATTATCTAATAATTTATTAACTTGTCTAGTAATTTCTTCTTGCATTACCTTTGGATGTCGAAATCCTCTAACATAGATAGGATTTTCATCCCGTGTCCTAATTGAATGCTTTATAGCTGAAGTAAAAGTTAAGTCTGATTTTTCGTCATAAAAAATGTCTTTATATTTCTTACATAATTTTAAAATTTTTTCTTTTTCCTCTAAATTTAAATGTTGAGTACGAATTATTGAAGGGTCAAAATTTATCGGACCTTTTGAGATTTCATAATTATCTAAATTTTCTACTTGTATTGGTTCTAATTGTTCGGGGCTAGGGAGGTAAATGTCATCTATATAACCGTTTGTAACAGTGTGTATTGATTCGGGAATTTGTATGTTATTTATTTTAATTTCGGGGAAAAGTATTTCGCCACTACTTATATTAACTGGAATTTTGTTATATAAAGTGTCGAAAGGGATGATAA
This sequence comes from Psylliodes chrysocephalus, assembly GCA_927349885.1. NCBI lineage: Eukaryota > Metazoa > Arthropoda > Insecta > Coleoptera > Chrysomelidae > Psylliodes > Psylliodes chrysocephalus. Next base: position 60,753,971 of record OV651814.1, on the reverse strand, counting down.
TATTAAAAGCTCTTAATGTCAGTGTTTTAGTTTGGTAGTCTATTAATGCGCGTAAACGTTCTAAATCATAATTTCCAAGTAAAATATCAAAATGTTTACTCCAATCAGCAATTCTAGCATCGATAGTTTCGTATATGTTAAATTCTTTAAATAAAGGCGTTTTAATATTTGACAAAAATGTTTGAGTTATTTTCATTGACGTTAATGTAAATGGTTTTTTATATTTGTGAGTTGGATCAAAATATGTCGCGGCTTTTGGTGAAATGATAGTGTCTGAACCTCCTGAATCAATAAGAACTTTTAATCTTGTTTTAGGCATAATAAAATAGGGTAACTGGGGATAATTATGAATATTATTTAGGTCTATTGAGGCGGCGGTTGTCCTTCTGAAAAACCGACCTGAAAATTTTCCTGATGAAAATTTTCTGTCCCGTCATCATAATTTTCTGTATCATTAAATTCAAAATTTCCGGGCATAGATTCGGAATTTTCATCTCTGGAAGTATCTATATTAAAATTATGCGTCCTTCTAGTGGATAAACTCATAGGTTGATTTTTTGTAGTAATTGTTTGTACGCCACTCATGGGAGTGGGAGAACTTTGATGATTTTGGGAATTTCTAAATGATCTATTAAAATTTTGGGGGTTATTTCGGAAAGACGAATTATTCGGAAATGAAGATGAATTATTAAAATTTTGAGTGTTGTTTCTGAAATTAGAATTGTTGCCGAATTGTGGCGAATTATTAAAATTTTGATTATTTCTATAAGTAAAAGCATGTGGAGGTTTATTTTGTGAAAAGTTTGTGAAATTTGGTTGAAAATTACCCTGTGAGTGTGAAAAATTAGGTTTATTGTATACAGGCTTGTACGAGGTTTGTTTAATGGGATTAATTCTTTGTTTTGGATTTTGTTGACCTTTCAGGAAATTCATGTATTGTTGTTGACTCTTATGATTATCGTAAGTAATGCATTTTTGAAGGCCCTCTTCAAGACTTTCAATTCTAAAATGCGACAAATATTCACAATATGGTTCATTTATACCTGTACAAAAAGTTTTAAGAGCAATGCCTTTAAAATAAGGTGTTTTGAAATTTAATGTTTCAGGGTTGTCATTTAGTGATATGTGTTGCAATAAATCATTTAAATTGTCGCACACTCTTTGGTGATAATCGTCATATGTCTCGTTTGTTTTTTGTACCGTTGTAGATAACTGTGTCACTAAAATGTCTTCAGAACGTCTGTCGCCGTATTTTGCCAAAAGGGCAGGTCGAATTTCATTCCAAACTGTTTTATTAGTAAAATTTAAATAGTCTCTAGGTTCACCCTTGATACGAGAAGCAATATTAGCATTTAAAATAAATTCTTGTGGTTGAGTTAAATTTTGATTAGATAAGAATACAATTAAATTATCGACTGATTTAATAAATGTGGAGAGGTTATCTCCTGTAGAAAATTCAGGTAAAGTAGCACAAAGGCTAGAAATATCACTATTAGTCATAGGCATTTCGGGGCGAAGAACGTTTCGAAAATTTTCAGAGGGATTCTGAGAAAGTTGAGAACTATTCGCTTGATCAGAAATGTCGGTAGTCTCTAATTTGAGACCGGCTAATATAACGTGTAAGTTTTCTTCGGAAATATTATCTAAAGTGCTCATAAAGGATAAAGGAAAATTGTACTCACAAAAGGATGATCACTGAAGATGTCCTCTGCATGCTACTTCTTCCTCTCGTCCTAGGTTCGGTGGATTTTTCGTTAAACAACTGAGTTGACCAGGAAAAGTGAGTTTTCTGTACGAAGAATCCTGTTCGCAGCGCCAGTTAAGTTAACAACACTTTAAGTTTCCAAAAAAAAGCAAACTTTATTTATTTAAAAAATATACAAAAATGGATCTTTAATTAACAATGTTTATCGTAAGTGATTAAAATAAAAAGAACGTTGATTCCCACGTTGACATGGTATTTATAATCTCGGGTTCATTGTCGCCAAGGTGCAAAGCGCTGACTTTGCTGACGAGGCACTCCGGGCATTGAACGGTGGATTTCTATCACATTTCTATATTATTTATTTGTTGTGGTCAGTCATGCAGCAATGTACTTTTTAACAAATGTTATCAAAAAACATAATTTTAGGAAACTTTTTTACTTGTGTCACTCTTCTCACTCTTAGTGACACCATTAACCAAAATGAAAGCGCTCTTAAGCTAATAAATAGGAAAATATCCACTAACATGAAACATTACCAGTCTTTTTTGTAACGTTTCTCATAGAGACTTTTCTTGATATATTTGTGAAATGATACTAAAATATCCCACAGATGTTTAAAGTTCAACATCATATTCATACAATTCCTCGCATATCTCTACAAATGAAGTATTATGTACGCTGCAATACTTAAATTAGCAGTTACATAAACATATTTTGTACTTCTTTTTAGTTACTTCCTGTGACAAACATTTATACGATGTTAATGTTTATAAATCACAATAATATCGCATACAGGTCAACACAGTAATGTGTACAAGTTACACATCGTTAAGATGGCTATCTTTAATCTTTCCATCGCAGACCTGGTAGACCTAAAAGTTCGTCCCGCGTTTATAGATGGAGATACCAATGATCGCTTGCTACTTACGTAACCGGTAGTACTGTATTTTATGGAGCAGTCTCTGGGCAATTAAGTATTTCATCAAAGTTCTTACTTTTACCTTTGATATTAAATTAGTCCATCATACTTTTTCTGTAAAATTTTCTGGGATTAGAAATTAGAAGTTTAACTTGTCTTCAAGTTTATTTATTTTTATTCTGTTTTATATAGATGAAATATAAAATTTTTATATAACATGGTCCATATAAAATTTAAAAGATAAAAACAAAAAGGTATGAACTGTATCGTATTTGGAACGTCACATTTGGTTCGTTAATATAATTTTATTTTATTGACTTTTATAATAACATCTACAAGAAGTAAAAAGACTTTCTTGAATATAACAGGAATGTCACATCTGGTTTGTTAAAAAGACATCATTTTTGGGAACTTCCAATAACGTAACAAGGTAGTGCTGTAATATCACCGCAACATCTACATTGTTTCATCACAAAAGTAAACGTCCCTACTCTCCCAGACAGCACAAGTCAATCCATTGGATGTCCATGGGAAGTCCATTCATGGACATATCAGCTGTCCAAAGGACGTCCAGCATTTTACCAAAGGACATCCAATGGACATCCAGTGGACTATACAAATGTCCCACTCCTGGACGTCCATTTGGACTCCATGAAAGGTCCATATATGGACTCTTTTTGTATTGCTGTTGGACAATTTATGGACATCTGACGGACATCACCACCTATATTAATATGAAATAAAATAATTACAACTATGGACTTATTTTTATTTTCATAAATAATATCAAGCATGTATTAGTTTTATACACACTCCTTTCTGTTGACCTTCTCAGCCATTTTCTTAAGGCTATTTCGCTTACTTTTTAAGCAGCACCATTGTCACTCTCAGCAGCAGCTAAAAAAGACTACATTTTATACAAATATTGAGTCTTAAATCAATCGTTTAATACACGCCTGATCAGGCAAAACTGATAGTTAAAAATGTAAAACTTTTACATAAAATGTTATTAACTAATATGAAAATATGCATTGACTAATGTACTTTACCTCTATACTTACATATAAACAAAAAACTGCTCATTATTTCTTTAAATTACCATTTTACTTTCATACCATCATATTATGCGAATTCTTTTGAGAGGATATTAGAAATGGAAACAAAACATCTTTTCATAAGTCGTCATGTCCTTGTCCCTGGTTTTGGTAACTGCTGAATCTAAAATTGCAATAAAAATATGTATTTGTGAACATTAAAGAGAAATAACTTATGAAACCACTCTCAATGCATTATTTCATAAACTTTACAAAACGATTCTATTTTATTTAATAAAAGTAAAACTTACAGCTTCTTTAAAAATATTTGTATCTTCTATATAGCCTCTTCTGCTAACGTCTCATGCCATACAAATAGAAACTTGAATTTTTTTCTTCTCCTTTGAAAGTTTTCTCACCTCTTAGTTACGATAATAATTGTGTTGACATCATCTCGAAGTAAAGCCATTTTCTTAAATGGTAGGTAAATCGTTTGACAAAAGGTCTAAAAGAAAGGGATTCTTTGAATGTAAATCGAAAAGATAAAGTTTAAAACATAATTGATAGGTTATATTAGTTTAAAACAAACGATTTGCTTCTTAATTTTTGAATTTTTAAATAATTTAATGTTAATTATACTTATTTTCTTACTAGATAAACATTATCTATCGACTACATGTGGGATGTTATCTTCTTAACCTCTTTCTTCTTTTCTTCTTCGTGTCTGGTCTGAATGGCCTTTTACTTTTTTTATCTTGTCAACAGAGGCGTTAGCAGAGGAAAATTAATTGATTTATTTAAATTAAAACGTTGTAAATAATTAAATTATACAAGAAAAATTATAATAATTTATTATAAGTTAGTCATTTTTATAGTGTCCATCATGGACATTTATTGGACATCCGTTGGACGTCTGAATGGGTATATCCATTGGTTAACAGAAAATGGATGTCCAATGGACATCCATATAAAGTTCATGGACATCCAGGACATTATTTGGACAAAATATGGACGTCCAATGGACGTCGTGTGCTATCTGGGCTGGGCTTAGACGGTTATGAGTCCGTCCTACAGATGAAAACAAGAGTAAAAATGAGAGTTGCAATGTAACAATGTGATGTAAAATTCTCATTAATTTAAGTTTTTATGCATAGTGGGTAACTTCAGACTGGACCATAAAAAAAAAGCAATCGTTCAGTTCCGTAAAGAAAAAAAGCACAGCTCGATGAAGAAGTAGAACTACTTGTGTCCAACATACATCAAGCAGCATGGGATAATACCCCACCTATTGTTCAGCGAACAACAGGAAATACGTAACTATCCTAAAGAAATAAGGGACCTAACCTCTGCAAAAAGGAAACTAAGGAGAAAATAGCATCATACTAGAGCTCCATCAGGTAAAAACAAACTCAACAACGCCACCAGCTAAAAAGAGAGATAAAACGAATTAAAAATTAATCTATTTGTGAGTACCTTAGTGAGTTGACAAACGAAAAAGCCAGTGATTATCTATGGGAAGCCACAAATCGATTGAAAGGGCCCACTAATAAAAAGACTGAAATCCATCATTAAGGAAAGAAACTAATTCCAGATTATCAGTTGGCTTTAAATAAAAACCAATCAAATATAGATCAAGTTCATAGAATCTGAAATGCGATTAAAAAAGCATTAGAAATTTAAGAAAATGTGAATGTGATTTAAAAAAATGTGAAAACTAAATGTGCTACTTCCAGATCCATACTCAGAGATACTAGATTCATACATTTCAGATAGATTCTTTAGAATAAAACAAGATGAAGTATACTCTAAATTGAAATAAAGCAGGAGTACCGCAGGGAAGCGCCCTAGGACCCACATTGTATCTGTTATACACTTGACACAAGACACAATAGCTACATATGCAGATGATACTGCCATCTTAGCAATAGAAAAAGTTCATAAAGAGGCTGCAAATAAACTACAAACATCAGTTAATTAAATAAATAAGTGAACCAGAAGATGGCGTATTAAATTAAACGAAACCAATTCTGTTAATAATAATGTTACTAACAAAAATGATTAAAAAATACCAATTATTAATATAAATAACGCTCAGGTTCCTTAGACTTACTCAGCAAAATATCTAGGTATTACATTAGATGCAAGACCTAACAAGGTCCTTGTTAAAAAGAAAAAAAGAATTAGATATAAAATTTAAGAAAAAGTACTGATTACTTGGTAGGCATTCCAGCCTATCTACATACAACAAAATTCTGTTATACAACAAGTTCTCAAACCAATTTGGACCTATGGTATTCAGATCTGGGGTTGTTCCAGCATTGGTAATATTATACTAATCCAGAGACTCCAGAACAATGTATTGAGAAACACTGTCGATATTCCTTGGTACATTAGAAACAGCGACCTTCATCGAGACCTTCAGATGGACACTGTGTCCATTTGTATCACCAGATTTGCTAGGAATCATGAACAACGGCTCCACAAACATGTGAACGTTGAGGCGATCCAGTTTCTTGACAACACAAACCTGACAAGAAAACTCAAGAGAGTGAAGTTTAGTGTAATTAAGTTATCAGACCCTAAGGTATACTAGCGAGTAGTACTTTAGTTTTTAAGATTGCAACCCCATAAAAGTTAGGTTATAACAAAATTACTCATTGATCATCTTTTGATTGGATTGTAATATTGTCACGCGTCGTATAAACTCATATTTTTCCCAATTTTAATTAATTTTGTAAACATCCTGTACATAAAACTTTGTTTAATTATGTCGGCAATTTGTTTTGCATAATAATTTATTTATTTATTTACGGGCAAAGACCAATTCAGTTTACATACAATAAAATACAATATAAAAAAATACAATAAAAGAGAATATAATTATATCGTAAAAATTAAGTAAAATATAGAATAAAATGGTTAGATAAAACAGTGGACATTAATGTACAGAACAGCAAATAAATTATTTGTATAAATGAAAAGTATGGAATTGCTTGAGACGTTCAAATATTCAGTGTGAGTAAGTGGTTCTTAAATCCTTGAACAGAACTGTCAAAAAGTTGAATATCATGAAGAGAGTTAGCTAGAGGAATAACAGTATTAAACGCATAATTGTAACGTTAAAAAGGTACATGGAATGTTTGAATTTGTCTAGTAGTACGTGACGGCACAAAAAGATTAATTCTGAAAAGGAGATCGGGGCAATTACACCTGCCATTGATAATATAGGGCAGTATGGTAGATTAGATTAAATCAGGAGTTAGACGTTATTTGTCCTTGTCCACTGCGACCTTTTCAGATCTATTGTGGGACTTCGTTTGTTTTAAAGTATGTCGTCTAGCCTGGTCTTTTTTATTAGACTTAGTAGCTTTGACAGTGGCTCCCGCATGTAGTTGCATGCAATTGGCTTTTCTTCGCCCAATGTTAGAAACCTTATTCCAGCCAGGCCTTCACATTGGCACAGGATGTGAAATAATGTTTCCTCTTCTTCTTCTTCTTCTTCACAGAACCTACATTAAGTTGCTTCTTCTGCTGGATTTAGGACACTCATGTGCCTTTTGAGGCGACAGTGTCCAGTATGAAAGTCTACTGCTATCCTAACGATTTGACGCTTTTGATAATAATAATAATAATAATATTTATTGGCAAAAGTAAATACATAAATAACAAATAACAATCGGTTATATGAGGTAATATGACAATAAATATTTGCAAATTCTACGAGACTGGAATGCCTGTGTGTAGATTAAATATTTTATACAATTTTTGCACTAAACTAAACTAAACTAAGAACTAACAAAATTAAACGATTTAAAAATAATACAAAGGTTTTATTACTCAAGTAATTTTTTTTTTGCCGAATGAAATAAATTCTTTTTAATTTTCAACTAACGTGCGCAATTCTAGTCGTTCTATTTCTTTAACAAATATTTTTAGAGCCTTTTTAAATTTAGAAATTGGTACTATATTTTTCAGTGTTTCAGGCAAATAATTAAACATTTTTGGTGCCATAAATTGGTAACTTTTTTGACCTATAGATTTGCACATATGCGGAATTAGAAATTTTTCCTTTTGGCGAGTAGCATACTGATGAGAGGAGTTATGCAGCTGTTTTTTGTTTAGGTACTGGTTTATGTTTATTCGAATAAAATAAAGTTGTCTTAAATCGTTTATTTCAGCTTCTTCGTACAAGTCATTGGAAGGGTACAGAAAGGGTTTATTCAAAATTATTCTTAAAAACCGTTTCTGCATTATTTCAAGCGGTTTAAGGTAAGTTTTGGCCATTCCCCCCCAGCTCACTATGCCATAACTTAGGTGAGATTCTACAAGGCTATAATATAGTATTTTCATTTGGGCATATGATAAAGCAAATTTAACTTGTTTAAATCTTCCTAGAATACATCGTAGTTTTTTAATTAAAAATGAAACATGTTTATCCCATTTAAGATGGCTATCTAGCATTATTCCTAAATATTTGATTTCTTTTCCGCCACTAATCGTAGTATTTTCATCTATATCTAGGGAATTGAAGTTAGGAAGATATGATGCATAGCTGGTAAACGGTAAGTATAAGGTTTTTGAATAATTGATAGAGAGTAAGCGGTTATCGAACCATTTCTTAACTTCCGTAAGACCGTGTTCTGTTAATGATTTTAATTCGGTCCAGGATGTATGGCTATATATAATGACTGTATCATCTGCAAACGACAAAATTTTTCCCCCTCCTTGCTTTACTTCGAATAAATTATTAAGATATATATTAAACAGTAATGGACCTAGTACAGTTCCTTGAGGTACTCCGCACGTAATATATTGATCTTCACTTAAATAATTTTTTATTTTAACTTTTTGTTTTCTTCCCAGTAAGTAGCTTTCTAGGAATTTGTATGGAATGCCTCGGACTCCCACATCTTCTAGACTTTCTAAAAGAAGTTGATGATCGACTGTATCAAATGCTTTTGATAAATCCAAGAATACCCCAATTGTAGGGATTTTTTTATCTATTTTGTCATAGACGTAAGATGTTAATTCTAAAATAGCATTGTTTGTAGATTTTCCTTCTCTAAACCCAAATTGCATTTTATTGAGTGTTTTATGTTTTGTTAGGAACATATTTAATCTTTTCTTTATAACTTTTTCAATTATCTTTGAAAATACTGATGTTAGAGATATGGGCCGATAATTGCTTACCTCCATTTTATCCTTGTTTTTATAAATCGGAATTATTATTGAATTTTTAAATATAGCTGGAAAACACCCGTCTTTAAAAGATTTATTTATTAGATATACTAGAGGTTGGAGTATGGTTTCCAATATACATTGAATATTTTTGGTTGTTATGTTATCTGGTCCTGGAGCACTATTTGTTTTTAGATCTGAAATAATTGATTTTATTTCGTTGGAGTTGGTTGGTAAAAGAAACAGTGAGTGGGGACATGTTTTTTTTACTTCTTTATAGTTTAGGTTATTTTTTATTTTACTAGCTAGTTGTGTACCCACATTTGAAAAATAGTTGTTAAAGGCAGATGCAATAGCTTCGGGTTGTGTAATTATTTCATTTTTATTTTTTATTTCTTTTATTTCGTTTGTGTTACTTGTTTTTGAGAGTATTTCATTGACTGTTTTCCAAAGTATTTTTGAATCTGTTTTGTTTTTAGTTATTAGATTTTTATAGTAATCTGTTTTTGATTTACTTATTAGTTTGCTTAAAGTTTGTTTATATTTATTGTATTCAAGTTTTAAGCTCTGATTGGTTGGGTCATTTTTGGTTTTTTTGTATAGTTTATTTTTTTTATTTACCAACGTAACTAGAGAACCTGTTATCCAGTTTTTCCTTTTAACTTCATTAGTTTTAATTTTTTTATTTATTACAGATTTGTTTATTGCGGTTTGGATTATTTCTAAGAATGCTTCAGTTGCATCGTCTAAATCTTGTGTTTGAAAAACGGTATCCCAGATTGTTTTTGTAATATTTCTTTTCAGCATTTTCTCATCTACGTACTTTATATAGCGACTAGTGTTATCTATTATTTTCGTTTTATGCGGGAATACTATTTGAGTCATTGTTGTGGAATGATCAGTAATATTTGAATCAATTACTAATGGGATAATTGTGTCATAGTTATTTTTCCCCTTTCCATTAATAAATATGTGGTCTAAACATGTACCAGAGGATGGCCTCGTCGGCAAGTTTATTGCTGACAAGTAAGCATATTCACTTAATATGTTCTTGTATTTTGTAGTATTCTCGTTGGAGTCGTCTAGGATATCAATATTGATGTCCCCCAAAAATAAATTATAAGCAAAATTATCTGGTTGGTTTGTAAGTATTAGTTCCAGTTCATCAAGAAAGGGCTCTATCATAGTACTAGGTGAACGATAAAAAGCATTTACTATAATTATATTATGTTCTATAATTAGTTTAAGTTGTATCATGTAAGTTCCATTTAAATTAATTAGTTTGTGGGAATGATATAGCTCTTTTTTGATGAATATAACGATTCCGTCATTTTGATTTAGTGAACCATTGTTATATACTGTGTGGTATTCAGGTAAATTAATTGAGGAAATATCATCTATAATTCTAGTTTCTGTAAGTATAATGCATTCTATGGGCACTCTTAGGTCAAAAAGGAAAACTTTAAATTCATCAAAATTTTTAAAAATACTTCGGATATTGTTGTGCATAATTTTAATGTTTGTATTTGCCTGATTCACTTCTAATATTTGTTTTGCTTCTTGCGAGTTATCTAGGTAGTAGCTTTCTAATTTGTCTATATTAAAATCACGAATATAGGGATTCATTTCATTGATTATTATTAATAAAATACCTAAACTAGCAAATACAATATTATACTAGTAATTAAAAATTTTTTTTTTTAAATATAAAACTTACCCACTAGATACTAAATAATAGATAAAAGTTTAAAATTTTCTAAAATTATAAAATGTGTATTATAGTCTAGGAAACTATGTTTAAATTATATCCGCCTACCTAATTATGAAAAACAGATAACTAATAGCATATAATTAATTATATCACGATTCTCTACTTTTTACTGGTTCTTTGCCTAAGCAATCTATCCGTGGAATCCTTTATATCTCCATCTACTGGTTTTGTTCCTGATTTTGGCGTTTTAGGAGGATTACTGCTAGTGCTTGCAGTCCTTTTTGCTGGTACAGTTGCTATCTTTAGAGGTGCTGTATTTTTATTTGTTTCCTGGATTTGAGTTTTCTGAGTTTCCGAGTGATCGGGGCTTAGATTTGAGAATGGGTGTGAATCTTCCCTAGTGTTTGGGGTTGGAGGAGCACTGTTTGCCTTAATATTTTGTGAGATGTTGATTTCGCTGATCCAGTAGGTCTTTCGTGAACTTGGCCGATGGTTCCTTGATAAACTGTTTGGCCTGTCTCAATCTTGGATAGTTATTCCACTATTCCTGAGACTCATTTTCCATTTATTGTTTAATGGATGCCTTGCACAATGCCTTAGCAACAGAAGGGTTCGGGGCCTGTCATGGCCTTATCTGTGCCTTCTCGAGCTAATTCGTCGGCCTTTTCGTTGCCCTGATATCCCTCATGGTCTGGAACCCAGGCCAAGGTCACCTTATTTTGACTACTTAGCTCTGTTAGGTCTTCTAGATAGTCTTTCACCAGTCGTGCTTGGCTATCAGAGTATATGGCAATAGTTTTATATTTTTGTATTTCTCTTTCACAGTGTTATATGGCTATTAGCTCAGCCTGGAACACTGTTGCATGTTTTCCTAAACTCAGCGAAATCGTTGATTTCGACTTGGGTCCATAGATTCCAGCACCGGCTCCTTCCTTGGTTTTTGAACCGTCTGTGTACCAGACGAGTTCAGCCTGTACGGTAGGTCTCTGTTTCCAGGATTCTCGGGCTGGTATTTGAATTTGAAAGTTTCTTTTAAATTTGTATGTGGTTATGGCTGTATCAGTAGGCATAGCTAGAATATTATCCCTTTTTACTTGCTGATATAGCCTTGTGTGGTCGGAGCTATGCAGTTGGCTTATTTAATTTTGTCCCTGCATTATCCTGTGTATAGCTGACCTGGTTTCTCCTTGTATAAAGAAGTGCAGTGGCGTGAGATTTTATAATACCTCCATTACTGCGGTCGGCGTAGTGCGCATGGCCCCAGTAGCATTTAGACAGGCAAGCCGCTGAATGCTAGTGACTTGGCCTATTGTACTTGCCTGTGCAGTTTTGGTTAACCACGCCACTGCACCATCGGTTATGATGGGTCTTATTACTCTTGTGTATAACCATATGGTCATTTTGGGGTTTAGACCCCAGTTTTTTCCACATATTCTTCTACAGCTTACGAGAGCTATTGTAGCTTTATGTGTTTTTTGAGATGTTGATTCCACATCAGCCTTTGGTCAAATATGACTCCGAGTTATTTGGCTTCTGTGACGAATGGGATAACTGTGTTGTTTAGTACTAGTGGTCTTAGACCTGTAAGTACCCGTTTTTTTGTGAATGGTACTACTGTTGTTTTTTGTGCGTTAATGGACAATTATTCCTTTTTGCACCAGTTGTTCACTATGTTTAGAGATGTTTGAGATCGCTCTAAAACTTTACCTGCAAATCACCCCCTGGCGATAATTACTAGGTCGTCTGCGTATCCTAGGCACTGGCAGCCTTCGTTGGACAATATTTTAAGTAAGTCGTCCACAAGAACTGACCACAGCATTGGAGATAATATTCCTCCTTGTGGGCAGCCCCGTGTAACTTTTGCCTATATGGTTGCCTTTCCTAGAGTAAATAAAATAATCCTGTTCTCTAGACAGGCAGTGATCCATTGGTATATTGTTACTGGGACGTTTCTCTCTTCTAGAGCCTTGGTTATTGACCTGGTTGAGGCATTGTTGAAAGCTCCTTCAATATCTAAGAAAGTCTTTGTCATCTATTGACTTTGAAAGCAGCCTGTTTAGATCGTCCAGCGCTAGGTCATTTGACTTTCCTGGCTGGCTGGTATGCATATTGATTGGGGTGGAGCAGATTTATTTTTAGTATATCGTCCCTGATATACCTATCAATCTTTCTAGAGTTTTAAGTAGAAAGGAGGATGAGCTTATGGGGCGATATGACAGTATGGTAAGATTTTTTTGTTTCCTACGAACCTCCAGAGAAGGCATGCTTAACTATTGTTGCAATTCCGCATAATTGTAGTAAATGTTAAACTTAAATGCTATGTATCTAAGAAAATTATTTTGAACTCCATCCAGTTTACTTTTATGAATTTGTGACAGGCTTCTGGTTCACCTAAAGTGAATCAGTGAGTCTGTGGTACACCAGAGTGTACTTAAGGTGAACTCAGTGAAGGTAAAAATAATTCCAGGCAGTCTCTGCTAGGTAGTTACTATACTTGAATATATAAAAATAAAACACTTATCTCCTTTACACCTCGTACCCTATATCCGGAAAATTTATGAAAAATAAATTATTACAATTGAAAACAATTTAAATATTGATGGATCCCTATATCCGAAAAATTTATGAAAAATAAATTATTACAATTGAAAACTATTTAAATATTGATGGATCCCTATATCCGGAAAATGTATGAAAAATAAATTATTACAATTGGAAACTATTTAAATATTGAGGAATAATTACAGTTCGCTAGCACAGGAGGCCAAGCGGTCTGGGAATTATAAAACTCCCTATATACGGAAAATGTATTAAACATAAATTAATACACTTGAAAACAATTTAAATATGACGGTAATCAAATGCAAGCAAAATAAATTAAATCAAAGTTTTTGGAACGTCCCTGTATCTTAGATTAGACTGATCGACGCACTGGCAATTATTGAACGAGAATGATAATTTTCAGCGCGGTGTTTGGAACAAAAATGCGATGGTTAACGTAAAAATTATTTTGAGATTTGCCAAAAGGCGATCAAGACGGTGTGTGAATTAGTTTTACAGAAAAAGTTAGGCTTCGTTTAATAATTAGTTGTGGACGGGGAACGAAACGATTCAAATACAATTGAATGAATAAATAAAAGAAAAGAGAAACATAAAAAATACTGGGTGTTTCTTATAAAAAAAAATTATCAACGGTTTCCCACTAAGAGATGAAATGAAAAAATGCTAAGCATGAATCAAAATAATTTCACTTGTCGGACGGGTGTCTCAAACTAATTGTAAATAAAAAAAAAATAATAGGCGGTTTCCTACCTTTAGAAAAATAAACGGGGTTGTTCAATATTCTTTTGATATTACGGTCACTCACGGAGTATTTCACTCGACACTGCAGGAGAGAGAAGAGTTTACGACTGCCGGAATTCAAGAGAGGGTAATTCCCAGATGTGACCGAATTTATGCTTTTTCGCTGAGCAAGATGGAAGACCGGTAAGCTCGAGTGGGGGATACTACTACTACAACCGACTGTTTACAATTTAAAGATATAAAAAATGTCCTTCTAGTACCTTGACAAATAAAGGTAGATAATCGGTACGAAATCGACTCTACAAAATGCCCATTCGGATTTCGGCAAATATAGGAATATTTTAATCTACGAAGGTACTTGCAATTGTTGAAAAACGGTATTCCTGGGAAACAGAAATACGGGGGATCTTCTACATGTCCTCAGGCAGAAATTAATTAAAATATACATTTTTAAAAGTAATTGAGAGCAAAATTTAGTGACTTCGTCACATCTTAAGTAGTGTGGGACCCAGACTGAGGAGCAATAATCAAGTTGTGTCCTAATTAAAGAAAAGTATAGCATTTTACTTGTGTTTATATTAGCGAAGTCATGAGTTGTCCTCTTGACAAAGCGGTTTCATTGATTTTTGAACTGTAGCAGTGATATGCCAACTAAAGCTCATGGAAGAGTCAAAGGTGATCCCTAGATCCTTGATTTGATTGACAGGGTCCAAAACATGTTGAAATAAACTATAATTATAAGTTATTAAATTATAGCTGCGATAAAATCGGATAATGTGACATTTGTTAGTATTTAGATCCATGCCGTTACTAGAGCACCAACTTTCTAGTTTATTTAAATCCGACTGCAAAATCTAAGTGTCGGCATGTGTTGCAATCATGTGCAAGGTTGATTATTTAATAATTATTACACATTAGTTACATAAAAATAAACTATGGAGAAGTTATAAAGGTAATGTCGAGGAGAAGCTCAGAGCTTCTTCCACAAGGCAAGATCTTCCGCGTAGCGCCTCCAAATTACTGAGACTCTAACCGCAGGCTCAGGATCTCCATTGTTTAAATTAAATTTTTTTTTTATATTTGAGTCAGGTTTAACCAGTTAGTCAAAGGTTGTGACGTGTGCCCCAAATATTGGAGTTGGTGAGTAAATATTTTATTATGTTAATAATATTTGTATATATCGAGTTATGACGTATTTTATTTAACAGTTAGGCATACAATTATAATATATTTGTTTTGAGAAAACTTTGTGTTTTCTTTAGTCTTCAGAGATTTTATTTCCCGTATAAATCCCCTATATAGTTAAGGGTTATGAAGCCAAGTTTCAAGGCCACAGAGTACTTACATTATTTAGGTTCAGAGTGATATATTTTGCTGCTTGACCCCCTGGGACATAGATCTATAATTATTAAAAAACACCAATATCGTGATATTTTATTTTTTATATTTTTATTAAAAACACGCATAACGTGACAATATCAATAAACGTCCCGTATGGAGTGTTTAAAAAAAATTTCCGAAATACGCATTTAGAAATATTTATTATTTGATTTATTTTTTGTAATAGCTAAAAAAATAAATATACAAAACGTAGTTTTTTAAAGCAAATAATTTATTTTGCATTGTCTTTTCGTGTTGTATCCTTAGTATTTTTATTTACATATAACATTTATTTCTTCATCCAAGAAATAATTAACCTTCTTTCTAAAGTGTAATGAGGAAGAAATTTCATAAAAATAAAAGTGTTTTAATTACAACCAGTTCTTCCTAGCATAATATTGAACAATAAAATATAGTCTTTCTTTGGCCTCAAGCATGATAGATTTTCTGATTGTGTCTCTGTGTGCTATATTGTCAAAATTGAAATTGGCTTCTTGTTTATGTTCATGTGCGCCTTTTGGCCCAAAAACAACAAAATTTACAAAAAAAGTGGCCCAAGCAAAAATCCTTTGAGCATCTTCTTTTAGTTCTTCTTGGAATTTGAACCAGCTGAAAAAAAATTATATATATGTAACATAAAACAATAATTATTTGAAGGTAATATTGGATTCTTGAATTACTTTATAGGTATTTATTGTTTTGAGTAAATTTTGATATAATTATAAAGTTCATATTTTATTTTAAAGTTATCAATATTTCTTACAGAAAAGTCACTTTTATGATATAACTTCTTCATTTAGAAGAAAAATCTTCGAAATAAATTTTGCTACATTTGTTTCTACAACTCCATTCTGATGTGAATCTAACTAGTGCATGAATGCGTGTTTTTGGCGATTAAAGCTAAGCGATACGCCCTCTGTGGATACATTTTATAAATTGTGAAGATTGTCTAATGAAAAATTAGTTTATTTATTTAAAACAGTTTATATATAATTTATATACACTACCTACGTACTAATTAATTTATTTAATACTCAAGCACTATCTATATCTCTAATTTATTTAACACAAATTATCTTGACAACATTTATATTGAAGCTTCCATATATAAACTTCAACTGAACTATTAAAATAATGTCGCGCTATTAATATAAAGCCAGGCTCTGCTTGAGTAGATTCTCGGCGGTCTAGAATCTCTGGAAATTCTTCCAATATGAAACAGCCGGCGTGCAAAGATTTCTCTGATAACTTCTCGAAGGAGTGAGTTTATCTCTGTCCTGTGGTATCAAAATAGACGAAGAAGCGGCTTGCATTGGCCAGAGGGCCAGTGTTGGTTTTAGGTGGTTGCACGACATTCCCCCGTCTTAAGAGATAGTTCCTCCTGGAACTGTTACTGAAACTGTACGGTTGCATCTGCAACTGGACCCTTATATCATCGGAACTGTTCATCCAATAAAACCTTTTACGAACTCTCTGAAGGGTTTTCTTAAAAACGATACGACCTCCTGATGGACTGTCGTGTCACTGACGAAGTACTTTGGCTACTCTAGTCTTTGAAATGACCAACTGTCTTTTGTTTCCATAACATGATCATTCTCTAGTACTTGCTTTAATAAGCCTTCTACCAAGATAAAAGAGTCCCACTGAGCCAAATATGATTTAACTACTGGAGAGAGCTTTGATACTTCTTCCCAAGTTGGTCGACGATTTTTCTTCTTCCATTGTCACATCTTCTTTTAAAAGGGATCGTTTTATTGTTCTTCTCTAAGTTTAACAAATACTGTAATTGAGGATAAGGGCTATGACTGGGTTCTAGGTTCTATTATCGTGATGGCAAAGAAATCAAGACACAGTTGGTTTGGGAAATGCCTATTTTATAAAAAAATATAAAATTTAATTCACACAGAAAATGATCATAGACTTTGTAAGTCGTCATCTTTATTAAGCATAACATAAGATTAAAAATTAAGGTGAAAATATAAAGACATACATATAAAGATCCCGCTTCGCTGGAATTTCTCAAATCTCAATTATTAAAAGTGAATAACAGTTTTTGTTACTAGTGAGAAGTTTTTTCATGCGATACTTGAAAAAAAAAATTAATTTAATCTTTATTCGTTTTCAATAGTTTTATTAATTTTTGTTAATTTTTAATAATTTTTATTGATTTTTATTATTTTTTATTAATTATTATTATTTTTTATTATTTTTTATTATTTTTTATTATTTTTTATTATTTTTTATTATTTTTTATTTTTTTTATTATTTTTTTATTATTTTTTATTATTTTTTATTATTTTTTATTATTTTTTATTATTTTTTATTATTTTTTATTATTTTTTATTATTTTTTATTATTTTTTATTATTTTTTATTATTTTTTATTATTTTTTATTATTTTTTATTATTTTTTATTATTTTTTATTATTTTTTATTAATTTTTATTAATTTTATTTATTCTTATTTTTTATTTATTTATTCCTCTCCTCCTTAAAATGTAAAAATCGAAAAACCTTTAAATACGTCATTATATGAGTAGCTACAATTCCAACTTTCATGTTCACACCTTTAGAAAATCGGTACTTTTATCCCTCTTCCCCCTTCTCTCTATTTTTTCACTTTCCCACTTTCCCTATTTCCTCTATTTCCCCCTTTCTCCAAACTTTCGCATTTATAAAGTAGTAGGGTTTTTATGATACTTCCCATGCCCCCCTCCTTTAAATGCGAAAATCCAAAAACCTTGAAATACGTCATTATTTACATTTATGAGTAGCTGCAATTCCAATTTTCAAGTTCCTATTCGCGATTCAAATTAATTTTCGCGCGCCTGTCATTTGTCACGTATAAGTAGGATGTTTGTTTATTTACGTGTTGTGGGATTTTGTATTTGTGATTTTTTAACTGTTTTTAGATAATATTCTTATTATAATAGTATTTTTGAGTTTCATTTAGTGTTAATTTAAGTTTTGTTTTCGTGCTTTCGTTATAAATGTAATATTTTTCATGTGTAGTATGAACTAATTTGTTGGAAATATTGACCTATTGGTTGCTATAAGAACATCTAGAAATATGTATTTTCTAAACCCAGGACATGTTTTATTATGTGGTTTAAAGGACATATCAGGTACCAAACGTTTATTATTGATGAACTTCTTTAAAAATCTTACTATCCTTATTCTTATATCATGAAGTGAATTGTGTAGTACTTTGTATACATGTAAATGGTAATAAAACCGTTACAACTCATATTGGAGTTTGATTCTAAACAACGTTTTGTAAAATTTCAATATTGTGAATTTGTAGATACCCATTTATCGTAAGAAACAAAATTTTATGACTTGCACTTGAAAAATAATGAATACTTCAGTTTTGATTTTGACAATAACACACCATATAGATTGCAATTTGCTGGAGGCTTTTTCGCAGATTTCATTTTTAATTTAAATACTATCACATAGGTACTATAAGAAATAAACAAATTTAAAGCTAAAAAGTAACAAAAAACTCTTAATTGTAATTGATACAAATTAAAATGTAAACAATGAACACGAACGCCAATGTTGCCAAATGATGAACTGATTTTGTCTCTGACTGATTTTAAAACTAAAATTAATAAATGAACTGAAATTTAAAAATAAATCAATATAATAAATCGATTTTATAAAAAAATCCTTAAATAAATATAGAGTATGATTACATATTACTAGACAAAAATTTTGATTCTTAAATAAAAGGTCATCCATTTCTTCAAGAACTAAAATCCGACGACGTAACGAAATTTTGCTGCTTCTGGCAACACTTAACGTCATCCTACTTATAGGGACCTTCTACTAATTTCCTCCAGAGGGCGTATCACTTAGCTTGAATCGCGAATATTTAAAAAGGCGAAAGTCTTCACCTTACACCGTCATCTATTAGGAATTCATAGAACTAACCAATAAATACACAATATTTAGGCATTCCATACAAATAAAGGTTTGGTATGTTTAAAGGGTTGCGACATACGATGTAGTTTATCTGCATTATATGAAATCATAAATAATGGATGAAATTTGTTTTATGTTGAACACAATGAAAATATTATTTTAAAAAAAACCGCTTATACATTTTCTATAAATTGGCACTAACCCTTCCCGCTGTCAGATGTTATTTGACAGGTCGTTGGAATGCCTAATTGTCGTATAATAAACATTTAATTTGCAATTACAAATATTTAGGTCAATAATTGAAATAAAAAGTATCCTATCTTTTAAATTGGACCAAATTACAGATAGTTGCCAAATTTTTTAAAAATCCTTTCATTAGTTTCGGAGTTTATCGCGAACATACATCGTGACATGAAATTTTTATATATAAAGATAGATCAATGCAGTGTTTTTGATAGAATATGAAAATCCACAAGAAAACTAAGAAGTTCGACAAGCCTTTACCATATTTTTACAACTCATTACATTAAAAATGATGAGGTGTAAAAAGGCACAGTAGAATACTTACTTAAAAGGTTCTATATCGCATTCCAACTTTCTTAAATTATCAAGAAATTCTGAATGGTAAAACTTCAGCAAACCATCAATTTCTTCTTTCAAAACGTCAGTATTAACACTTGTTATTAAAAAATTAAGAAGATCGCTGGCTGGAGACCTATAATCGTAACATTGAAAATCAATAAACTTGTTACTGACGGGTTTACCATTTTCATATTTCATCATAGCGTTATTAACCCAGAGATCTCCATGATAAAACGTAGCAAACGGTTCTCTTGCTTGATATTTCTGTGGATGTTTGTATGCGTTCAAAACTTTTCTTACCTAAAAAATGTATATTATAATCAATAAAATAATAGAAAAAGAACTAAAAAATTAACACCTATTTTTTTACCATTATGTATGTTATAAATAATGTGCTTCTTGTAACCATCGATTTAAAAGACAGCAACTTTTACTAGATTTTATTTTCTTTGAAAACAGTTACAAATTCTGTGCTGATTATACTCCATTAAAATAATGAAGAAGGTGATTCATATGCGTGATCAACACTTCTGTTTCTGAATGAAATTTCCGACAAAAAGTAACAGAGTCAGCATAGACGTTGCACGGCTTATCAGTATCAAAGAATTATTTATTTTTTATTACCAAAATTTAAATTGCTTTGTTAAAATCTTTATTTTAACAAAAAGGATGCGTTAAATATACATAACCTAATAATATTAATAGGAATATTTACTTTGGCAATCGCCACTAATACGAAAAGTAGCCCCCACTTTTAAAGCTATTTTTCTATTTTTAATGAAAGAAAAATATGCATATGTAGGTAAAGTTTAAATATGTGTTTCAGAGTCACTTTTCCAATATTTGAAATTTAGCGATTTAATATAACACAAAATTTTGGAAAACTGGCTTTATAGGAACACATATTTAACCACTATCTAGAGAAAGATAGGCCCAAATATTTATATTTGTGAACGAGAATGGTTAACGAACTAGTAAACGATTTAAGTTGCCTTGATGGGCCGTTAGTGCCATGTTTCAAGGCAGATACTGCCTAGGTGGACCGATAGTGCCCAATGCGATTGGTTTTACCGACATATTTCAAGGCCGATGCCGCCTTAGTGGGCCGATACTGGCCTATGCGATAACCGTTACTGTTATATTTGAAGGCCGATACTGCCTCGGTGGGCCGATCTTGCCTCAGTGGGCCGATACTGTCCGATGCGATGGCCGTTACAGCCATATTTCAAGGCCGATACTGCCTTTGTCGACCAATACTGTCCGCCGCGATAAGCATAATCGCGATAGTTCAAGGCTGATACTGCCCGAACATAGAAAGAGAACTCCTGCTAAGTATGGCAACATCGCGAATAGGGGTGGAGCTATGAATGGTAATTATTAGTAGCTCCATCCCCGTAACGGTCACTTGCCCACTATATTCATATTTATCCTAAATTCCTATTAGGAACATTGTGTGAAAAATGTAATCCATTTCGTGGAAAAAACTAATACAAATAGAACCGAATAAAACAAATCTCGAATTTTAACCGGAAATGTTATTCCAGCTTAAACTATTAACTAATATTAAATATACAAATATTAACTATACCTACCTATATCTATGAAAATTCTTCGATAAACAAGTTTTAAAGATTTCTATTAATAAGGGTAGTTAGATTATTTGCCGGCAAGAAAATGTCACAAAAATTAGTTTGCAATCGATTTCCGACAAGTAAACATTATTATTATTATTATTAATATTATTATTATTATTCTGCTGTTTATTGTAATGGAAACTCCTAAAATTTGTGTCAAAGGAAAATCCAGCTTTTATTTTTGAAAACTATCTCCTTTATATATGAAATAAAGGAAAGCGAGCAACGTTGTGGGGATGCTCCAATCGAAAAACCGAAAACTGATCAAGTTTGCTCTTGGAGAGATTGAGTTTACAAGTAAAAACCTTTTTATTTTTAATTTCTTATAAAGTTAGGTATATTTTTATAAAATGTTATGTTTTGCTTGAACATTTTATTTTTTAAATAACGTTTTCTGACACCATTTAAATAAAATTTTAATTCACGATAATTCATTGAGTTAAATGTTCTGACATTTTTGAAACAGATTTCTCAGAAAAGCTGTCTCTTCATATTAATTTTTATTTTATTTCCAAACCTAATTTTATATAGATATTAGGCACATTATAAGCATTTTTAAATTAACACTATATTTTTAATTTTTAAGGCTACCGGAAACTTAGAACTCCTTGAAAAAATGACCACAGCTGCTCAAAAATAGTTTGCGGTGCGGAGATTCGAAATGCAATTACGAATACAAAAAAACGTGCAAGAGAGGAAGATCTACCAGCTCACAAACTATTTGAAGAATCAATATTGCCGCTCTATAAAATACAGCGTAGATTCAAAAGCAAAGTAAACCGATTTAAAGCGAAAAAACGTTGTACTCCTAAAAATCCTACTTCATCGACATTGTCATCTTGGACGAAGATAAAGAATTTCTGTTGTTTTTCGAAAAGGTAGATAGTGAAAAAGTGTTTGTTTCTGCCAGTAGAAGAAGCAGAGAAATATTAAAAACAAAACATGAAATGTTTTTGGATATGACGTTCAAATGTACAAGTAAACAGTTTTCACAATTATTATACAATTTATACGGATTTGGGAAGCACTGATAGTGAAAAGTCAATAGTTCCTGTTATTTTGGCATTATTGCCTAACAAAAAGTACAGCACTTATAACATACTTTTTCAAAAACTGAAACAGTATTTACCGGAATGGAAACCAAGCAGTTTTTTGTTAGATTTCGTAACTCCAGTTATTGAAGCTTTAAAACAAAAGTTTAGGAATTCTGTCATTAAAGGATGCCACTTTCACTTTAGTCAGTGTTTGTGTAGAAGAATCCAAAGCGTAGGATTAGCTTCTTTATACAAGAATGATATGGAAATACAAACACACATAAAAATGTGTTTTCGCTGGCTCATTTACCTATGAATCTTATTGATGAAGGCTGGCTGGAAATAATGAAGGATTGTCCAGTTAACGAAAATAGAAGAGTTTAACAACTATTTTATAAACCAATGGCTTGAAAATAACTCGTTGCCAAGAGATGTATGGAATTGTTATAATTTAAGACACCGTACAAATAATGCCGTAGAAGGATGGAATAAAAAATTACAGCTCCGAATAAGAAACAACCCCAATGTGTACGAATTGATTAAGTTTCTTCGATTTGAAGCTGAATTCCAAGACAGCGAAATACTTTGAAAGGAGTCTGGGCTACCATCATCGAACAATAAAATAAAAGTATACATAGGTATAAATACTGAAGACGGAAATATTATTAAATGTTTAAAAACTTTAAGCCATTTACAAAAATTATAATTTTTTATGATTTAAGTTAAGTTATATTTAAATGTTTTTTATATTTTTTTAAATTTGTATATTTACCTGCAATGCCATTATTTACAAATATTTATTAAATATTTTTAAAATATTTCGAATTATTAACTTATTTTTTTACCCCATTACGATTACATATTTACATAAAATGCAAGTAAGTACATCTCTCATTTTTATTTTTATTGTTAAAAATAAGTATAAAAAAGAATATAAGAAAAATTGAATTTTTATTTAATATTTCTATTTGCCTCTGAAAAATTACCGGTATTACCTACCATTTGCAAATAATAAATAAATGCCTAAAACTTTTTGTAAAAAATTATTTTTTTTTTTCTATACAGGGTGTTTCAGAATAAAGTACTGTAAACTGGGGAATTTATAATTCTTAATTAATTATTAAGAAAAGTTGAATATAATTTTCCTGTAAAGTCCCAGTCTTCATTCTACAGGGTGATAAAGTGATCTTCAAGGGCTCGTAACCTTTAAGCATACCTACACCGAAATATTCATTGCAGTAGCGACCGGTACGAGCGGTGGTATCAAAATCGTGAATTTATAATTATTATTATTCTGTTATTATTTTGCTTAAATATTTTTATCGTTGACGATTTTCTGATTTTGTTGTGCTTTAATGACAGTGTAGGTTATGGATTTGTTTGTAGTTATAAAGACTGCAAAAATAAATCTTATATAGGTGCACATTTATTTTACAGATTTCCTCAAGATGTTGAAAGGTAATACA
Organism: Psylliodes chrysocephalus; assembly: GCA_927349885.1. Classification (NCBI taxonomy): domain Eukaryota; kingdom Metazoa; phylum Arthropoda; class Insecta; order Coleoptera; family Chrysomelidae; genus Psylliodes; species Psylliodes chrysocephalus. The sequence continues at coordinate 60,730,100 of OV651814.1, read as the reverse complement.
CATAAAGTATAATATATAAGTCAAATATAGGGTGTTTTAAATTAGCTGTTACTTCGGGATATTTTCTGCATCTTTAATCTGAGGGAGGGTGGGTTGGCCCACAGTACTTAGGGTATATCTTAATAATAGTATATTATGCAACGATCATGTATTAATAGCCATTACATAAGAGTTGCATACCCTATTTTTTCTACGACCAAGAATCAGTTCTTCAATCGAAAATATAATAATGTAAATAATTATAATGCTTTTAATCCCTCAAAACCTTAAGCAATCCAATTTGTTATGACTACTTGTTTAGACAACTAAATAATAAATCTTTTTTATTTCCCAAAAGTGTTTCGGATATTTTTCCGCTATAGCCTTTGGACTTTCTCTTTTTATATGATAGCAATTTTGGGTATTCTCTAACACATCAGTTTTATATTTAATATTCAGTTGTGTTTTCAAAATGGAGTAACGAGTATTTCAATTTGGTTGAGAGTTGTTCAAAGCAACACATTTTTAGAAAAGGTTGTTACTTCCTTTGTTAGCTTCCAGTCTAAATGTTGACTATACATTTTATACCTTCAATTTCAAATAGTGCACATGGAACATTATCGTTGCTGGACATCTTTTTTCAAATTTAAAATACCTAGATATTTCAAAATGGAAGATCTAAACTGACACAGAACATAAATCTTCCAGAAACTGTCAAAAACTATTTGGGGAAAATAACTGGATGCTTACATGACTATTACAAAATGTAGGTTTCTATTGATAAATTTTTCAATTTCATAATGAAAAACCAGTGCATAATGAATATGTTTTGGAGTGAGGGTAGCCATATGTGAGTAGTAGGGATTAAGTGTAAAGGTTAAAGAAAAGGTCCTTTATTTCTCACAAGTCTCACTTGACTTGTGAGAAATAAAGGACCTTTTCTTTAACCTTTACACTTAAACATAAAGAATATCATTATGAAACTGAACATTAACATTTAATTAACAAATTATAGTACATGAGTAGAAAATAATGTTTATATGCTGGTTAGCAAGAACAACGACGCAATTAAAAGTAGTCGATTTAACAGTATTTATTTATTTATAAATGGTTTGACCGCGAGTAATATACAAAAATACCTTTTTTTAAGAATCAAAATGTTTCTTTTTTGACCTACAGAACAAAATTATCTCTAATATTTTCTTGTTATGATACATTTAAGGTAATTTTCAGAATTTAAAACCAGTCAAGGTAGTAATGACCTATAAAAACTGAATTATCTCTATTAATTGCTTGTTATGATACACTTTGGGTAATTTTCGGCATTTCTATATTTAATCTTCAATATCTTTCTGTAATTATTCTAATTATACCCTTTTTATTTATAAATACCTTAATGTAATAATTGCTTGTTATGATACACTTTAGGTAATTTTCGGCATTTCTATATTTAATCTCTAATATCTTTCTGGAATTACTCTAATTATACCCTTATTATTCATACATACCTTAATTTTTATTTTATTATTTCAATAAAAATATTAATCTGTTTTTTTATTAAACTTTATTATCTATCTTAAGACCAAAATTTTTAATGAATATACCAATTAAAAAATTATAATTATCGCGCCTAAATGTCCGGTTTCGATCTCAAAGTGTAGTTAATTTTAGTTAATTTAATGTCTAACTTTTACTTATTTAATTCACATTTAAATTCAAAACTATGTTTTTAGTGCATATTTTGACTGTTTTTTATACATATTTGCATACATATTTGCATCCATATTTTGTTTTTTAAGTGCTTATCTCCCGAGCTTTATTAGTTATCCCAAAATTTATACTCTATCCCAGACAATGGAAGTCTGAAGCTATCAGGTTAAATAAAATGAAAAATAAGGGTACATCTTATTTCAGAGCGAAATCTTGGCTCTTAGCTTGTTATAGATCAGATTTATTATACAAAGTAGACACTCTTCAAAAGAGCTATAGAATTTGTGATGTTCATTTTTCTTCACGGATGTTCCAAAAAGGAAAGAGACAAATACTACGAAAAGATGCTGTTCCACTCAAATTCGTTTCAAGTGGCATCATTGACGAGACAGTTCCAAGTACATCGACTTCTAGCACTGAAACGTCTCAAGTGCCATGTACGAGTGTTTTATATCAGCTTTTGGAACCATCAGCTTCAAGCATTGACAACTCTTCCGATAAGGCAGAATCGATTCAGCGGTCACTAATACGTTTTCCTTCACGGAGTGTCCAAATATAAGAGAAACTAACTTTTCGAAGCCCAAGAAAAGAAAAACTAAGGGAGATCAACAATGCCCTGAAATTTGAGAACAAACTGTTGAACAGAGACAACCAGGTCCTTCTTAATAAATGTAAAAGTCTTGAAAAGAAGCTTCAAGAAAAATTGGAAGACACGATCACTCTCGAACAGTACAAAACTTGTACGTATTCACTGTGCCCATCCAAAGAACTCGCATAAATTATTAATGTTCTGATTACCCAAAGCATCAAATCAGCTAAAGGTCGAAGGTATTTGGACGAATTTAAATTTAAGCGTTTTTTACTATATTTCTCTGACCCAAAAGTTTATAAAACACTTCTAACTAAATGATTTTGCCTGCTTGGGCTGCAATCCCTTAGAATCTTATTACGTGGGATAGACAGCTCACCAGGTTTGGAAGTCTCCAATGTATTCAAAACACTTAAAATTAAAGCTGACAATTTTAATGAAATGGAAAAATATTGTGTACTGTTTGTGGATGGGATAAGCATAAAGGCAATCTTTTTTAATCGTAGTGCGGATTATGTTGTAGGCGTGGAAGATCCCGGCAATGAGAAAAGAGTATTTAAACAGTCTTGTTGGTCAGGGGGATTTTCTATAATTGGAAGCAACCTTTGAGTTATTTTTTTACAATAGTACATACCCTGGTTTAGAGTTAAAGTATATAGTTTTTGATGCTATTAAAAAGTTAAGGAATATTGGACTGAACGTTATTGTTACCGTAAGTGATATGGGCTCCAATAATATTCAATGTAAAAACTTTTTCCAAACAACCCCTGAGAGACCTTATTTTATTTTTGACCTTCAAAAAGTTTTTTTTATATTCTGTACACTTCACCTCATCAAGGCTATGAGAAACATGTTACTGAAAGATACTTTTCTTGTTTCTAATAAAATAGTTTCTTGGTCATATATTATGCAATTATATAATATTGATTAGTCGTTAGTTACCAGATCAGCGCCTAAACTAACTGATTCGCATATATTTTCTAGTAATTTTGAAAAAATGAAGGTAAAATATGCAAGTCAGGTATTTAGTCTTACAGTTTCAGCGGCTTTAAATGTGTACGTAGAATCAGGTAACTTGTCTAATGAAGCCCAGGTAACTGCTGATTTTACTGATGAAATCGACAACTTATTTGATATTTTAAACTCATCCAAAACATCAGATCGGAAGAAATATAATTTGGCGTTTAAGGGTCTCGACTTTTAACTGACATTTTTAAATGAGATGTTATTGCTGTTAGACAACTTAAAAGTTTTTAATAACCTAGGTGGGGATGTAACTAAAAAAATGAAATTTATAACACGTTTTAAAATAACAATAAGCTCCATTCTTCATTTATAGGATTTTCTTAAAACAAAAAACGTTAAATTTCTTTTGACTAGACGCTTGAACCAAGATCCGTTAGAAAATTTGTTTGGTCTTATAAGACAGCAAAATAGTAATTGTGCTAATTCAACAGCCATTCAATTTTAAAGAACCTTTAGAAAGTTGTTCTTTGTAAAGCTACTCAATTCCGGAACTTACATCTGCGAGAATGACATGGATAATATGCTTCTGCGTGTATCTGATGTCATTAAAGAGGATACAAATTTATTCGTAGCTCATACACATCCCCATACATCAAATTTGCCAGAAATAGCTAGCAGTTATCAAAAAGATTCCACGTTAGAAACGAATTTTGAAAGGTATTTTGCGGGTTACCTAATGAAAAAATTCCTATCTATACATTCTTGTACAATTTGTGAGGAATATTCAAAAGCCTATCAAAATTTGGACGATACATCTTTATTTTGTTACTATAAAGCTTATAACAGCTCTAATTTAGATTTATTTGGTAACTTAAACATGCCACACAATGATTGTGTAAAATTTATCTCCTGTTTAGAGGTAATATTTAAAATAAATTTTAAGACTATTATTATACACAAAAATGTAATAGATACATTTCAAAGTATTTTTAGAAATACAAGTTTTTCACATCCATGTGAAATATTTCCAATTAATTATTTAATAAAATTATTCGGTAGAGTAGGATTATTTTATACTTTTAAATGTATTAACCGAAATTGTAAAACTATAAAAGACAAAAAGGTTGTTATTTGGAAAGATAAGTAAATATTTTTTACTTTCCTATATAGCTTCCCAATATTTTTTTTTTATTTTCCTGACCTTTTTTCGATGCGCCTGTGGAAAACAAGTATTAACTAATAGACGAGGTCATACTTCGTCGGCATCAACTACAAATGAATTAAATGAGATATTTCCTTCTGGTTATTATTTATTCTTGTGGTTGACACTCTAATTCGACAAAATACGATAACCCATTGGAGTAGAATCAAGGACCAAGAACGCAATTTTAATCCAAATTTTTTAAACACCCTATAGGAACTTATGTATTTCGTAAAAGCTGAAATTCATAATTATTCCTTACGCAATTTCTTACAGAAAAACGGACTCTTGGTTGATATCTGTAGAACATTCCCTTTATAAGGTTATTTCAGTTTTAATCCCACTCAAACATGAAATATCTACATTAAAAAATTCAAAAAATGCAAAGTCCATAAAAACTTTGTCCTATTAGCTAATGGACCTTTTAATATGTTTTATGAAATCGTCTCTTGATAAAACTGTACATGTTTGAGTAGGACTTGGACTGAATAATTTCGGTAATTAAATGTTACTAATCTTAACTTTTATTAAATATAGGGTGTTCAAAAGGTTTGGATAAATAATGATTTTATAACCTTTGATTCTAAACCAATGTATTATCGTAATTTATAAAAATAAAGTGTGTTAACTAACAATGACGATTAACTAACATATAAATATTTTTAAGTTACAATATTTACCGTAAGGGAAGTTATTTAGAAAATTTTGTATTTATGAAATTTACTTTATCACTCTGTAAAATAAAAACTGTGACGTTTAAAGGAAAATTATATTTATTTTTTCATATTAATTTATTAAGATCTACAAGTATTTTATTCTGAAACACCCCGAATATACTTGAAATGCCAGAATTCACACTTCGTCTATTCGAATATTTGATTTATTTCTTTTAGTAATTTTATTTATTTTTTTTTCACTTGTTTTTACAGTTACTTTTTTTATTGTCATAATATCTAAATAAATTATTGTTTGCTTATCCCCTACTTCTAAAATTTCCTTTACCAATACTACTGATGACGTGATCCTATATCTCTGGATCCTGTCTATCAATATATATCGTACGACTATGCGTGCGCATCTGTCCTATGCTTTGGGGTGGTTTGGTACTATCCCACCTTATGTGCAACGTTGCCGGATCAAAATGTACCTGAAAAAAACTGGGCAAATGTCCCGACAATATGTTTTAGAGTTACAATACTTAGAATATTAGAATGTTTATATTACCATGATAAGCTTTGATAGATGTTGCCGCTATATTAACTTTTAATATTGCTATGTTGGCGAAATTAGGGATTGGAATGACTATAGTTAGTAAAGCTTTGTAATTGACAAAATTAGCATCTCGCCTTAAACTTACCCTTGAAATGAATGGACCGCACTTATCAGATTCGCACAAAATATCTAATAACAAAAGATTTGTATCTCCAAATGCATTATTGTCTTCATGGATAAATTGATTGTTTAAGAAAGGTCTGATTTCTTTTTGAAAAAATTCAGGTTTTCTCAGTTTTATTGCTAGCGGTATTGCGTGCAATGCTGCTAAGTCTTTTAGAAGAACATGCGCTTCTTCTAAATTGTAACCAATGTATCTGTCAATATTGCTATAACCTAAAAAAAAATATTTTATTATATAATAAACTGGCAATGACATAGAAACTTTACAAAGTAAATAAGTTGTCAGTAATCGCAAAATTTCTACCTAAGTATTTTAAATTTTCCATTAAAATTAGAGCATCCCTATCCACAGTGTCACTTCCATTCATATTTAGTCTGCCTCCATAACATGTGCCAAAACAGTTAATTATATCTTTTAAATTATGTTCCTTTTGAAATTCTTGAAAAGCAGGTACAAGCTTTTCGTAAAATGATATTTCTCCCTTAAATGTTCTTTGTACGTTAAACATTTCTTGAGCAAATTCGGCAACTGGAATTTTTTTTGCTACTGCATGTAGTACATCTTGTGATTTTGTTTCTTCGTCTTCAGTTGTAATATTTAACTTTAAAAGCTCACCTCCAAAATTTTCACCAGGCTGTACTAGATTGGTAACCTCCACATTTAAAACTTTTTTACCTTTGAGGACGTTCTTAGAAAGAATAGAATCTATGCCTTCTACAGACATTGTTGAAATATCCTAGTTATTAATGAAACTAAATTGAACAAAGAAATAATAAAAAAAAATAATCTAGTTGATTTAATTGATATGTAAAATACTAAATATTATCTAATTTAATAACAATTAGCTAGAAATTCTAAAAATCAACTACTACATTTCTATTAATTTATCACTATCATCATATCATATCATGTCATATAATCACTGATATGTATATTGTTGAGTAATAAAATTCCTTGACTACTGATTTGCCACTATTGTCTTTGGCAATTTTGTAGTATTTAGGGTACTGCAAAATTGTATGCCCAGAATGTTTTTAAAACAACTAGCAGAGAAAAACTATTGATTCGCAGCAAGAAGAGAATTTAAAAAATATTATTGAAAGTTGGTATGAAATATAGTGAGATAAGGATGTCATTCGCTATAACCCTAATAACACTGATCTGGCAAAAACATCTCATTTAGGTTCTATGCACGTACTTTGATTACTATACGATGCAAGAGAGAGGTCTAACACGCCCAACATAGGGCGCGGCCATTTTGATTCCTATGCCACAGTTTATAGCTAAAGAATCAGATCGCTCACTCTGCGTCGGCACTTTTAATCTCAATGTTTCAGTTTATACACTGTGCAACTCGGATAATACAATATATGACAACCGCCTACAATAAAACAGCAGTCTTCTGCGCTTCCTGAATTTTTATCCCTGGAGTGGATGTTATTTTGGAACTTTCAACTGGTCCGAGTGAGCTAACTGATTCTTTAGCAATAAACTGTGACTCCAAAAATAATATTCACTGACACTGACAGTAGCAAGCAAAATATCAGGTGCGTTTTAATCATCCGCTTCTGCTTTCGGAATTGTCGGTTTAGTCGTTTTAACCTGTCAGGTAAAATCACATACTTTGATTACTATACGAGGCAAGAGAGAGGTCCGACACGCCCAACATAGGGCGCGGCCATTTTGAACCCTATGACACAGTTTATAGCTAAAAAATCAGACAGCTCACTCTGCGTCGGCACTTTTTATCTCAATGTTCCAGTTTATACACTGCGCAACTCAGATAATACAATATAGGACAACCGCCTATAATAAAACAGCAATCTTCTGTCAGATTTAAACAAGAAAACCGACAATTCCGAAGCAGAAGCGGATGATTAAATCGCATTAAAAATATTGCGCCAAGATGTAGGCAACACGTAATAAGGGTTCAAAATGGCGGAGTTTTCTATCTCCTTTTAAAAGGCACTCAGAAAGCTGCGCAGTGCGACCATTCTCCATATAGTAAAAGAAAATCAAAGTAAGTGGGTAAAATAAATGGTACGTTCCTACAATGTTTCTAAAGAAGCGTTTCTGGAATGATTTCTCAAGAACGTTTTAGGAACATCGTAATTATGTAGGTATATTTACGTAATAAATATTATTTTAAAATATCATCTATGTGAAGATAGAAACGGCGATTAGCAACGGAAAAAGTGGTAAAGGTAGATACGATATTTAGCTACGGAAAAAATAAAATATATAAAGTTAGGAATTTTTCTGTATAAATGTGAAACTATTATTCCATTTTTTAGAGATATGACTCCGGAGCGGTGCAAATAATTTATATGATACACATAATAACTTAAGTATTCCAAAGATTTTGAAAATTCAAAAATGGTAATATCTACACTGATACACCATAAACTTTTTTATATAAAAGGCTAAAAAAATATGTTTCTGGGTCCACTTATCCAAGAACATCGTTTTGTTTAGCTTTGACGTATTTTATTACAAATATATCAAGATAAAAATATGAAAAAGTGTACCGTTTCTGAATTAATACACTCTGCATTTTTTATATACAGCAAAGCAATGTTTGTAAAACTTATGTTCTTCTCACTTTTTTTAGAACTCCATCGGGGGTGGTGAATATAATTCGTAAATTTAACGAAAAATTATTACTCATTTACCAAGAATAAAAATACAGAAAAATCAACCGTTTCTGAGTTGATGCACCCTGAATTTTTTATGTATGGTAGAGTAGGGATCAGAAACCTTGACAATGGGTACACTTTTTAAAGATCTTTGTCGGGGGTGGCAAAACGAACTTTTGAAATTGACGTATGTTATTACAAATATATCAAATTTTAAAAATATGGAAAAGTGTACCGTTTTTGAATTGACACACCCTGCATTTTTATATACAGCAGAGTAATATTCACAAAACTTGTCTTGATATATTTATCATAACATACGTCAAATTTAAAAATTCGTTTTGCCACCCCCGACAAAGATCTGGGAAAAGTATACCTATTGTCAAGTTTTGTGATCCCTACTATACCATAAGTATAGAAGGACCCCGCAATAATCTTATGAAAATTGGGTTTCTGTCAAATTTTCTGAATTTTTGATATGTTGTAGATTTTGTTATCCTGAACAAAAGTCTCTATGGGCACAAAGTGCCAAAATGAATATTTTGGTAGCTACGGAGTTGCCAAAGCTCCCCTGACCCGATGCAAAACTATTAATTTTCAATACTATTTACAGATGTCAAAAGCATATTTTAATTATTCTAATATATAGGGTAATGTTTTTGAGGTCACTGGATTTAATCCTTATGTCAGATTGGATAAACTGATCGTTGACAGCTGTCAATTCACTGTCAACGAGGAATATAAAAGTAAATGTCCTCTTTTCACATTGAGAATTTGGGTTTTTGAGGTCGCTGAATTCAATTCTCATGTCAGATTGGACAAATTGACAGTTGACAGCTGTCAATTCACGGTCAACGAGGAATATTAAAGTAAATATTCTCTTTTCACATTGAGAGTTTAGATTTTTGAGGTCGCTGAATTCAATTCTCATGTCAGATTGGACAAATTGACAGCTGTAAAAAAAAAGGATATTAAAGCCATATTCGAGCGGTCTACTGATTTAAACATATTTCATTCAGTTCGAAAACGGTTTGAACTATTCCCATTCGAGTGACCAAACAATGACATCACGTTGAAATAGGTCTAAACCAGCTGCATCTATTTTTGAAACGTTTGGTTGAGAACGGTTTAAGGAAATAGAAATGTCATTAATGTCAAAAATAGTAACGAAGATCATGTATTAAAATTAATTATCAAAAAACATTTTTATATATTACGGTTATAAGAAAAAATAGAAAATGCATAATTTTTAGTAATTTTTGAAAACTTGACCTTGTAATTCAAAATAACTGGTTAAAATCGGATTCTAAATGTAACGATCCATTTTTTTTATAAAACTCTGGTAATATATGAGTTTTTTTTGAGTCAAAAAATTATGTGTTGCTAGAGATTTACACACTCACAAATCCTTAACTGTTAGTGACATCACTGTTTTAAAATCATCTATTTGAGCGCTTTCAAAATCTATGACGTAGTATTAAAACTGGTTCTAAAGATTGTTGAAAATATTTTTAAACCAAAGAGACCGCTCGAATATGGCCTTACTTTTATATTCCTCGTTGACCGTGAATTGACAGCTGTCAACGGTCAATTTGTCCAATCTGACATGAGGATTGAATTCAGTGACCTCAAAAACATTACCCTATATATTAGAATAATTAAAATATGCTTTTGACATCTGTCAATAGTATTGAAAATGAATAGTTTTGCAACTGGTTTTAGCTTTTCGACCCCAGTATTCCCCTTTATGTCTAAATGATTATTTACGAAAACCAATTTGCCGTACAGCCATAATCATGTCATTTTTAAAATCTTCTAACATTAATTTATAAAAAATATTGTTCACCTTTTTTTTTTTTTTAATTTTACAGAGTCAAATAGTATTTTAATTTAATTGTATTTATTTTCATGTAACTAATGTTAGTGCTGGTTAAATAACTTGTATAAGTTGAGACCAATAAAGAAAAAAAAAAAAAAACTGGTCAGGGGAGCTTTGGTAGCTCCGTAGCTGCCAAAATATTCATTTTGGCACTTTGTGGCCATGGATACTTTTGTTCAGAATGACAAAATCTACAACATATCAAAAATTCAGACAATTTGACAGAAACCCAATTTCCATAAGATTATTGCGGGGTTCTTTAGGGTGTATCAACTCAGAAACGGTAGACTTTTCTGTATTTTTAATCTTGGTAAAATGATTAGTTAAATTTTAAAATTATTTCCACTGCCCCCGATAGAGTTCTAAAAAAAGTGAGAACAGCGTTAAGTTTTATGAACATTGCTCTACTATATGTAAATAATGCAGGGTGTATCAGTTCAAAAACGGTACTTTTTTATATATTTTTTTTTTAATATATTTGTAATAAAGTACGTCAAAGCTAAACAAAAATTCTATCGCCTTCAACATTGTTCTTGGGTGAGTGGTGCCAGAAGCATATTTTTTAGCCCTTCATTATGATACATAAAAAGTTTAATGGAGTTCTAAAAAAAGTGAGAACAGCGTTAAGTTTTATGAACATTGCTCTACTATATGTAAATAATGCAGGGTGTATCAGTTCAAAAACGGTACTTTTTTTATATATTTTTTTTTTAATATATTTGTAATAAAGTACGTCAAAGCTAAACAAAAATTCTATCGCCTTCAACATTGTTCTTGGGTGAGTGGTGCCAGAAGCATATTTTTTAGCCCTTCATTATGATACATAAAAAGTTTAATGGAGTTCTAAAAAAAGAGAGAACAGCGTTAAGTTTTATGAACATTGCTCTACTATATGTAAATAATGCAGGGTGTATCAGTTCAAAAACGGTACTTTTTGATATATATATTTTTTAATATATTTGTAATAAAGTACGTCAAAGCTAAACAAAAATTCTATCGCCTTCAACATTGTTCTTGGGTAAGTGGTGCCAGAAGCATATTTTTTAGCCCTTCATTATGATACATAAAAAGTTTAAGGTGTATCAGTGTAGATATTATCATTTTTAAATCTTGGGAATACTTAAAGTAATATATGTGTTTTATATAAATTATTTGCACTGCTTCCGAGTCACATCTCTAAAAAATGGATTAATAGACTCATATTTATACAGAAAAAATGATAGCTTTATATATTTAATTATTTTTTACCATTGCTAAATATTGTTTGTATCTTTACCACTTTTTTCCATTGCTAACCGCAGTTTCTATCTTCACACAGGTAAAATATCAATAAATTACAAAATTACTGCAATCATCAGAAATCTGCAATAATATCAAACTCCAATATTAAATTTGAAAATTTTGAACTATAATATTTTTATGTCATACTAGTTCATTATTGTGTTCTTATTGGGATCTGAAGATAAGCGATGATACGCTCTCTACTGTAAACTAATGAACTAAATATAGTGGCCATTTGCCATTTGACTTTCTGTCAGGTTTTCTTTATTGTTATCATGTCAATAAATGTTGTTTTAAAATTTAACAAGTATTTTGTTTAAAATACCTATATCATATTTAATAACAAGCTAATGATTTAAATTTTTATAATATGTATTAAAATATTACATTAATTGAAATATAAGTGGAATACACACATGTCTACCTCAATGCAGTTCTGAAAAAAAATGACCATTCTCTTACGTTTTATCTGCTTCCTAAATCTGGTAAATGTAGGGCAATTCTATTGAATACAAGAGGAAGTTCTGAACTTGTGGATGCAGGAAATGTATGGTTACAAGAGTTGAAAATTGAGAAGCCACTATCAAAGTAATTTAAAGTTTGTTCCCAGCATTTTAAAGAAGATGGTTATTTGCCTAGAGGTAACATAGATTTTTTACCTTTTTTGTGTTGGAGATGCCTCATCTTAAGTGAAAAGAAACATTAAAACAACTCGCTGTGCCTTCCTGTCAGTTTTTAGGCAAATTTTTGATGATTTTGTTCGATCAACTTCATGCTTAAATATTGTGAGAACAGAAAGAAGAAAAAAGAGGACGCAAATTACAGAAAGTTCATGTCAGTGAGAACAAACAAGTTATAGTTGAGAGTGATGTGTTTTAAGATAGCCTAGCTACTCACACCGAACAAGCCCAAGAGGTTGCAAATGCTCTTCTGCAGTTAGTAAAAAGTAGAGTGAAAGTAATATACCGGGTGTTCAACTTAAAGCGTTACAGCTATATACCGCTTTTTATAAAAAAAAAAACGTTTCAGACGAAAGTTTTATAGTTTTGTGGGGAAAAACTTTTGGCTAAAATCGTTTTTTATAGCTAACCATAATATGACCAACTTTTTTTCGCGCAGCAACATTTTCAAGTAGCTGTTACTCAAAAAGTAAAAGTCCAATAAAAAAAATATTTCTCTCAAAATTTTCTTATTTTTTTATGCACTTTAAGAATATGTAAGAAAAATGGGATTCCCATTTAAAAAAAACAAAGTCCACCTCGATATGGCCATATTATGGCCAACTACAAAAAAAAAATGAATTTAGCCAAAATATTTCCCCCAAAAAACTATAAAACTTTTGTCTGAAACTTTTTTTTCTAAAATGCATATTTTCGGCGGTATTTGACTGTAACACTTTAAAATGAACACCCGGTATAATTAAATACAAATAAAAAGAGAAGTGTATTAACATTACTTAATGTACAAGTTCATACCCAAAAAATTTAAATAATTTCAGATCTTTTAAAATCTGAAATAGATGTGTTCATTCACTGGCATTACCAACTTTAACATACCCGAGTTGAGTCGTGCGTAAATATGTTCCAATTTATTGTTAAGAAGTGTGATTTAGTATATAATTTATACTTACTTCCAAGTGGCGTTAATAAAGAAGGTACCACCTATTGGTAATGTACAATAAGAACATTTTTAAGTGCAAATAGAGGGGATCCGGACAGTTTTTCGAATGATAATTATTCGAACGACAGTTCTTCGAACGACATTTATTCGAATGGACAGTTATTCGAAAAGACCATTCTTCGAACTGATAATTTTTCGAATGTACGATTCTTCGAAATAAGTTGGTTTTATTTTATATAATTTAATTTTAATTAGTATTATAATCCCATTGAATTTTGAGAACAGGCAATCTTCTAAGTAAGGTTTTAGTTTATGTAATTTAATTTTAATTAGTATTATAATCCCATTGAATTTTGAGAACAGGTAATCTTCTAAGTAAGGTTTTATTTTATGTAATTTAATTTTAATTAGTATTATAATACATAATAAATTTAGTTTTGAGAAATTGTAATCTTTTAAATAAGGGTTTTATTGTTCAGATTAAATGCCATCCCTCTAATAAATAAGCAGGTAATTATTATTCCGACCATTTTAAACTCTTACATTAAATGGTATAAAAGATGAAAACATTTTGACATTGTATTCAGTCTGATTTTAGTGTTTATAAAGATGCCTCTCGAATTCCTTTTAAGTGAAAAAGGAAAAAAAAAGTTATTTTTGAACGGATTTTTATTCGTTAAAGACAAAGCCGTTGATGAAAAAACATATTGGAAGTGCGAGTTCTTTTTGTCTAAGAAATGTAAATCGCGAGCAATTACAAGCCATGATGATGTTTGCAAAGAGACTTCTCACAACCACCCCGCGGATGCAGCAGAAGTAGATGCCATACGTTTTAAGAATAAACTGAAGGACAATGCTCGGACAACAAGAAACACTCCACACTAACTAGTATCGGCACTATCAAGTGAAGTGGATAAACTAACAGCAGCCAAACTAAGTAAAGTAAATAGTTTAAAGCGAACAATACGCAGGGAAAGAGTGAAAGAAAACATGGAACCCACACAGCCGAAAACTCTAGAGGAGTTGTATCTACCTGATTCTTTTAAAACTACCACAAAAGGCAAACCATTTCTACTTTTCGATTATGGAAACATTAAACAAAGAATTCAGATTTTCAGCACGAAAGACAACCTGGATTATCTACAAAAAGCTGAATACATATACATGGATGGAACTTTTAAGACTGCACCTATGCTTTTTTACCAGCTCTACACCATACATACATTTATAAACGAGGAATCCGTACCACTGGTATATGCACTTCTACCTGATAAATCAAAAGACACTTACATAAAGTTAATTTCGGCCCTTAAAGATCTAGCACCAGCTCTCAGACCGCAATCGGCTCTAATAGATTTTGAAGCAGCGATGATAGGAGCGATACATCAAAAATTTCCGAATACAACTGTACAAGGATGTTTCTTCCACTTTTCACAGGCAATTTACAGAAAAATTCAAACAGCTGGCTTTAAACAGCGATATGACACCGACAAAAACTTTGCACATCACATGAAGATTTTAGCTGCATTAGCTTTCGTACCTACAAAATACATACAGCCATTTTTTAATGCATTAAGCGATTATTTTCCAGAAGAAGCTACCGAGGTTCTGGACTACTTTGAGGAAACATGGATTGGGATGATTCGTCGCGGTCGTCGAAGGTCACCGTTGTTTGATTGGGAAATGTGGAACTGTGTTAATAATGTTTTAAACAGTCAACCCAAGACTAACAACCACATTGAAGGTTGGCATCTTGCCTTCGAAAGCCAACTTTCGGCTAGCCATCCCACAATATGGAAGTTTATTACCGCGATTCAACGCGAACAATCCTTAACTGAAATGAGAATTTCTCAATTTTAGTGTGGAACTCCCACTGTGCCGAAGAAAACGAAGTATTATCACTTAGTTTTCTCCTAAAGACCCTATAGAATACTTAAATCGTATAGCTTGTAATTTGTCTTATAAATAAGTTCCTCGTTTCTTTTGTTATATAGTGTATTATAAATAAGTTATGTATTAAAAAGAATTAATTGGAATAAAATCATTATTTTTATACAAAACGCTTTTTATTTTTGACGTTTTGGTGTCGCACCTGTGTCAGGTTATCAAAAAATTAAATAAAAAAAATAAATTATCTAAATTGAATTTCAGGTGCGACACCGAATGTTTTTTGTTTAAATTACCTACACTTTATCATTCCTCAATAATGTATTTTCGAAAAATGGTCTGTTCGAACAATGGGCTCTTCGAAAAACTGGCCGTTCGAAGAACCATCCGTTCGAATAACTGTCCATTCGAAAAACTGTCCTTCGAAAAACTGTCGTTCGAAAAATTGTCATTCGAAAAACAGTCCTAGATCCCAAAAAGAGATATGGCATGTCGAATATGGAAAGAAAAGTTCTTTCCTACTATGGTATCTGCAAACGACAATTTCATATGCTTTGCTGCAATGTACCAGTTGATGTTGCAAAATATTTAGGTATGATTCCTGGTCTTGGTTGATATTACGTTGATTGTTATGCATCCCTAAAATGATGTAATCCTGAGTTTGTCAAAAATTTAGCTGAGGAAGGAAGTAAATGTCAAGAAAGAGATTTCATGACATTTATGTAGCATAGCAATCGCAAATGCGGCAGTCGGATGTATTAACCATTCGTGGTAAAGCTCTACACCCGCAAAATAATTCATTTAATATTTTTTATAAATTCTTGACCTGCTATCTGTATTATCAGAATGTCCGTGGAATTAGAACTAAAATAAATACCGTTTAATTGTTTTCTCTTCAGTCCGCTGTTGATTGTGTAGAATTGACAGAGACTTGGTTAAACGAATTTTTTCGTAGCTGTGAGATAGTTTCCGATAATTGTCATGTTTATAGAAAGGATAGATTTACTGCTCAAGTTAAATTAAATTACAGAGGAGGTGTTTTACTAGCTGTTAATAAAAAATTAATTAGTAATGAAATAGATCTAACATTAATTAGCGATATTATTCCAATTATTGAAATTCTAGGCACTACGATTACATTAAATTATTACAAAATATTAATACCACTTATTTACATTCCTCCAAGTCGCTTTTGATTTAAAAAAAAAATCTACATAAAAATGGGGGCTTTGAGGGGGGTTAAAATTAAAAACAAATCAAAAATATAAAGCGATATCAACATGAAAAGTTTACTAGGAATCAAGCTCTATTAGGAGATAAGGCCTATTGCTTGTGAACAAAACATTGAATAAAAGTAGGGGGTTAAGGGGTTTAAAATATTGAAAATAAATCTAACTCAAAAACAATAATATTAACTTTAAATTTTTGGAACAAATCAAGCCCTACAAGTGGATAAATCTTATTGATTTTGAAAAAAATATGACTGAAAATGGAGGTTAAGGGTCTGTTAAACTGTGAAGAGTATAATTTAAAATGTCATGCAATATATATCTTCATTCTAGTTTGTATTTGTGTAATATTGTGTATTGTGATGGGACTGGTATTATAAAATACAGGTTTTTAGTTCACTTGTTTTTGGCCAATAGAAGGTATTTAAAAAATATATTATTTTATTTGCCACGTGTGACAAATTGTGAAAATTAATAAATTTAAAATCAATACTGAAAAATGTTAAGTAAAGCTTCATATAATAATATTTTTTACACAAAAATCAATATCAAACTTTCTACATCACCTGATATATATTTAAAAATAATCTCAAAATATGAAGAAAAGTAAGTTGACTAACTAATAATATTTATAGATGGTTTTCAACGTGTTAAAAACAAGACAAATATTACAATAACTAAAATATTTATTTGTTCATTCATTAGTAGTTGTAGTGCTGAAAAACAGTATGATATTGATAATAATAACTACATTTGTACAAAGTTTTGAACCGAACTTACAAATGATAAAATTATTGGAAAAAGTTAACACCCATTTTAAATTACTACGAGTCGCCACTGTCCACCAATATACTTTATAAGTTTCATTAAACTTAGCTTTATTTTAGACATCTCACTAAAAATAGAATATAATAATATTTAAATAAAGGAGAACAGAACTATCTTAAATTAACATAAATGAATGAGTGTAATTAAAAAAAAAAATTATAGGAGATTACTTACCAAATAAAAATATATCTTTTACTTTGACCTAAAACAACATTTTTTTCCATGAAAAAGCACAATATTATAAAGAAAATACTGTTACGAAGCAACCTGCAGTAGCCTGCGGCTGTTATAGGAAACGTACGAATACAAAAAGAAGTGGAATGTTACTCATCGCCCTACAGTGTTCTGCAGTCGTTATAAGTAAAAGTACGAAACAAAGAAGATAGAATAGTACAGAAATACAGAAATAGTTTGGAAATGTCATTACTTGTCAAGATAAATCTAGACGAGAATTCTAGAAGGCTCGAGAAGGGTCAAGCAAGCTATATAAGTCGATGATCCTGACGTCACTTTTCAGTTTTATGATAGACGTTACATGTTAATGTTATCAGTTGTATCGTTATTGTGAAAGTTAAGTTAAACTAAATTGAGATACCAAAAACCTATGTAACATTAGTGACAGTGATGGGATACAAAGTAGAAGTTCATGGTAAATACTAGATCCACTGAGTACGAAGCAGACATGGATACGTCAGGCCCACCAGCATGGTTTTTGAAGATGAAAGAGAATAGAAAAAGACGAGAAGAGGAAAAGGAAAGGCGATAAGAGGAGAAGGAAAGGCGCAAGAAGGAAGAAGAGGAGGAAAAGATGGAGAGGCGCAGAAAAGAAACGATTGAAATTATGAACGGTTTTCTACAAATCCAGGAAACTTTCAAGCAAGAGGTTGGTCAGTTTAACAATAGAGTAGATCTTTTTTAAAAACTTATGTAGAAGAACAGCAAAAGAAGTTAAAAACTAATTTGGAGCAACAACAAGAGAAGTTAAAAACTAATTTAGAGCAACAACAAGAGCATCTAAAAACTCAGAACAGCAGCAACATAATTTAAAAACCAATTTAGAACAACAACAACAACAACAACAACAACAACAAGAGAATTTAAAACAGCAGGAAAAGGCAAGATTTAAGTTAGAAAGGAAAATTAGAGCTGAAATGGTAGAGTTAAAAAAATAATTCGTAGCTAAGCTTCGGTAAGCAATATTGAAGCTGAAAACACTACCTCATCTTTACCCATAACCAAGCCATATTCGGATCCCTGTTTCACAAAACTATACTAGCAAGACTCTTAAGCCACCCACGTTTGACGGTCAGACAACATGGAAAACATATCGACTCCAATTTAAAGCTGCAGCTAGAGCCAATGGCTGGACCGAGAAAGAAATGGTGGCTTCGTTGATAATGTCACTGTCAGGTCAGGTAGCAACTGTTTTACAGTTAATTTTCCAAGAAGAACCCAATTATTTACCTCTCGTCCAAGCTTTGGATACAAGATATGGCTAGCAGCATTTGAAACACATTCCAAAGCCAGCTAAAAGTTCGTAGTCAGAAACACAGTGGGAGTCTACAAGAATTTAATGCCGATATTAAAAGATTGCTACATCTGGCCTATCCACAGGCACCTAATGCAGCGGGCTCTTCGACTACAACACCACAAGACGTTGAATGAGACGCTAATTGCAGCCCAGGAATACGAAGCTGCAAAAAGTATATCTAGATCTTCTCGTAAAAAGTTGAGAAAAATTAGATTCCAGGAAAGTGTAGAGGCTACTACTAATACTATCACTCAACCTATGCTCTCATAAATCCTAAATATTCTGCAAAGTATGCAACGAAATAGTTAAAATTAGAGCAGAAGATGCTTTAATTGCGAAAGAATCAGACACATTCAAAGAACCTGTCGAAGCAGATCTCGTTCTATAAATCGAGAATCGGAGAATTCACCTAAATCAACCTCCCGAAGCCCGTCATGAAGTCCAACAAGGAATAATTATAGCAGATATGCCTCCTGAAGAAGCCGGTCATCAACACCTAGCCGGCTTTCTAATAATAGTCAGGGAAACAAATAAAGGTCGACACTACGGGGCAGGCGTCGGCTGTAACAGAGGGCCCCAAAATTTGCAATTACACCTTAAATAAAAACAAACAAGATCTGTTGATCAAGGGTTGTATCGATAACCAAGAAGGCACCTTCGTCCTTGATTCTGGTGCAACTAAGTCTTTCATTCGAACAGGGATCCTGCATCGAAAACCACGATCAACTTGAAAAAACTTAGTTCTGGAAGCAGCTACAGGGCACAATACTCCTGTTCTATGCGAGATATCAGCAACCGTACAGATTGGTAATACCCTGATAGAACACTTATTTCTGGTGGCCAATATTAATGATCAGAGTGTCCTTGGTATGAACATTAGGCAAAATAAGTTTATCATGTACCTTCAAAACAAGATCTTGGTAATTGGAAACGAGAAAATTGTCCTAAATTCGAAAGAAACGACTCAACCGATTAAGGTCCTTGTAGAAGAAGACATAGAAGTACCCCAAAATTCTGAAGCTGTCGTCTCGGCGAAACTTAGCGATAAATCACACGGATTGCATGTAGGCATTGTGGAAAGTGAAGAATCCGTGAGTGACGGAATTCTGGTAGCTAGATGTCTCGTTAACGGTGATCAACTAATTCCAGTAAGGGTTGCCAATTTAACGAAGACACTATTCAAACTGAAGACAGGCAATAGGGCTATGTACACTGGTGGCAAACATAATCAAGTGCTTAGACCGTTCCATGGGGAAAGCCATCACAAATAACGCAGTTGACGCCAGCTTCGTAAAACAGCTAGTTAAAAATTATGACCACCTGACAGCTGAAGAACTAAGAAAAGTCAAAGAATTCATCAATACCACATACTTTGATTACTATACGGGGCAAGAGAGAGGTCCGACACGCCCAACATAGGGCACGGCCATTTTGATTCCTATGACACAGCTTATAGCTAAAGAATCAGATCGCTCACTCTGCGTCGGCACTTTTAATCTCAATGTTCCAGTTTATACACTGCGCAACTCGGATAATACAATATATGACAACCGCCTATAATAAAACAGCAGTCTTCTGCGTATCCTGAATTTGTATCCCTGGAATGGATGTTATTTTGGAACTTTTAACTGGTCCGAGTGAGCTAACTGATTCTTTAGCAATAAACTGTGACTCCAAAAATAATATTTACTGACACTGACAGCAGCAACCAAAATATCAGGTGCGTTTTAATCATCCGCTTCTGCTTCCGGAATTGTCGGTTTAGTTGTTTTAACCTGTCAGATTAAAACAAGAAAACCGACAATTCCGAAGCAGAAGCGGATGATTAAAACGCACCTATTCAAAATATTGCGCCAAGATGTAGGCAACACATAATAAGGGTTTAAAATGGCGGAGTTTTCTCCTTTTAAAAGGCACTCAAAAAGCTGCGCAGTGCGAACATTCTCCGTATAGTAAAAGAAAATCAAAGTATGTGATCAATACGAACTGTGACATTTTCGAGACAGGAAAATCTACGGGGCGTACCAGTCTTGTTCAGAATAGAATTTATACAGGTGATGCAAGGCCAATACGAGAAGCACCTAGAAGACTTTCATTTGGTAAACATAAAGAAGTAGCAAATATGATACAGCACATGATGGCTGCAAATATCATTGAAGAAGCTTCTGGTCCCTGGTGCTCACCTGTGGTCCTAGTAACTAAGAGAGACGGATCTACTCGTTTCTGTATAGACTATAGAAGATTAAATCAGATAACACAGAAAGACAGCTATCCACTTCTTCGAATAGACGACACACTAAACACTCTATCAGGTGCACAATAGTTTTCCATGCTAGACTTGAAGAGCGGATACTGGCAAGTAGAAGTACATCCTGACGATCGAGACAAAACTCCTTTTTCAACTGGTAGCGGATTATACAGATTAAAGGTTCTCCCGTTTGGTCTGTAATGCCCCATCTACCTTCGAACGTCTAAGGAAAATGGTTCTGAAAGGATTAACCTGGAAAACTTGTCTAGTATATCTCGATGATATAATCATATCAAAAACTTTTGATGAGCATCTACTAAATTTAAGTGATGTATTTGACAGATTAAGAAATGCCAATCTAAGGCTTAATCACAATAAATGTTCACTGTTCCAGTCGGAAGCCTATTATCTGACAAATAGTTTCCGTAGAAGGAATTAAAACTGACCCGGAAAAAATTACAGCTGTCAGAGATTGGCCGAAACCAAGAGAGAAAAGACAAATTAGAAGTTTTCTTGGACTATGTTCATATTACCGAAAATTCGTCAAAGACTTTGGTCAAATTGCTAAACCCCTTCATCGACTAACTGAAAATAGTAGTCTATTTGACTGGACGCCGGATTGTGAAAATACCTTTACCTAGTTAAAAAAACGATTGAGCACGGCACCCATCCTAGCATACCCTCGAGAAAAAGGACAATTCATTTTAGACTGCGATGCATCCCAACACGGCGTGGGCGCCGTGCTATCCCAAGAACAAGAGGTGGAAGAGAAAGCAATTGCGTATTTTAGTAAGACCTTAGGAAAAGCTAAGAAGAATTATTGCGTCACAAGAAAAGAACTTTTAGCCATTGTCAAAGCCCTCGAACACTTCCACACCTACCCTTTTAATAGAAGTTTTATTATTAGAAGTGACCAAGCGCCTTGCAGTGGCTGATGAATTTTAACAAAGCTGAAGGACAAGTTGCTAGGTGGATAGAAAGACTGCAACAATACAACTTCGAGATAGTGCATCGAAGGGAACGTCTCCATAGCAACGCAGACATTCTTTCCAGGCGACCGGTACTATAAAAGGCGTGAAGAACGAGAGTAGCTGGTTGAAGAAGTTAGTCTTTAGGCAACCACTATCAAGCCAGAGGATGACGAAGACGAAATTACCATCGAAAGCTTAAGAAAGACTCATAAGAAAGACAATGACAAGTCAGAAGTTTGTTGGAGAAGCTTCATAGCAGCCGTTCAGGACGATACTTTGGTACTAAAAGGACACTTGCACGAGTTTGGAAAAGATTTTATTGGGTCAATTGCCGACGGGATGTAGAAGATTGGTGTAAGGAATGTGATCTTTGTAATGGCAGAAAAGGGCCTAAAACAAGAAGTCGATGTAAAATGGCGCAGTACCTTTCCGGAGAACCTTTCGAACGAATCGCCATAGATATCCTCGGACCACTTCCCTTAACAGAAAGAGGAAACAAATACTTGTTGGTTGTTATGGACTATTTTGCTGTGGCCCGAAATAGTGCATATTCCTAATCAGGAAGCGACGACAGTAGCAGAAGCATTAATGGCGAACGTTATTGCGAGACACGGAGTCCCCCTGGAATAACATTCTGACCAAGGACGAAATTTTGAATGCGAATTATGGCAAGAGTTGATGAAACTGTTAGGCATTTAGAAAACACGCACTACGCCTTTCCACCCACAGTCCGACGGAATGGTAGAAAGACACAATAGAACGATATGCCAGTATCTTTCAAAGTTTGTCTCTGATAATCAAAAGGACTGGGATACTTTAATTCCTCTATTTGTGCTAGCCTACCAAAGTTCTGAACATGAAACGACCAGTTATACTCCATCCATGATGATTACTGAAAGGGAGATGGAACTTTCCTATGATATTCTTTTTGGAAGGCAGCCTCCTGGTGAAGAAGAGGACTGTACACCTCCCACGTACATACAAAACTTATGAGAAAGATTAGAGAAAGTATATGAATTCGCTCGGTAACGTTTGAAAGTTAGTAGCGATAAAGCAAAAGCTAGGATCGACATGCATGCCACAGGGACACATTTTGAGAGAGGCGATCCAGTATGGCTGTAGCGTCGAAAAGGACTTTATCAGAAACTGCAACGGAACTGGGAAGGTCCATACACTGTCCTCAAGAAAATTAACGAGCTGACTTATCGCATTCAGTTGTCAACGGGAAGTAAACCCAAGATAGTTCACGTTGAAAAGTTAGCGCCATATCGTGGTTCAGATCCTCCCCGTTGACTCCAACCAGGTCCCAGTAATCAAGTTATTCGAGGCGAATAACTAGAAAGGAGGGAGCAATGTTACGCAGCACCCTGCAGTAGTCTGCGGTTGTTATAGGAAACATACAGATAGAAAAAGAAGTGAAATGTTACTCATCGCTGTACACTGTGCTGCGGTAGTCATATGTAAAAGTACAAGTAAAAGAAGATAGAAATGTGTGGAAATGTGATTACCGGTCAAGAATATTCTAGACGACAGTTCGAGAAGGTTCGAAAAGGGTCAAGCAAGCTATACAAGGATGATCCTGACGTCAGTTTTCAGTTTTATGATAGACGTTACATGTTAATGTTATCAGTTATATAGTTATTGTGAAAGTTGAGTTAAAATACATTAAGATACCAAAAACTCTCATGTTCTGGTAAATAAATAACTTAAATAATATAGTTTCACTAAATTATTTATTAAAAAGAATACTACACTTACAGTCTATTGTAATGTTTGTTAATTTTAAACAACAGTTTATTTGTTTATAATTTATTTAAACACTTATTTATTTTTAAAACAATATTATTCTAATTTATATATATTTTGAATAACTTTGAATTGTTCACTATTTATCTTCACAGTCCAATACTTTATTCTCAACTAACTGCTCCGTGTTCCTGCACCAATATTAAACAATATTTAAAATTTTGGCGAAGGTACTAGAATATTCGCACCAAATCTCACCAACACTAGTGACATTATCACGTTCAAACAGGAATATACTCGAAAGCGCATCCGCTATAGTCGTCACATATGTTTGGTCTTAAGGAGTTTAATTATGTATGATAATCAGACAAGTTGAGCCTCAAAGGCCAAATAAGACAGAGAGGGACTTGGAGGATTAGAGCATGACTGAATAATAAAATGGCTCGCATTACACTATTATCGATTAATTATTGTAAATCTATACATGACAAATATTTTTTTAATTTTTGATCGTTATTTGTATCTTTAACATTTTTGTTCTTATTTTCCAAACGAATAAACAAGAGTGTCCTTTTTAAAATGTTGAGTGCAAACTCAATAATGGGAATTCGGATATTTTTCTTTCTATTTCAAATCTTCTCTTTCACGTTTTAAACCCATTTTCTTATTCTAAAACAATAAATTATCAATAAATAGCAACTTATTGACTAAAGTTGGCTACTGTTTGTGTTTTTTACATGACTAGATATTACTTTGGTAAATTTAAGAACGCCACATATCCAAAACCATTAAAATTTTTCATATTGTAACCATCTGCGTTTTATTTAATTTTCAGATACATCCGTCTGCCACACGCCACCCTATACAAGGTTATTATGAAATTTTTTAACTCATTATGTTTTTCTAACAATTTAAATTAACAACAGAATATCCAAGTGTCCAACAGTGGTTAACGCATATTGTTATTGCCATTGCTATTGCATATCATTTTCTCAACGGAAGTTTGAAATCTTATTCAATTATAACCATAGATATATAACCAAGACAGATAGGATTATTTACAAAATTTTTGAAGAATGAACGGTGGTGTCCGCGGTAGAAACTCAATAATCGGATTGAACATTGATGCCAAGTTTACGTGCTTTTAACTATAGATATATATAACCAATACAGATTACACAATTTTTGAAGTCAACGCGGATGATCCACGACAGAAATGCAATATTTGGATAAAATTAAAATATTGATGCCAAGTTTGCGATGTTTTTAACTGTAGTAATGTTATTGCGTTTGCTTGAATTACTGTTAGGTCTTTAAATTGTAAAAAAAAAATAATGTCTGACAACAGCGGAAGTAGAGTAGACCGCAATTGTGGAGGGTCGTATATTGTTTCATTCATAAAAAATCCTTCGATACAGTACTAGTCGAGGAGCCAGTGAATTTTTTCGTACTTGTTTTCCCGGTCCGTGTATATTTAAATAATCTATTCCCGGTGAACTGTATATTTAAAATCGAACGCCAATCTATTAACAAAAGTAAGCCAGATTGAATTCGCGCATTACGTCTCATCGATACAAGTGAGATTGTTTACAAAGTGCCTTTGCAGGCCTATTTTGCCCATTTCATGTATTTGTTTTTAAATCATGTTAAATTACTATTTTTGAAACTCAACAAGGAGAAAATCCAATTAACTCTTCCGTTGTGTATATATATAAGATAAATTAACTGAAGTTTTATTAGTAAAGTATTAATACTAAAATTTTAATGTAATTTACAGAAAATAGCTAGGTATGTATTTGTTTTTAAATAATTTGATAATTTATGAAAAAAGGGAGTAAAAGTAGAATGACCAGTGGCCAGTAGGTCAGTCAATACAAAGTATCATATATTTCTATTATAACATAACTAAAATACCTACACCTTTTAATCATAAGGACATAAGTTAAAAACCATTTTAATATATGCATTAGAATGAAGTAATAATAACTTAAAGAGACGAGGTCTTAAAGTAATAGCTGGTACAGCATGTTTTTTAAACGTTTCCTCATGCTGCTAGAATGAAATCACTTACTATGAAAGGTGCTCTAAAAACGGCATTTATAGCAGTCAGTGTTCAGTCTTAGGATCTCTTCCTAAAGCCCTCATCCAAACTGCATACATATTAAAAAATAATTTAAAAAAAAACATATTATATACCTATATAGTTTTCGGTTCTGGATGCCCTAAAAGAGGACACTTAGCCGACAATTTTAATGTAATTTACAGAAAATAGCTAGGTATGTATTTGTTTTTAAATAATTTGATAATTTATGAAAAAAGGGAGTAAAAGTAGAATGACCAGTGGCCAGTAGGTCAGTCAATACAAAGTATCATATATTTCTATTATAACATAACTAAAATACCTACACCTTTTAATCATAAGGACATAAGTTAAAAACCATTTTAATATATGCATTAGAATGAAGTAATAATAACTTAAAGAGACGAGGTCTTAAAGTAATAGCTGGTACAGCATGTTTTTTAAACGTTTCCTCATGCTGCTAGAATGAAATCACTTACTATGAAAGGTGCTCTAAAAACGGCATTTATAGCAGTCAGTGTTCAGTCTTAGGATCTCTTCCTAAAGCCCTCATCCAAACTGCATACATATTAAAAAATAATTTAAAAAAAAACATATTATATACCTATATAGTTTTCGGTTCTGGATGCCCTAAAAGAGGACACTTAGCCGACAATTTGGCTCAGATAGCTAAAACCCAAAAGTCACACTCCGAACCAGGACGTATTGCTATCCTTTTAAGTAAAAAATAACTTACCTGAAAAATGAAGGTGTCTAACTTTACACCAAAAAAACCATACACTTTTTCCCATTGTTGCAAGCACCCGATGACGATTAGGTAGATATCAACTAGAAGCATGTACTTAATGGTTATAAAGCTTATTTTAACACAAAAAGAATAAAGCACTAGTCGAAAAGCAGCAATCAAATATAAATAGACCACAATATTAAAATTCAAATTAAAAACTATATAAAAGACAAATACTCTAAAAGCGCAAAAGATCAGAACCAAATAAAATGAATAACTATAATAACCTAAAAATCACACTAAAATTGCAAAAACTATTACTGTAAAATCATGAGATTACATCAATAATGCATATGCGTCGGAGTATCGCAAATGTCAAAAGTACAGTGTTTCCATGAAAATTACGCTATGTTTTTAGCAGTATTATAGGACCATTTGTACCACGCGCATCCAACGATATTGACGTTCCACAGTTCACTGTATTTTCCTCACACCTCTAGTATAAATGATTTGACATAACGAAACTAACAATAATTATAATTAATGTAGAGTAATAAGTGATTCGTGAATTCTAAATAAAACAATTATTATATAAAAGTGTAAAAGGAAATGTAATTTATTTCCCTATTTTCTTCTGTAATATCTTCAATTATTATGTTTAATTTCTATAAATAAACCAACTGGTTAGGTGAAACATTGTGATATAAGATTTTATTTATGTGTCCTATGCGTACACTTTAATATACAAAACACCTGGAACATTCTTTAAATAATTGTTGTCGTAGAAATAATTGTGTACATAACTCGTTTGAAAGTGTATTTTATGCACTTGCCAAATATATTATCCATACATATTAATCAGACTATTTTTTTACTTAACTTCAGTACATCTCTTACTACTAAAACTATTTTTGGAAATGGAAAAAAAGGGCCGTGTTCTCGTATGTTTTGACGCATTTTCGGCCTCAGCCCATCGGATCCCCCCTCTAAATATATACGAATTTTGCTTAGAATTGCTAATCCTACAATTCTCTATTCGTGCTTGCTGACTGGGAAAATAAATACCGAAAATCGTCACTGTCTTCTGGACTATACAATAGATGATGATGAGAACTTCACAACAAATACACTTTTATGAATGGCTAGTTGGGGATGTGATTATAACCATATCTAGTAAAAAGTTTTCAAGTGTCGCGAGTTTGATCTCTGCTCGGGTCAAGCGATTTTTAAATAAAAAAACGAAATGGTGTATATACAGGGTTGCGAAAATAAAATACTAATAATATAAAATAATATAAAATAATGTTTGGTGAGTTACGTTTGTGTTAAAAAGTGGGGATGTGGTCTCAATGAAATATAATCCAGAAAGTTATCGTCTTTTTAATGTCCAGTATTCAATGTCCAAATATAATCCAGAATTGGACGTCCTCGGAATGGTCAAAATTGTGCCATTTGTATACTTCACTGGACGTCCACTGAATGTCGGAAGTTCAGAAAAAAACTCATTTTTATATATATTATATAATATTTGTGCTGTCTGGGTAAATTGTTAATTTCATTAAGTTGTAAATTTTATATAAATAAAATATCACAATTGGGAATGATCTTTAACAAACATTAGAATTACAATATTTTTAGTTTTTTTGCTGGAATATGATATTTATTACTTCAATCAATCAGGTGTTATAAGAAAAAAAAGCATGAAAATAAAAGTATTTTATTTATAACCAGTTTTTCCTAGCATAATATTGAACAATGAAAAATAGTTTCTCTTTGGCATCAAGGGTAATCGATTTTCTGATAGCATCTCTATGTCTTCTATTGTCAAAACTGAAATCAGATTCATATTCTTGCACATTCTTTGGTCCAAAAACAACACAAATTACAAAAAAAGTGGCCCAAGCAAAGACCCTTTGAGCATCTTCATTTATTTCTTCCTGGAAATTGTACCAGCTAAAACAAATTTACATTTTATTTAAAACAATATGTGTCAATTAGATATTTAGACATATTTCATTGACAATTATCAATAGTTTACATTTTGTACATAAGTATTACAATAACAAGGAATAATGACTATTATTGTAAGTTAAATACAGTTATCTTTTCTAAAACTGTTCTCGTTATTCGCTCAGTGCGAAGTCATGGTAGGGGAAGCAAAAGCGATACTAGCGCTAGCTGCGGATAATTCGTGCGTTTTAGGGCGATATTTTGTAATTTTAGCATATCAAATACATGTATACATTTTACTTTTTTTTTCAAAAATAGTAGGTAAAAACAATAGAATACGCAACTGGAGTGGTGTGTTGAAAATTGTAAAAATACTAGCAAAAAAAAAAACAGTGTAAATTATAAAAATTTTCAGTAGCAAAGTGGAAATTAAATCAAAGAAATAAATGGATATGTGTACAATAAGAAGAAAAATTACCTTTATTTTTGTAACAATAACAGTTATACTGGAAATAGTAGACATCAGAAACTTGAAAGGTTTTAAATAAACAATAAAATAAATATAATTTCACCATGTTCTTCAACATCCCTTTAATCTTAAATTTTCATGCAGCAAGAACTAGAATTCTGCCTTTGATTATTGTATGTGGCTAGAATGCAATTTTGTGACTTACTGATAGAAAACCAGTTTTCATCATTCATTCTATTTTTTCTTGCGAACAAAATTGAAAATATAAATAACAATGATTCTATTTATACATTTTAACTTTAAGCTAATTATTTAAAGATATCTTTTTATTTTGACAGAATAGGTTAATTTTTCAAACTTATTAGACTTAGGCAACTTCTCATACATTTTTCCGTAAATACAGTTGCCTGCCTTTATTTTATTATAGATTTTTATTGAATATACTTAATTTTTTTTAGTTTAGTTTAGAAACAGTTGGCCATAACGGAAAATATTTTCTGCTTTCCAGTCAAAATATTTATTAACAAAACATTATTGACAGAAAATATATAGATTTTAATTAGTTAGTGCGATACAGTTAGTAGATATTAAATATTACCAAAGGTAATCACTAATATTATAATGGCAAATAGGAAAGAATTTGTTCCATAGGTAACATATCACTTTAGTGTCACAAAATTATAGATTTGACATATGTTATAAATAAAACTACAAATAGGTATTTCTTTATTTTTGAAAAAAAAAATTGCTGAATATAGTCAAAATTCAAAAATAATATATGGCCTTTACAAAATGGAACTATTTTTTTTGTGGATGTTGAAAACTACCTATTACTTGATAGAAGCGTAGTAATTTCGATTCGCGGATGCTCTTTTGTGCGTTTGTCAAGAATAAGAATGGATTATTTATTAAATACTATTTATGTGGTACGAAATATATAGCGAGTAACTTTACCAAATGGCAACTGTGCAAAAGTTAAAAAAATATTTTATATTAAAAAAAATCACATAAGGCATGACAGCCTTAATTTTGTTTGCCCTTAAAGTTTTCACTAGTAATACCACTAGAGGTCAAATTATTTCCGGAAATTTTTTCGAGCTCATGAATATTTTGAAAATTTCCCGAGTCGCAGACGAGGGAAATTTTCTAAAAATATTCATGAGCGAGAAAAAATTTCCTGATATTAATTTGACCTCGCGTGGTATTCGGTAAGAAAATTCCACGCCGAATTATGGTTGAAAATTAAATATTTTTAAAATTTATTTTTCGTTTCTCAACAATGCAAATTATTTTCTCCAAGTCACCAGTGAAACATAAAAGGTGTTGTCGCCTTGATTGTTGAGTTGTCATGGTAACTAAGTGAGACCCTAACCTCGAATATAATTTCAGTTTTGAAGTTGTCAAGCGGCCCGACGTAAAAAAACGTTTCGCTGCAATTATTTAGGCCTTCAAATTGCTTATTTCTACTCATTGTAGTTGCATGGGAATACCATTTGAAAATAGAAAATAGTATATTCTTTAATTTTACGTAAGTTTTGAATAACTACAAGTGGTAGAAAATTGTTTTTCTGCGTTTTTATTAACATGCGTTATGAGCGCTTTAAAATGGTATGAAATTCATAACCAGCGTCAGCAAGCATCAATAGTAGGAGGCTGTGATCATTGTATTTTGACAGTTCAAAACATTAAATAACTCGCGTTTTGTTGCGATAAAGAATATTGCACAGCAAGTAAAACCAACAAAATTACCTATTTGTTTAAAAATGAATCGATTTGAAAATCATACGCTATGCAAAATATGCGTGAAATTGTCTGATGTAATGATCAATCATTGCACCATGACTTACTTACTCGGATTAATAGAGGATTGTGGCTCCAACTGGAAAAACGAAAATTTGTTCCGAATTGTCCACGAATATATGCAGCTAAACTACGCAAAATTCAAAGTGCTGAATGGGAAAAAGGTGAATAAATTAGTGTCTAAATATTATATATATTTTATTAGATATAGACACATAATTCAAAGCATCCAAAGTCCTGCGTTTTCGCCATTAAGAAGAAAAGAAGTGGCCGAAGAATATAGAAAACACCTTAGCATTGTAACTAAAATGTATCAAAACTAAACCTATTATGTGAACAAATAAAAACCAGTCTGTCAAAAATGGTCTGTTATTGTAAACGTCAAAAAATTTCCAGTATAATTTGCTGTTGGGTACCCCACGAGAAAAAAATTTCCACTAAAATACCTCCGTTGCCATGGTGATCTGTCAAAAACACGTATTTTGATTGGTTCAAAATTACAGGTGTGGAATTTTCCAGAAAATAACATATTGAAATATATCTTGATATATATCGTTAAAAGAAAACATTTTCTTCCTCTTAACATCGCACAATGGTAGTTTGCGCAACAAGAGTATATATGATGGCCATATCGCACAAAGACGAAATTTGAGCACGACACCGTAGGCGGAGTACTCAATCGTCTGAGTGTGATGTGGATAATCCACTCGAGTTACAGAGTATATTCTTTCTATGACCCACTAACGAAAATTTACAAATTAAAAAAATATTTTAGGTTATTAGGACAAAATAACTAATTTTAGAATAATTTATGACTTTTAATAATTTTTAAAATAAAATAAATGAAAAAAAAAGAAAAAAGTTCTTTCCCATCCGAGAATCGAACTCCAGTATTCAATGAGGAAGGCAAGAACGCTCACCACACGACCATCTTGTCTTTTAATTTTGTTGCTTTAATAATCGCTTGCTTTAATCATAATTAAATTGACTACCTATATTTTTATTTAAATTAACAAATTATTTATAATTATAGACGAAATAAAAACAGAAATGCTATTATTTATCGATTCTACACAAGAATAACCCATTTTAAAAATATATATTTAATCTCAATAACTAAAAAATATACTGACAATTAGTTTGACAGAATTGTCACTTATTTAAAATTTTAAAAATAATAGCAGTCGGTTGATCAAAATATGAACGGTGATTGATGGATTTAATTTTTTTGCAGAGTTCTCACTACCTAAAATGGATATGAAATATATTCGTTCAGTTGAAGGTAATATCATACTTTTTCATTTTGTAATCTGTGCATAGATAAGCTAATATCCATGTGGGTGTAGAAAATAGTATTTTATATTCGTATAAAATCTCAACGTTGAATCTTCAACCAAAAATATTTTTTACCATACAACCTTAAATTTCCGTTGAAAAACGTGTGCTTATTGGGTATGCGTAAAAATACACTAATAGGCATTACCCACAAAGAAAATTTTTCATAAACTTAGTTAACCACTTATGACATACTGGTAAATTAAAGCAAATGCGTTTAGGCAATTGTGAACGACCACGTCGACTTACCGCCTGTCAGAAAGAGCAAATTTTAGAAATGGTACATGAAAATCCGGGTACTAGCACTAGATTACTGTCAAGACAAGGAGTTAATTATAATAAATCTACTGTAAACGGAGTCCTTAAAATCCAATCACTGTATCTTTACTATGTCATAAAGTTATATCCCCTCGTCCACAAGATTTTGGGCCAAGAGCTGCCTTTTGTGATTGGCTATTGTAGGAAATGAAACAAAAAATTCGTTTTAGTATATTTATTTTGTTTACTGTCTAAGCCACTTTTACGCGCAGTGGGTTCACAAATGTACCTAATACTACTACTATTAGTAAATTTTAAGGTAAATGTGTGGGCAGGAATAATCATAGATCCTGTTTTTTGCCGCCTAATTTAAACGACAAATCATTCTTATTATTTTTAAGAAATTCCCTTCCAGATTTATTTGATGATATCCCGCTAGAAATACGCAGGAACATTTGGTTTCAAATGGATGGAGCTCCCCACATTTCGCGTAAATTGTGAGGAATCATTTAAACAAAGTTTTTCCGAACCGTTGGACTGACAGGGGCCATAATTCACCTGTTCACTGGCCACCTCGATCTCCAGATTTAAATCCCCTTAACTACATTCTAGGGAGCTATGAAAGAATTTTTTTATGGTTCCCATAGAAAATTACGCACATTTAAGATATAATTTTGCAGGGTGCAGATCAGTTCCGTTTGAAACCAAATGTTTTTCAAAATGTCAGGTTATAGTTAATCAAAAAGGCACGTTATTGTGTTAATCTTGAGGGAAGGCATTTTAAAATAGTATATTGTGTCACAAGAGCAGAAAATAAGCTTCAGCAACCCACGGCTAATAGCTGCATGAGCGAGCAAAGCGTGTGACACACAATTGTTTTTCGCCTACCAAAAAAAAAACAAAGAAAAGGAAAATATAACGAAAATCTTTGTACCTGCATTTACAATCTATGATCTTTCAGAAAGATAAAAAAGTACTACATTTTCAGTTATGTTTTTTGGTTTTTTTGTTCTTTTTCCAGTTGTTAAATAATTCATAGTACTTTTTGTACCGTTCTCTTGACTTAGTAGGTAGTAAATTTAGAGAAACATTGTTTTCTTCCTCTTGCAAGTTTGGTGGAGTTTTTGTAAATTCTTCGTCACTGTCTGAATGACTATTCATATTCACTAATAGACTTACACTGACGTTTAATCAAAATTTATGTGAATCGTCAAAGTACGCAAGTGACAGTCAAAGGTATCTAGATATCTAGTGAAAAACTACAAAATCGGGCTGTTATGAGTTTAGCAGCCCATGGGACGATAAACGTTACTTTCGATCATATTTTTAGGGTTGATATGATTCATTTTCACATATGGTAGACGAAAAATGTTATTTAATAATAATTGTTTATTTTCTGCATGTTGTTTCTGCTTGAAATAAATGATATCTTATGAATTTTTGTAAATTGGGCTTAATTATTTAATCAGGTTTTTTGGCAAATATGACGTTAAAAAACTATAAATATTAACAAAACTAAGCGTTTTTCGGAAAAAAATTAAGACAAAAAACGTAAAAAATTAAAATGTCTAATACAAATTAACATGCAATCACCATTGGCGGCCACAAAAACTATGGGAAAGGTTATAGATAATAAATCCCTTAAAACTAGCGCCCTCTACAAGGTAGGTGATAATTAGGGACAAATTATGATTTGCCATTCAAAAATTCCGCGGTTTACCAATTTTAAACCATCTACTTAATAAAACGATGAAAATATAATGAAAAACGTTTTTTTTTTAAATTAACTTTGTCACCCCGTATATTGAACATGATGGCCCCAATCGAAAAAAAAAAAATAATAATAATAATAGGGGTTTCTTATACTACCCTATGGAATTTATGGTTAATGGACTAGCCTACTTTTTTGGAATACCCTGTATATTAATTTTAACACAGTTTTCAGAGGTATTTATTTTAAAATCAGATACTATATTTTCGAGATACAGGAGGTTAAAGTGGAGAATTGCTAAATATAGTAATTTTTTCTTCAAACTGAAAAGCTAGATTGGCTTTATGTAGGATATTATATAAATTTAATCTAAATTTTCGTGGGATGTCCATTAAAAAAGACAGTTTAAAATATTTGTTACAGGGTGATTCATAAATAAATACCAATATATCAATACCTTTTTGTCAGAGTAAGCGACTGTTGTTAAAATGGCCCTTACGATAGTCTGCAAAAAGGTATCGATATTTTTGCAAATATGAAAATAATTCTACAGTTGTGCCACAGATAAATTATTTCATCAACCTATTGACTACCTGCTAACACTTTTGTGGTGAAAAGATTTATCTGTGTACTTTTTATACAGGGTAACCAATCCAGCCAACAGCCAAAAAAAAATATGTTTTCAAATTATTAAAACGAGACCTTGCATTTCTTTAGTGACTTTTGAGTAAGTTAAAAACATTACATTATATTATATTATATTTTAAAATATACAGGGTAATCTAATTACCTATAAATTATAGTAGTATTATACATCATTTTCCGATAAGCGACAAGTTTTAATACGGGGAACAATAAAATTAATAATTGTCCAATTTCTTATGTAGGTGTAATTTAAATACTGAGTACCTATTTCGTACAGGCAGTACGAACGTATATTGCATCAACTATGAAACTTTGATCTCATTTCCACGCCACTATACAGAGATAAAGAGTTTGTTTCCCCAATATGTCTTATCCACGTAATCAAGACTAATATTTTTTTTTATTTGAAGTACATGTTTAATTTAACAGAAGTTTCTATAGAATAGGAAACTTATAGGAAGCATAAACATATAAATGACCTTTAAATTAACATATTTTTCTACTAAAAATAATAAGGTAACTAAAAATATAAGTTTTATAATTTTAAATGTCTAACAAAACTCGCTCTACACGTATATTGTAAATAGTCTGACTGTACAAAATAAGCCTTGGTTTCTTTGAACACTTCGTCGCGGTGAGCGGACAGTCCGTCAACCGTCGCGTTTTGACGATTTTATCCAACCAGAGTATTTAAATGGGAATGGTTTTCTTGAATCCGCTTAGCTGAACAGGACGGCGTCATGCCGCTGATTTGTCGCGAAGAGTCGGTTGATATCTGTTGAGTTTGATATCAGCGGAATCGTCGGCGTGTGCGGAGACTATAGTGTTATTAATTTTAAAACAATGAGTGACAAATTCACACATACAGATGACATCATGACTTTATTTTTAGATTTCTTGGAAATTATGTCCTTTATAAAACTCAACACGAATTCAAAAAGATCTGTAGAAAGTCTAAAATACTCCCTAAATTTGGTTTCATTTCCAAAAAGCCTCCGCTGCACAGTGATATTAAAGGCACCTTCTGTATCGCGACAGAAAAACAACTCAATCACTGGAAACTTTGACGGTTGCAATTGCCAGTTCCTCTTGTTCTTCCTCTTCCAACAATAATAACAACGCAAACAATTTATTTGCAACCATTTTAGTACCTTTCGTTTACATTCATAATACATAAACAGCACGTACAGACATAGAGAAAGTATCATTTTCTATATTTTTTAACAAACCACCTCGGGCGAAAATTGCTGTCCTCAGCGGTTGACGGACTGTCCGCTCATCGCGACGGAGTGTTCAAAGAAACCAAGGCTATAGGTAGCTAGTATTTAAATTACACCTACATGATAAAATAGATTATTATCAATTGTATTGTCCCAGGTACTAAAACTTCTCATAAATATCGAAAAAAATGTGTGTACTGTTATATTTTCTGTTAGGTACTTAATTATAAAATGTATAAATTACGCCGTATATTTTAAAATCTTTTGGTTACATGCCTAGTATAATGTTATTAATTTACTCAAAAGTCACAAAAGAAATGAAAAACAGACTTATTTTTAGTAGATGGCTGCTTGGCTTACGATCTATAAAATGTACTCATAGCGAAAAATGTTTTCCTTAAAATTGTAAACAGATAAAATAGTTTATCTGTGGCACAAATTGTAGAAATATTTGCAAATTTGCAAAAATATATTGTGATTTATTCGTGAATTACTGTATCAGTAAATATTTAGCTTTTTAGGTTAAAAAAAAAATAACTAAAATAAGCAATTCTCCACTTTAGTAAAACTATTATACTCGTAGTTACATTTTAGGGCTGGATGCTCCCGTATTCAGTTTTTATCTGCTACGCGCATGACGTCACTCACAAATTAATAAAGTGATTGTCATTTGCACATCCAAATCTAATGGGCCGGATGCTATGACGTCATTCGCAGAGTAATTTTCATTTGCACGTTAAAATAAGGACCGCCTACGATGCGCAACCACCTATATTTAGGTGGATATATCGTGGTTACATTTTATAGGGAAAATTTTAGAATTTCCCTGTTTCTATAGAACACCCTGTATAATAAATATGTACTGTATAATATTTTGTTGACAAAATACCATATTATGTAGTATTTTTTAAAATATGCTTCTTTTGCATCACAGTAAAATTAGTATGATTTTTGCAAAAACTACCATCATACATTTTTGAATCACCCTGTACTCATATACTAAAACACATAGTAAACGTTTGTATGCAACATAAATTCAATCTAGCTCGTAAGTTTAAAAATAAAAAAATTCCAAAAAACTAAGTCATAGGATTGAGTTGAGCCTATTGACACTTTTGGTAACTACTATTATACGTTATTACGTACCAAAATTTCAGAAAAGTTGAGCGGTCGCCACTTTACATAAGGAAAGTGCGAGGTCATTTGGATAATGAATTTGTAAGTTTCAAACCTACAGTTGAAATGATAAAATTCATAACATCTTTAAAAATGTATAGATAAAAAAAATGGAAGATCAAAAGAAAAAAATATTTTTGAAACTTTAAGAAGAGTAGGTGAAGTGTTATTTTTACTTTCCTATCTGTATGCGCGCGCGCGCGCGCGTGTGTGTGTGTGTGTGTGTGTGTGTGTGTGTGTGTGTGTGTGTGTGTGTGTGTGTGTGTGTGTGTGTGTGTGTGTGTGTGTGTGTGTGTGTGTGTGTGTGTGTGTGTGTGTGTGTGTGTGTGTGTGTGTGTGTGTGTGTGTGTGTGTGTGTGTGTGTGTGTGTGTGTGTGTGTGTGTGTGTGTGTGTGTGTGTGTGTGTGTGTGTGTGTGTGTGTGTGTGTGTGTGTGTGTGTGTGTGTGTGTGTGTGTGTGTGTGTGTGTGTGTGTGTGTGTGTGTGTGTGTGTGTGTGTGTGTGTGTGTGTGTGTGTGTGTGTGTGTGTGTGTGTGTGTGTGTGTGTGTGTGTGTGTGTGTGTGTGTGTGTGTGTGTGTGTGTGTGTGTGTGTGTGTGTGTGTGTGTGTGTGTGTGTGTGTGTGTGTGTGTGTGTGAGTGTGTGTGAGTGTGTGTGTGTGTGTGTGTGTGTGTGTGTGGATGCGTGCGTGCGTGCGTGCGTGCGTGCGTGCGTGCCTGCGTGCCTGC
>OV651814.1:60592306-60689806 GCA_927349885.1 Psylliodes chrysocephalus | reverse complement strand
GATATTTGAGAAAATGTGTAAATTTCGAATTTTGAAGAAAACTCAAAAACGGATAAAGGAAAAAACATAAAATTTTAAACTTAAGTTTTATTTTGGCCTGAGGTAAAATGATTTGGACGAAGGCGGAACATCTGGCGGAGGACTTTATGGGATGCCGTTTTTATATTTTATGGAATATATATTATAGAAAAATGTGTCGAGTTAGATGTATGTGGAAAATGTATATAATTAGTTTATCCTCTAAACATTTATAGAGGTGCTGCAATAGGTTGTACAAAATAACCGAAAAAAGTCTATAATAACTAGATAGGAAAGTGATGTGTTGCACACATTAGATTTTTAGTCTTAGTCATTAATGAATTAGATAGAAGACAAATTGATTAATCGGTAGACCATTTTTTACTAAAGACTATCTCCCTAGACCAAATATCAGCGACTATTTCTCTAGAGAAATAGTCAATATTTGTTCTAGTGAAATAGTCGTCCCAAATATAATACGACCTGATTATTATTCTGCTATTTTTGTTGTTGTTAAATTTTTCGAACATTTTACAATTTGATTCTACATAATTTTGGCATTAATAATTAATTGATTAAAGCCCTCGAGCTAAAGTTCTCGGGCTCTAATCAGATTATTAATGCCAAAAATTATGTCTCATCAAATTGATATTAAAATATTCTCGAGATTTAGATTCAACAAAAATAGCTGACTATTATCAAGGTCTTGGTATATTACCTTTGACTATTAAACTTCATAGAAAGATCAAAATGTGAGACAAGCCGTTGCTATATTTTTATGAGTTATAACAATAAAAATTATGAGAAATACAAGGAAACCACAGAATACTAACTTGAAAGGTTCTATGTCACATCCCATTTTTTTTAAATTATCAACAAATTCTGAATGGTAAAATTTCAGCAAACCATCAAACTCTTCTTTTAAAACGTCCGTGTTAACACTTGTTAATAAAAAATTAAGAAGATCGATAGCTGGAGACTTATAATCGTAACATTGAAAATCAACAAATTTGTTACTGATAGGTTTGCCATTTTCATATTTCATCATACCGTTGTTAATCCAGA
The DNA here is from genome assembly GCA_927349885.1 of Psylliodes chrysocephalus. Lineage (NCBI taxonomy): Eukaryota > Metazoa > Arthropoda > Insecta > Coleoptera > Chrysomelidae > Psylliodes > Psylliodes chrysocephalus. Next base: position 60,688,723 of record OV651814.1, on the reverse strand, counting down.
GATCTCCATGATTAAACGTAGCAAACGGTTCTCTTACTTGATATTTCTGCGGTTTTTTAAATTCGTTCCAAACTTTGAGAACCTAAAAAAACGACATATTTGCAAATACTTATAGAATAAAAAAAGTATTAAAAATTTTACGTCTATGTCTTTGAACCAATATAATGCGTGATATATATTATACTAAAACAATCCAAATCTATGTAATACTTACCCTTGAAAACAATGGGCCACACTTATCAGATTCGCACAAAATATCTTGGAGTAAAACGTTTGGATCTCCAAACGAATCATTGTCTTTTTGGATAAACTCATTGTTTAAAAATGGTCTGATTTCTATTTGAAAAAAGTCAGGTTTCTTCAGCTTTATTGCTAACGGTATAGCATGCAATGCTGCCAAGTCTTTTAGAAGAACATGAGCTTCTTCTAAATTGTAACCAATATATCTGTCAATATTGTTATAGCCTAGAAAAATTATTATATTATATAAACAGACAATGAAAATATCTATTAAAATAAATGATTTTAAGTTATTTGTACATAGTTTTATGTTTTTTTTTTTTTGTTTTATTATCCAAGTTAACAGTGACTTTGAATATTAACTCCGCTTTTCATGATTAACATAGATATAGGCAACACGTTATACATTACTAACGATAGATTTTCAGTTTTTATATCTATTTCTTAAAACAATATGATGGTAGGACAAATCTTATGTGCATTTTGAGCGAAAAGTTTATCGCTTTCGACAGATTTCCGCCTTTCGCTACGCTATTGTGTATTGAGAGCGAAAAGTGATACTTTGCCGTTTGGGGCAATCTGTAGAAAGCGGCAACGAAATTTTCGCTTAAAATGCACACAATATTTTATCTACGTTCATACTTTTTTAATGGAGGCTTGTTTACCTTATGCCCAAGGAGCAAGTAATGAAATAAAAACGAAAGTAGAGAGCAGTACTGATCCTATAACTTTAATTCTGCAGAAAATAATAATAATTTAACAAAAAAGTTCAATAAAGGCTGGACTAGAAAATAATAATAGACGTTAAAAGAGAAAATGGCTCCTGGTCTTAGTATTCTCGAATGGAACACAAATGGACTCTTACACCACCAGCAAGAGTTATTAGTGACCTTACCACATTATATGGATATATGCCTGATAGCAGAAACACATTTTAATAAACAAAGACACGTCAAATTAAAAGGATATCAAATCTATAATGCCATTCATCCAAACAATTTTGCCAGAGGTGGAGCTTCTATTATTATTAAAAATAACATAACACTCTATGAAAGAGGAAAAAGTGAAACTAAAGAAATACAAGCTGTTAGGATATCTATTAAAACAAAAAATATGTACTTACTGTTGCATCTGCCTACTTCCCACCCAGATGTAATTTTAAAAGAGAAGACTAAAACAACTTTTTGTCAAAACTTGGTGAAAAATTTATATTAGGTGCTGATTTTAATATAAAAAATGTCTGCCGGGGCTCAAGGCTTACTACAACTAAAGGAAAAGAACCATACGGGGCTATCAAAGATCAGAAATGTAAGTGGCAATACACAAAAAAACCTACATATTGGCCAAGCAATATAAGCAAAATACCAAACCTTCTGGACTTTTTCATTTCCAGAAATATTGCAGAAAATTTTATAAAGCTAGAGGACGTTGAGGATTTAATATCTGATCACTCCCCAATACTCCTAACAATAAGTGAAAATATTATCACTATAGAACTTAATCCCATACTGATGCACAAACATACAAACTGGAAAAGACTTTAACTTGAACTTGCTGAAAATATTGAATTAAATGTCCCAATTAGGACAGTGAAACATTTGAATACAGAAACGGAATTATTTATGGTCAATATCCAGCAAGCTGCATGGAATAATACACCATTAATACAAAGGAAAACTATAGGTATTAATTATCCCAAAGAAATAAGGGATTTAATACACAACAAAAGAAAGGCTCAAAAGAAGTGGCAAAAAATCAGAGCCGAAGAGAACAAAAACAAATAAAATAGCTACAAAGAAAGATAAAAAAAATTAAAAATGAGTCAACCAACAAATATCTGAGAGAACTCACAGACCAAATCACTGATTAGTCATTATATTAAAAAATAAACAAACCAATTAAACACAATACGAACAGAAAATCGGATGTGGGCAAAAAGTTGCAAACAATAAGTTGATGCATCTGTCAACTATTTAGAAAGCATTTTCCACCCAAACCCAGGAGAAGGTGAAGAAATTGAAATGGACAACCAAGAGAAAGGTAGTGATATAGAGAAAATATTAACTAGTCCTAAAGAAGTACAAAGGGAAATAAAAAATAGTATTAATGTGAAAATGCTCCCGGGTTCAATCTGATCACAGGTGAGATACTAAAGAAATTACCACGAAAAGGTTCAGTAAAACTGACCAATATAATTAATGCAGCATTTAGACTTCAATATGTTACACTATACTATAGAAAACTGCTGAGGTAATAATGATACCCAAACCGGGAAAACCCAACAATCAAAAAACATCTTATAGACCAATCACGTTTCTACCTGTGATAAAAACTTAAAAAAATTTACAACCTCCGCTGTAAGAAATGAGAAAAATGCTTATTTTGAATACTAAATAAATAAGTTGAAAGGTAATAATAAATTTTTTTGAAATAAAATTAAAGAATTTAATATACCTGGGAAATATTCCAATAATTTGATTCCTGTTAACTTTAATAATCCAGATGAAATTAATAATCATTTTTTAGGGCCATCGGCACATATTAAAGAACCAACCACTGATCTAATTGAAACCTATAGGAATAACCGAAAAGATGATTTACGTTCAATGTTTTCCTTCAGTGTTGTCAGTACAACAGAGTTGTATATAAGTATTTGGTCGAAATAAAGTCTGTATCTTCGGGAGCAGATAAGTAAAATATTCACATGCTACTTCTTTGCTGTCCTGAAATTTTACCTATAATTAGACATATCATAAATATTTGCCCCACCGATTGCATTTTCCCGCAATCTTGGAAGTTATTAAAGGTCTTTCCTTTGCTCAAGAAGAACGATTTGAGTCCCATCTGTATCCTGCCAGTGTTATGCAAAGTAATTGAAAAAATCATGAAATTTCAATTAAATATTCACTTAGAAAATAATGAAATACTTCCACTGCGACAGTCAGGTTTTCGTTCTGGCTATAGTTGTACTACAGCTCTACTTGATGTCACTGATGATCTCTTTAGAGACATTGATGCTAAAAAAACAGCATCACTTGTTATTCTCAATTATTGCCAAGCATTTGATACTATTACTTATACAATTTTTTTACTCTCAATATTACATTTTATTGGTTGCTCTAATTAGACTATTTAATAGCTACCTTGATAACAGGAAGCAATTTGTAGTTACTGATGTAGGTTCATCAAATACTAAGCAGATTTCCTGTGGAGTTCCTCAGGGATCAATACTTGGTCCTTTATTATTTTCACTATATACCTCCAACTTTGGGAATAGCATTAAGAATGGTAAGCCATTCTTTTATGCAGATGGTATTAAAATTAAATTTTCTTTAGAAGCCAGTAATCCGAGTAGTAATCATATTAATGAGGATCTTGACAGACTAGTTAGACTTTCAAATATTCATCAACTTAATATTAATTTTTCTAAAAGTGTGGTAATGTTATTTGGTAAATACCGATATCAACTACAAAATGAAATGCAGATTCTAGTTGATGGGAATATTTTATCATTTTCCTCATTTGCTCGCAACTTAGGTTTAGTAATTGATAATGATTTGAGGTTTAAACTTCACGTTAACAAGTGCATTCAAACAGCTCATATGAATCTAAAAATACTTTACCCACATCGACATATTCTTCCAAATTCAACAAAAATATTATTAACAGATTCCCTGGTTCTGAGTTATTTCAATTTTTGTGATACAGTGTATGGGCCCTGTTTAGATAGCACAGACTTAACTAGAAGTCAGAGAGTACAGAAATCTTGTTTAAGATTTTCATATGGAATACGGAAATTTTATAGAGTCTCACATAAACTCCAGAATTCAAACTGGCTAGATATGAAATCCAGATCAGTCTTACACTCGGCAAATCTGATTCATTCTATTATTTTACATAAATACCCTCCATTTCTTTTTAATAAAATAGGGTTTCCTTCTGATGTGCATAATCTTAATCTACGTTTTTGTGGTCGTATCTCACCTCCAATACATAATACTGCTATTTGTCTGTAAAAAGTAAAAAACTTCAAAAAATCTTATAGAAAGTTTTTCTCGATACAGCAAAGTAATAGCTACCTATATTTTAGAATGTTCGTATTTTGTTAAAAAAAAATCATATTTGTTTATATATATATATTGTTTTTGTACAATGTCTTGTGGCGTTGGACATATTTCAGGGCTGGTACTTTGATCGGTCTCTACTGTTCACCAGTCCTTTTTGCAGCCTTCTTTGGCACATGTTTTTTTTTTCTCATGTTTAATATCTGTATAAGTTGCAAATAAAGTTTATTATTATTATTATTATTATTATATTATACCAAAACTATTTGAGAAATTGCTCTTAAGAAGACTAAATAAGATAAACAACTTTTCCCGTCCCATCAATTCGGCTTTAAAATTGAGAATTTTCTAGGAAAAAAAAATTTTTTGGCATTATTTCTTATTATATCTAAAATAAAATAATTTTTCCCGATGCCATATGTCCAACTACTAGAATCATATTTGTCGCAGCGAACATTTAAAGTTGAAATGGAAAACGAATACTGTGAACTCAATGCTGGCGTCCCACAGGATAGTTTTCTTGGGCCAGTATTATATTTATTAAATACCTATGACATTTCAGAGAAAGAATATATAAAATTAGCAACATTTGCTGATGATACAGCTTACCATAGGATTAATTTATAGAAGAAACAACAACTAATCTTCAAAACAGAAGCATACAAATCTGGTCTAAACAGTGGCACACAAAAATAAAGGATGACAAATCCGCTCACATTAACTTTACCAATAAAAGAATAGAATGTATACTAATAAACCCAAATAAAAATATTATATCAAATAAGAAAACAGCAAAATATCTGGATCCAAATCTGGATGCTAAATTAAAATGGAAGGAGTATCTGTATCCGTAACGTGTGGAGGGTGGGTTACTTCACGGCACTTAGGCCTTATTAGGCTCATTATGCATCCTCCTGAGAAGATAGGCACCTCCTAGCTCGTTAGCCAGCCTACAGATTTAATCTAGTTGACAACGTCGCCAAGAGGTGCTTCTCTTATATCGGCCGGTGTTAGCCGATACTCGCCGAACACAAATATAATAAATGAGAGCGTCGAGCAATCGTAAAGGATATGCTCGATAGTCTTATCTTCTTGTTCGCACCCCCTGTAGAGTGCGGATTCTGACAGCCCCATGATATGGAGATGCTTTTGCACTTGGCAATGACCAGTCAGAATGCCTGTAACTATGCGCAGATTCTATCTAGTCATAGTCAAGTATTTGTTTGCTGCAGTGTTGTCAGGATAACTTAAGAGCTCCCTGGCAACTCTGCAGTTTCTTGTTTCATCTCATCTTTTCTTGAATTTCACAAGAAAATGTTCTTTGGTTAGGTCTGTCACTGCCGATTTTGTCAGGCCAATAGAAGGATCAGGGCCAAAAAGTATTTGGTTGGCTGCTTTCTTGGCTAGTGAATCAGCAAGACAGTTACCTTTAGATTTAGCGTGACCTTTAATCCATCTTACCACGTTGGATACTTCGGCCAAAGCTTCCTGACATTCTAGTACTAACTCTGAATAAATTCGTGATCTGTTTAGGGTGAGTAGTGCTTGTCTGCTATCTGTATAGATGAGCATGTTCCTTCCAGTGATATTGTTTCTGGTTATTTCTTTTGCTGCTATGAGAATCCCCCTTAGCTCTGTTTGAACTACACTGGCACTATTGCTCACAGCTTATTTTATGTTTAGGTTTAAGAATCTGGAGTATATTCCACATCCTGAGCCTTGTTTTATTTTAGAACTGTCGGTGTAGATATGAATCGTACCTGCCACTTATAGCTCTTATATTTGTTCTATTATAACTTTATATGGCTTATGAAAGATATATTTCGGTGAGATGGAGTCCATGTTCGCTTAAAGCAGTGGGAGTGTATCCAGCGACCTCTGCCAAAAGTGACGTCTTGCCTCACCAAATCCTACATCAGGTTCTATTCCGCTGGGCGGAGGCGTGTCACTGTCGTCAGAGCAATCTCCTTGATGTAAATATCAAGGGGAGTGAGACTAAGAATGACTTCCATCGCTCTAGTCGGTGTTGTTTTCATAGCTCCTGTTATGTTGAGACATGCTGTTCTTTGAATTTGTTTTAGTTTACAGATAGCTGTTAAAGAGACATGAGGAGAGGCTCCACAAACAAATTAACATTGAAGTTTTCCAACTTTTGGACAATCGGAATCTAGTACGCAGACTCAAAAGAGTCAAACATTTTGTGAAGTGATAAAGCAGAGTTAGTGCTATGAGCAATAATATCGAAGTGTGCAAAATATGTTAATAACACAGGTGATATCTAGATTTAAAATTTTATAGTAATTTAGGTTATTTTAAAAATTTAGATTAATCTTGTTAGATTAGACGTATTCGGACATATTAAAAACACTTTTTTTAAGAAATGGATAAAAACTAAAAATTTGTCGTAAATAGTGTATAATGTATTGCCTATACCTAAGTTGATCATGAAAAAAGCAGTTGATATTTAAAGTACATGTTATCTTGGATAATATAACAGAAAAACCTGTAACTACTTACAAATAACTGAAAAATCATTTAATAAAAAGAAATATTGTTATATTATAGCTAATTTAAAATAGGCGAGTAACAAAGCTGTCAACTTTTTCGCTCGGCGAACAACATAGCTGTCATTTAATGTCATTTCGTAAAAAACGTTAACTAAGACGTTAGTTTGATTTCAAAGCCCAAAAGCCTACTTTGGATAGTGATCGTAGAAAAATAAACTTTAAACTACTTAAACTACAAGTTGTCAGTAATCACAATATTTATACCTGAGCTATTTAGATTTTCCATTAAAATCAGAGCATCCCTATCCACAATGTCACTTCCATTTACATTAAGTCTGCCTCCATAACATAAAGCAAAACAGTTAATTATATCTTTTAAATTATTTTCCTTTTGAAATTCTTGAAAAGCAGGTACTAGTTTTTCGTAAAATATCAATTCAGACTTAAATGTTTTTTGTACGTTAAACATTTCTTGGGCAAATTCCAAAACTGGAATTTTTTTAGCTACTGCATTTAGTACATCTTGGGACTTTGTTTCTTCGTCTTCACTTGTGATGTTTAACTTTAAGAGCTCACCTCCAAAATTTTCGCCAGGTTCTACTAGATTAGTAACCTCCACATTTAAAACTTTTTTTCCTTTAAGGACGTTCTTAGAAAGAATGGAATCTATGCCTTCTACAGACATTGTTGAAGTATTCTACTTTTTAATGGAACTAAATTAAAAAATAAGTATAACGTAGGATTAATAAAAAATATAATCTTGTTGATCTCATTTTTATCTAATTAAGTACCAGTTATTATCTAATTTAAGAACAATTAGCTAGAATAACCAAAAATCAACTACAACAATTCTGTTAATTTCAATCAAGATTATCATATCATATCATCACACACTGATATGGAAATTATTGTGCAATAACATTGACAATTTTGTCGTATTTAGCGTTCTCAAGAAGATGTACGATAAGAATGTTTTTAAAATAAAATTTATCGAGAAAAATTATTGATACGCAGCGGAGGAGAAATTAAAAAATAATTTTTTGGGAAAACTTATTGTGTTGCTATTAAATATTAAAATATAAAGGATAAATTAAAAAGTCAAAGTAAAAGTACCTCAGGGTTGCAGATTAGAAGGAAGTTTATAGTTTTTTGTAGTTTTTGTCCTAATTAAGAAATGGAAATTTAGTTTTTAATCAGTATTTCAAAAATTGATGTAAAAATCATCGAAGCCTCGAAAAAGAATCTGTGTGTTTTGTATAAAGGTTATAGCTTTCATTAAAAAGAAAAAACAAAGAGGGTTCGGTTTTTAGAGTTGTATGAAAGAAGAAACTTAAAAACTTTGAGGCAATATCATTATTGAGAACAATAGAATAATTGAACCCATAATTTGAAAAGAGCACAAGTCATATTTTTTAAAATATCTTTTTTTCACGCCATTTGATTCTTTGAAGTAGTTTACATATTTCCTGCGAAAACGGCACATCTTCATATACCACAAGGCAGCTTATAAAGCAGTCAGAAATTGAAGTTTGTATAAAAACGACACGAGTCCCAGACTCATGCCCCTTATAAGTGACACGGAACAAATCTGTCAGATATGATAACCTCACTTTATCAGTTACGAAAATGGAGAATCGCGATCTTGCTGATACTGCTTATAAATCAAGAAAAAGGGTGTCTGGTGTAATAAACATCGAAAACTATAAGCATAACAAAATAAAAAAAGCCAAAATTGCTGGAAAAGCTCATAAAAACCATAAGGGAAGAGATGTGGTACCAAGACAAACAGGAGCTTATTGCAGGTTAGTTTTGTTTTCTCAATATATTTTACCAAATATTAGCTGGAGATGATATTTATTGTTCTTTTTATTTACAGATGTAAGTTAAAATGTATGAAGACTATCTCAGAAGATAATATCCAAAGTAGTATCTGTTTTATTAACAATTTTGATAGTAAAAATGTCCAAGACACATACTTGCAGGCATTGATTGAAAAGCAGGAAATACATAGAAAACGCCCCAAATCTGAAGTACCTAAGAATAGACAATTTACTTTTAAATATCACATTAAGATAGAAGGTGGTAAATTAGAAGTGTGCAAAAAAGCATTTTCCAGTATCCATGGAATTTCTGAGAAACAAGTTAGACGTTTATGTATTTTATTAAAAACAAACGAGCAACCTATTGATCACAGAGGAAAATCACAGGGATCACGGAGCAATGCAATATCTGGTGATACATTATCTAAAATCTGGGAGCATACTGAGTGAAAAACTCAATGTGAAAACTATGCATGCATTGTACAAATAAAAATATACAGATCATCCAGTAAAATATAAATTTTACTTAAAATATATGCAGGAAAACTTTAGCTTATTATTTGGTAAAAAGTAAATTGATGTGTGTACACTGTGTGAAGAGTTAAAGATTAAACTAAAAAATCCACATTTAAATGATTACGTAAAAAGAGTCTATCAAGTAGATATTGAGCTTCATAAAAGACAAGCAAATAAATTTTACAGAAAAATTCAGCAGGTAGAAACTAAGTTCAAGAATAATGCGAAGGTGTATGGGATTGCATTTGATAATATGCAAAATTTACCACTTCCACATATTCCAGTGCAGGAAGTGTTTTATCTACGTCAACTATGGCTATATGAGTTTTGCATTTATTACATGAAAACTGGAAAATCAGTCTTTTATTCTTATTGTGAAAGAGTTGCTAACAAAGGTCCCAATGAAGTGGGTACCTTTGTGCTGGATTACATTAAAAATAATATTGGCAATGATGCCGAAGAGTTGCACCTATTTTCAGATGGCTGTGCAGGCCAAAATCGAAATCATGCCATGGTTCGTATCATTTTATCACTGACAGCTGAACAAAATAACAATATTAAGAAAATAAAATATTACATACCCAAAACGACAGAATGTTTGGGAAGCAAATAGACATATTCGAAAAAATGACAGGATTTACACTCCAGCCGAGTATAAATATCTTATAGTTGAAGCTAATGAAATACAAAGGCCGAAAACTGAAGATATTATAGACATAAAAAAATGGTTGCCGAAACATTATAAGAAAGTGGATTCCTATGGAAAAGGAGTACCCAAGGACCAAAAAACAACTTCTGCTATTTCCAAAGTGTAATATTTCACTTTATCTAAGTCCACACCAGGTTGTTTTAGATTGTTTTATCAGTTATGATTTTAAAAAGGCATAAGTCCAAATTTTTTATTTAAAACATCTGTATGATTAACATTTTTTTTTATTTTATAAATGTCACAAAAATTATATACAGGGTGATTTTTTGAAAAGGATTCACCCTCGATAACTTCGTTCTCGTCTTGATTCAGGTAAAATCCAGAAACAGGTCAATTTTTATCTTTAGGGGGACACATTTTTAGATCACAACTGATTTTGTCGGATCAACCCCATGGCCCCACTAGCCCCCACCTCAAAAACCTTCAATAGCAAGGGGGGCCGAGTGACCCCTCGTTGGAAAGGTTTTTGCATTTACCATACGACCATGTAAGAATTATTTCATTTTGTACAGGTTGGTTCAAGAAAAAAGACAAATTGCAATAAATAGACTTAAATTACATACATCATAATAGATTCTTAAAATGACTACCGTTGAGAATAATAGGAATCCTTCCTCATTCAACAATTTATCTCCTGTCGTAAATTCACTTAAATTTTTTTCTTCAGTTTTTGAAGACGGTTGATGAGTAATAACGCGCTATCGCTCTTTTTGTATGCATTTTTATCTGCAATTATTTGTGCATCTCTACAAGCCGTTTTGACGGATTAGATTTAATCCAAGTAGTTTGCAGTCAGTTGGTATGTCAATTGATTTATTTCCTGTAAAATGGTTTACACTATTGCCGAGCTGGTAGAAGTTATTTTCATTTATGGTGAGGAGCAGAATTGTGCCCGCGCCACTGCTAGAGTTTTTAATGCGAGACATCCAGATAAGCGAATGGAGCACAAATATGTCACGCAACTTGTGCGGAAGTTTCAAGCAACAGGATCGGTGAAAAATATGAAGAGAGAAGGTAACAGAATAGTTAATGAAATGGCTTAGATTGAAGTGGTGGGGAACTTTACTTTCGATCCAACCAGTTCTTTGCGTTAGATTGCTACGACCATTGGTACGCAAAGTGACAAAACTTTTTAAATTCCACCCCTATAAAATGAAAATACTTCAGGAGCTTGTGGACGATGATCCTGATAGGAGATTACAGTTTTGCGAAATTATGACGGAAATGATAAACGCAAACCCAAACCTCTAAAAAACATTTGCTTTAGTGACGAATGTAGTTTTTATCTGCATGGCGCAGTCAATAAACAGAATGTCCGATATTGGAGTGATGAGAATCCTCACATTTTTAGAGAGGGGCATACCCAAGCTCCTCAGAAATTAAATGTATGGGCAGGAATACTAGGCGTTGCGGTAGTCGGTCCGATTTTTATTAATGAGACTTTGACTGACGAGGTATATTTGGAGCTGCTGGAGAATATCATAGATCCCTTAATAATGGTTGAAGTTGAAAATCAGCAAGAACAAGATAGAAATCTTGTACTTAAAGAAAATGAGCTTTTTTTCAGCAAGATGGAGCCCCACCTCACTTTGCTGTGAATGTTCGGAACTGGCTGAATCAGAGATTTCCGCATCATTGGGTTGGCAAGCGGGGAGCAATAGAATGGCCTCCACGGTCACCAGATTTGACAGGACTAGATTTTTTCCTCTGGGGGCACCTAAAATATGTTGTCTTCAAAACTCAACCAGCAGATTTAGTGGAGTTGCGACAACGAATAACTGACGCATGCAGAAGAATCCCTAGAGAAACCTTTCAACGCGTGAGAGAGGAGTTTGAAAACCGCCTTTACTACTGCATGCAGAATAACGGTGGTCATTTTGAGCACTTGTTGTGATTTTGCTTCCTTTCACTCTAATCCGCTTCTTCTCGTTTTGTAAACAATTAATACGATTTTTATTCCAAAAATTAACTAATTAAAGCGAAATGTAAATCTATTTATTGCAATTTGTCTTTTTTCTTGAACCACTCTGTACAAAACGAAATAATTCTTAAATGATCGTATGGTAAATGCAAGAACCTTTCCAACGAGGGGTCACTCGGCCCCCTTGCTATTGAAGGTTTTTGAGGTGGGGGCTGGTGGGGCCATGAAGTTGATCCGACAAAATCAGGTGTGATCTAAAAATATGTCCCCCTAAGGATAAAAATTGACCTGTTTTTGGATTTTACCTGAATCAAGACGAGAACAAAGTTATCGAGGGTGGATCCTTTTCAAAAAATCACCCTGTTTGTCCTTTATTTATCGCCTTCTATGTTCATTTTTTTGGTACCACAGACTTTTTTTACATGACACATATTTTTAGTGCTTCTGAAAAGTTTTAGTTAACGGACTCAGACCCTTTTCGAAATGACGGGTTCAATTAGAGAAGCCGATCATGGTAAGCCTAGTATTGCAGCGACAGAGATGAAGTAATGTATATTCAATGCCAGAAAAATAGCCAGGGAAGACGGCACTTATTTGCATATGTCAAAAATATATCAGAATAATGGGTCGATTCTGCGCACGTCTGTAAGCTAATCTGTAACTTTACAGAGGTATTGCTATTCTGCGCACAGATAAACGTTACAGAATCCTTTAAATTCGTTACAGATTTGATAAACATTTACGTGTCAGTTAACCGCTGTCTTAGTGATACAGAAAAAGTGATTTGCAATTTTTTTTTGTTTTAAAAATATGAACAATCAAGCAGTGGCAATATTTATTGGAATTTTATTAGATGAAGATTATAATAGGTAAGAAAAAGTACTTGTTAATAAAACAATACAATCGTGGTCGACTTTTCTGACACATAAATTTGATCAAAATTCACTTAACTTTTTTTAAAGGAATACATATACCTACTATAATTGCAAACTATGATTAGATATTCTTATTCTATTTTAGGAATTTTATGAGAATTCAACGAAAACGTCTGAGAGATCAGATGAATCCCTTCGATATGACAAACAGTGCTTTTATTCAAATGTTTAGATTAAACAAAATGTAATGAATTTAATCAACAGCCTACAACGACATGTAAGAATTGGAAATAATAATTCCATTCCACTAGTAAAAAAAGTAGGTACCTACCTATACATTTAAAATTAAAAAATATATATATATATATTTTGGATTACATTTTCAGGTGCTTATAACTCTCAATTTTGTAAGTGTGGGGTCTTACCAAAATTCAGTAGGAACACATGCTTGGCTTTCTACTAGTCAAAGCACAGTAAGCAGGTCAATAGCTGAAATTTGTTCAGCAATTGTTCAACAATTATTGCCAATATGGGTAAAATTTCCTACTGAAAATGAACAAATCTTGGCCGTTAAACAAGAGTAAATATAAGATTGAATCTGAATATGTTTTGAAATTTTAAATACATATTTTTAGGTTTTTTAGAAAATATGGTTTTCGAGGCGTAATAGGGGCTGTTGATGGTACACATGTGGAAATTCTTGCTCCTCCTGAAACTGATGCAAATCACCCACCTTTTGTGTACATAAATAGAAAAGGAAAACACTCTATGAACTCTATAAACTGCAGTTTAGCAAGTTAGTGCCATAAGAAATCATTTGGAAATTAATTATGCCAATGGTGACCATAACACTCATTTAATAGGTATACCTATGAATATTTAAAAAAGAAATGTCATTACATTAAATTTTTAGGAGATAGTGGTTATCCTTTAGAACCATGGTTGTTTACCCCATTTTTAAATCCCAGAAACCAACAGGAGGAAGCATTTAACAATACATTAACATCTGCTCGTAATGTAATAGAAAGAACCAATGGCGTTTTAAAAGGAAGATTTCGCTGTTTGTCCAGGCACCGAACACTTATTTATCACCCAATCAGGGCAGCTAACATTATTTATGCATGTTGTGTTCTGCATAATATTGCATTAAATGCAGATTTAAACTTAGATGAAGGGGAAGTTGAATATCCCGTGGAAGACAACAATCATATTAATGGTAATTATTTAAATAGGTACCTACCTACTTTTTTTATATAACGCTTGAGTTTTTTATTTTTAGATGTACCTGCACGCAATAGAAACATTTTTCAATTGGGAACAGAAGCAAGAGCTGCCTATATTAGAAATAATTATTAGAGTGTATGAATATTAAAATAGACATTCATAAGTTTTAATTTTTATTTGAATTCACAACAAAACTTTTAAAAATATCACGAATAAAAAAAAAATAAAATATTGCAATGTAGTCTCCACATTTATAATGGTTTTAACCAAATAGGTAACTTATATCTAAATAGAACTAAAAAAAAACATTAAACCCAAAACATGTTTTAAACATAAATAAATAAAACTAAAAAACAGCCAATATAAAAGAACATTTTTTGACTAAAACAAAAATATTCAAAAACAGTCTACATAAGATTAAAAAAATACATAAAATAAAAAACACTTATATTTAAAAAAGAAAAGTAAAAAGTCGGTATTACAGATGAAAATCTGGATGTAAAAATTTAAATTTTTTTATTTCAAAATCTAGTTTCTGTTTTTTCAATTCGTATTTTTTTTTCAATATTTAAATAACCCTCTGTAAAATTTTCTATTTGATTTGATAATTTTTCTGAAATACTGTTATTATTTCCATAGATTTCTATTAAATTTTCGGCCAACACTGAGAGGGGCTTAGGTCTTTGTCTTTTCCTTAGGGTACTTGGGGCACTTGGGGTATTTTCAACATTTATTATGAGGGTTTCACTTTGATTTTCCTCCTCCTCTTCTTCTCCTTCTTCAGGTATATTATATACTGCCTCTTCTGGTTCATCCTCATTTTCATCTGGACTATCCTTATTAATTGGAATACCCTCATAATTAGTAACCATGGTATTCCCCTCTACTGTTACCATTCCCCAAGCACTCAATGCCCTTTCTTCTGCGGGGCTCAATTTAGCATCAATAGCAGATCCGCCACCTGTTTTAATACTATGGTTAAATGTTCTTCGATATTTTGCTTTTGTAGCATATCTCCAATCTGCAAATCTCTAAAATGCAAAAAATTATAAACAATTAAATAATGATGTATTACAAACCTTTTTCCACTCTTCAGCAGACAAAGCTGGACCTTTACCAATCGCATTTAGCTTGTTGGACAATTCTTCCCATTTTTTTGACAAATAATTGAGTTCCAAAGTTGGATTTAAAGTATTGCTTTTTAAAACATAATCATTTTCAATTGCCTCTAAATAAAGTTCATATTGTAAGCAATTTAGTCAAATAGATATATCCATCCCTATCGATATTGGTAGCACACCAGAGAAGGAAAATACAATTCCATTGCTATTTTCATTATTTACTGAAAGAACCAAAGGGACATAAAATGTATTGTTTTTACCAGTTAAAGACAAATCAACGCATTAAAACCATTTCTTGTAAAATTACTTTTTATCAGGCAATGAATAGTGAGTACATTAGAAAACAATTTTCTAGAAGATCAAATTTCTGGCTATAACTTTCATTTTAACCATTGTATATGGAAAGCTATTCTAAGTATTGGACTCGTTTCTGAATATAAAGACAACGAAGGGATATGCTTACACTTAAAAGTATGGGTACTGCATTAGCATATCTGCTTGTGGAATATATAATGATGGCTGGTTATGCATTTAAAAAAGTCCTCAATTTTCAAAAATTGGAGCAGTTCCTCGTTTATTTTTTTAAACAGTGGTTAGTAAGCAGACACATTAGCAAGGAAATTTGAAATTTCCATCAGCAAAGATATCGTGATAACAACGCTATAGAAGGTAGGAATCGTCACTTAAATACATTGATAAGACCACATTCCAATGTATTTCATTTAGTAAAGTGTCTACGTGAAGAACCAGAGTATTCTGATCACGTTTCAGATAGATTTATGTCGTCGGCAGCTAATTTCGACACAATCGTTTACGTCAATACAAATCACGCCAACAACAGACACAATCTCACAAGTATCACAAGAGGCACCATCCATCTCCACAATTCACAATAATCCGAATATATTAATATCCGAAAATCAATCCACTAAGCGTCTAGCATTAGAAATATTGTCACCATCCGAATCTAATAACTCAGATAGCTTCGCCGAACCTCAAAGACAAGAAACAAAATCAATAAAGGAAAACCTAGATAATTATATGAAATTCCAAAATACGGTTAAAAATTTAATTGGCAACCATAACCCAGATTTCTCTTTAAACAGTCAGCAACTGGAACAACTTCTGGAAGAAACGCACGAAAGTAGAGATGTCTTGATCACAGCCAAAGATTATACAACAGACCCATCAAGCATATTATAGAAAAAAAAGCTAAAGGACATTGTACCAGATTAAAAAGACAACTCGCCAAACAAATCGAATTTGTGACAGCGTGTTACGGGTCAATTTTAATTTCATAATAGTGAGTAGTCTTTTAAAACAAAATATTATAATCATACCTACTTTTCCACTATTTTCGAGTAATAAATAAAAACTCACCTAAATTCGTGAATAATACACAAACTTAATTGTCTTCATTTCCATTTATTAAAAGTATTGATATTGATTATTTATATGCTGTCAACTCTTGACCATGACCTTGAGGTAGTTATTCTTCTTCTATTCTTTATTTGATTTTGTTTTGTTTAATTTGGGTAATTAGGTTAATTGGGATTAGTATTGGCAGTTTAGCCATCCCAAATCAAGGACATTTATCTTCTTAGGTCCTGAGGTTCTATCTGTCTCTCTTGGTTCCTTCTCTTTCTTTTTGAGGTTGGTTTATGGGCCATGTGGTCTTTGAAAATTGTTATGAATAATTTCGGATTTTAAACCACTTAAAATAGATAAGTTCCATCAAATAATCGAATTATATCATATAAGTATTGAACCAGATAAATCAAGTGTTAATTTTAGTACACAGTTTGTGGATTTGTCGATACTTATAGATATAAAATAGGACCCTACCTTATTCGGTAAGTCGTCTAAATATAACCTTTTACAAAACCACTTCGACGGGCAAAAAAATGCTAATATAATTCGGAACCAAAAACAGCTTCATAACCCAAACATCCAATAGTAATAATTACGACCCGAATTTTATAAAACACAAAATAACAGAAAAATATACAAAACCGATACAAATAAAAAATAATAACGATCCAATCAATTTACCAATCATCTTCTATTAAAAGATTCTTCATCAGGCATTGATGACATTCCTGCAGCATTTTTAAAAAATTTACCAATGAAGGGCATACATCTATTGTTAAATTTCTACAATACCACAAGGATACAGCAAGCGTTTCCCAAATTATGGAAGGCAGCTATTTTTATACCAATCTTAAAAACAAACAAAGTGGCTAACAGAGCTGACCTATTTCGTCCAATATCACTAACATGTGTCATGAATGTATTATTAAAAAAAAATTTATTAACAAACGTTTGGGGGGGGATGGGTGGTTCAGTGGTTAGATCCTCTGCCTGTGGATCCAAGGGTCCCAGGTTCGAATCCCACCGTTGGCCGGAATTTTTTCATTTAATTTAATTATTTAAAATTAATTCTGATGCCTTGGTAGGATTCCCCACTCGACCATTCACTGTTGGGTTCTAATTAACAGTGCTGTTCCTAAAGTGGCGCTGGGAAACAGTAACAAAGCCTACACAGAATACGAGGCGAAATAACCTTAGGAGTTGAAGCCGATGACACAAAAAAAGCTTGGTATGGTATCTGGAGGAAAACAAACAACTCATTGCAGCGCAAGCTGGCTTTCGTACTTCTACTGATAATCTAGTCGACCTATAAACACACATCAATAAAGCATTTTTCAACAAGTAGAATTGTATGGCTGTATACTTCGACCTAGCAAAAACTTTGAATATGACTTGGCACCATAAAATTATCTCCAAGGTAACATTCTGGTGTTCATCCAAAGTTTTCTCTCAAACAGAAATTTTAAAGTAAGAACAAACGGCATCTTATCAAGCAAAAAATATCAACAAATTGGCACTCCTCAAGGATCCGTTATTAGACCCACCTTATTTCTAATAGCCATCAACGACATACCTAAATCATCTCAGAAACCTCTACGAACCAGATTATTTGCTGATGATCTGATAATTTTCACAAAATGTAAGAACTTGAAAAACATGGCACAGGTTATGTAGCAGGAATTAAATAAACTAAGCATTTGGTTAAAACAAAGTGGCTTTCGCTTCTCTTAAAAAAAAAAACAAAATATATTATCTTCTCCAAAAGACCAACAAACTTCCTAGATCATCCGTTCTAAAACTCAACAATAAAATACTAAAAAAATTAAATATTTAGGATTGATATTCGACCAATCCTTAACTTGGAAATCTCATACTCATGAACCAGTCATATCAAGTCAAAACAAAATGAACTTTCTTAAATACCTAGCAAACAAAAAGTGGGAAAATATTGCTAACACTCTACAGAACATTTATTCGCTCCAAAATAGATTATGGCTGCATAGCATATGCCTCATCATCCTTGACAACATTTAAGACAATAGACATAATACAGAATAATGCTTTACGAACCATCTCAGAAGCATTGAAAACAACGCCTATTATGAGCCTACAGTGCGAGATTGGTGAACTTCCTTTAAATTCAAGAAGACATCTTAGTTTATCTTATGTTGGAGTACTTACAGGCACTTTTCAAATTTAATATATGGAAAACTTCACCTCCCACTTCATGAAAGAAACAGACGATATCTCAATCCCATTCACGTCAAAAATTATCCGCAAGTATATCCTCTAGCTATTTATTCACCTCCACCGTGGGTGGCTCCTTCTGTAAATATTAACAACCAACTACTTTCCTTCAACAAAACAAATACCAACCCCCAGTTAATCCGAAAAGCCTTCCAAAATATTATTTATGGTTATCCCAACTGTCAAGCAATCTACACTGATCTAAAACAAAGACGTTAACCACAGCAGCATTCGTAGCAGATGAAGAAATTAAAATATTTAAATTAAATGACTCAAGCACAATTCTTGCCACCTACAGATCACTTCTCTATGCCAAAACATCTTCTTCACATAAATTTGAAATCACTATTGATTCCATTACTCTCTTTATGTTATATCTCAATTATACTCCAAAAATCCCATAGCCAAACTAATCAAGCAATAAATTAGCCTTCTAAAGCCCAAAACAATAAACTTTCTCTGGGTTCCTTCACATATAGGCAACAAAAGCAGTAAATGACACAGGAGACTCCACACTTAAACCTCTCAATGTAGTCCCAGCAAGTAATCTAAAATCAATCTTTAATTCAAAAGTCACAGATCAATGAAATGAAATTTGACAAAACAAGAACTATAAATTATTGGAAATTAAACCAAGTTTCAGTTCGTGGTCCACCTAACCTACCCACTCATCATAAGTTTGTGTCACAAGATTATGTCTGGGTCACACTCGCTTAACTCATGAACATTTGCTCCATAACATGCCAGAACCTGAATGTTTCGTTTCGCGTGTGAAGTGTTGTTAAGTGTCAAACACATCTTACTGGAATGTCCGCTATATCAAAACGAAAGAATCAGCAACAATATTCCATTCAACTTACTGGACATCTTCCAGAAATGCAGTTTAAGGAACATTGTTAACTTTCTACAGGAAACAAATCTCCCTGTTTATGTCCGCTAATAACCAAATGGTTCATGCGATATTCTAATAAAAACTTAAAATAGGCAACAAATAAAATTTACGACACCAAAAAAATACAAAAATATGGCTCATCTCAGTGGAACTAATACAATTCATGTGAACTTCACTAATAAAAGATTCTATCTTCTAGTGATAGAGAAAATTCAAAAGAAAATAAAAAAGAAATAACTGTATTGAGTTTAAATAAAATAAATCAAGAAAATATTGAATTAAAGAAAGAAGAGGTAGGAACAAAATTAAACTAACTGATAATAAGAATGGATAGATGGCCTCCAATCTAAAAGGAAAGTAAAACTTGTTATTTGTTCAAAATATACTCGTATTAGTTTAAATGCAGGTTATGCAGGTCGTTAATTTTTTTATTGTCTCCTGTCATTTTTTTTTTTTTTTCGTCTTTTGGTATAGTCTTTTTTAGCTGCCCTTTTTCTGGTCTTCTCTATAATATTTGCCCCGTAATTGTTTTTGCTCTGCGATAATTCTTAAATTTTCCAAAATCATTTAAAGTCTAATTGATTTCTTAAAATCCTAAATAGTTCTTTTTTTGCAACCTATTTGTGTTTGTTTTATGCCAGTTACCTATTTTACAAAACAAAACAATTTTTTTCCTAGGTCTTCGTTTGGTTCTTTTTGTTCTAAACTATAAATCAAATTTTACTCTTTTTGAAATGTTTTAGCCTCCTATTAGTCTATTTAATAATCCTTTGAGGTCCTTTATGATTCTCAGCTCTGCTCCTATCTTCTAATCTTCCTTGTTTTTAGACCGATATACAAATAAATAAATTACATTTGTGTACCTACTTACCTAAAGAAACACTAAATTTTCCAAAAAAGTACACCAAATTTATCAAAATATTCACCTAAACTCAAATAATATTAACCCCATAAAATTCACTAAAACAGTTAATAACGTTATTTATATTATTTTCTTTTTAAAATTCTTGTATTATGGGTACTACTATTTATTTTCATAAAAATCGATTTCGCCTTTAAACTTTTTCTGAATATTGACTTTGTTCCTGAAAATAATACAAAACAGAATTTTCTTGAGTACACCGTCTTTATCATTTGTTTTTCATCTTTAATAGTGTCCAATTTACAGAGTTCACCTTCAAATTTTTCATCCGATGTCATCTTATCTTATCTATACATTCTTATTATTTAACTAAAACAATTGATGCGTACGTGTTATTGTTAGATAAGATCTAATATCAAATAAGATGGGTTTTATTACTTTTATTCAGATATTAAATAATATTGTTCCCCAGATTTTTTGGTATCTCAATTTATTTCAACTCAACTTTTACAATGACTATACAACTGATAACATTAACATATAACGTCTATTATAAAACTGCCAACTGACGTCAGGATCATCGACTGTTGAAGACTTGCAAAGTCAAGGATTAAAATGTAAAGAAGCTTTCAATATTATAAAGAAGGAAATAGAATTAACCGAGGATAACACTCGTAAACTAATTAAAAAAAACCATTGCCGCTATTCATGCTATCATTCGAAAATATTAAAGATATTAAGAAAATCTACGAAATCAAAGCAATACTTAATCTAAGACTTAGAATAGAAACCATAAGAAAGTCAAAACCACTTCCGCAATGCAAAAACTGCCAACTATTTGGACATACACACAACTTTTGCAAAAAGAATCAAGATGCGTAAAGTGCGTAGGAAAACATCATACGAAGGATTGTGTAAAAAGTCCAGAACAACAATCGAAGTGTATAAACTGCCTAATGGAACATCCTGCTAACCTAAAATAATGACGAGGCAGAAAAGATCCATAAACGCTTTTCCTACTGTCAGAAATAAAATAATATATTCTCAGGTAACAAACTCACCGCAGCAACCAATTCAAAGGTCACAACCAGCCATGAATCCCACGCCACAAATTGCACAGCATACTGCACAGTCAACTAGCTTAGCAGAAAGTACTACTCATAAATTATTATTATCCTTAATAACCAGAATAGATTCACTCTCTGATAGGCTCCAGAAGCTAGAAGAATTAAATAAACCCCAAACATATAACAAAACCACCAATGGACAAAAGAGATATTAGAATAGCCACTTGGAATGCCAATAGTATTCTTCAAAAACAAACTGATATCCAAGTTTTCTTGGACGTAAAAAAATAGATATATGTCTGATTTCTGAGACCCACCTTACACAGAGTCATACATTAAATTCAGAAGCTAAAACTTCTATCACACTATTCATCTATCAAATGCAGCAAGAGGAGGAAGTGCGTTAATTATTAAAAATAACATTTCCCACTATGAGGAACCAGGCATCCAAGAACCAGAAAACCATTAGCACCAGTAACATTAAGGGTAGCAAAATTACAATAGCTGCAATCTATTGCCCACCAAGACACAACCAGAAAAAACAAAATTATCTCAATGTACTCAAAAAACTAGGTAACAAATTTATAATCGGTAGAGATTACAACTCCAAAAACACCAACTGGGGTTCAAGATTAACCACAGTCAAAGGAAAAAAATTGCACCGAGCTGCATCAGAACTTGGTTGTACATACCAATCTTATGAAAAACCCATCTATTGGCCCACCAACCCAAATAAGATTCCAGACCTTTTGGATTGCTTTATTCTGAGGAAAATATCACCAAACTATGCACAAGTAGAAGAAAACTTTGATATGGATTCAGACCATTCTGCAGTAATCCTTACTCTAAGTGATAATGTTATTCAAAAAGAAGCCAAACCGACCCTAGCAAATCGAAAAACTAATTGGAAAGGGTTTTCAAGAGGACTTAACAAATACTGAAAACGAAAAATCAGCTAGATGAAGAACTGGAAAGGTTTATAGTTGAAATCCAGCAAGCTGCATGGAGGAATACACCACAAGTAAAAAGATTAATAGCTGGAAAAAACTATCCTGTCGAGATAAGAGAACTGGTAGCAGAAAAAATAAAACTAAGAAAGAAATGGCAGATGACAAGATCACCAGAAGATAAAAATATAATAAATAGGGCTACATAAAGACTGAGAAGAGAAATTCTAAATCACAAAGAAGAATCCTTCAACATATACCTAGTAGGGCTAACAGATGATAAAGACACGGATTATTCACTCTGAAAGGCAACTAAAAAGATGAAAAATTCGTGTAAATACTGTCATCCTATCAGAATAGCAGATAAAAAATTGGCAAGAGACAATCAACAAAAAGCTGATATTTTCGCTGACCACCTACAAAAGACGTTCCAATTAGATGAAAATCAAGACACTCCTAATGAAACCATCCATAATATGGAACAACGTGAAATTAAGCTAGTTACTCCAAATGAAGTTACGAAAGAAATTCAGACAAACATCAACTCACAGAAAGCCCCAGGATATGACCTTATTACTGAAGAAATATTAAAGAAACTACCACAAAAGGCTATTGTTAAATTGACATACTTCATAAATGCAGCATTTCGCTTTAAATTTATACCTGATGCGTGGAAAATGGCTAAAGTTATCCTAATTCCTAAGCCAGGAAAACCTCTGAATTGTTACCGATAATATCTAAGTTATTTGAAAAACTACTATTAAAACGACTAAAACCAATAATTGAAAATAAAAATCTACACCAATTTGGTTTTAGAAATAAACACTCGACAATAGATCAAGTACACAGGATAGCCGATATCATAGAAAAAGCTTACGAAGAAAAACATATATGCTCAGCTATATTTCTTGACGTAGCCCAAGCATTTGAGAAGGTTTGGCACGCTGGCCTAATACAGAAACTTAAAAAAATGCTCCCTAGACAATATGCCGACATTCATATCTAACGGGAAGAATGTTTAGAGTAAAGCAAGATGAGGCATACTCCGAAATACAAGAAATCAAAGCAGATGTCCCACAAGGCAGTGTGCTAGGACCGGTTCTTTACGTATTATACACCAGCGATATCCCTCAACAAAAATCTGTTAAAATAGCAACATTTGCGGATGACACTGCAATATTGGCAGTTGGCAAAACTAATAAAGAGACCTCAGAAAAACTTCAGGAAACCTGCAACAGAATCACTCGATGGACAAAAAAGTGGAAAATAAAAATAGATCAAACTAAATCAGTGCATGTTGATTTTACTCTTTGACCAAATGAACAAAAACAAATAAGATGTAAGACTTAAATGGAAAGAGCACATAAAAAAAGAATAAAGAACTTGAGCTTAAATTCAAAAAAATGTATTGGCTCCTAGGAAAAAAATCCAAATTGTCAGTGCACATAAACTGCTGATTTATGGCATAATGGCATACAGCTATGGAGATGTGCCAGCAAGAGTAATATCAACATGATACAAGTTTTCCAAAATAAAGTCCTAAGATGCATTGTTGATGCACCTTGTTTCTACCCAAACGATTATCTTCATAGAGACCTGAAGATGCCAACAATCGACGAAGAAATAAAGAGGTTTGCTGCGAAATATAAGGGTCGACTCCACTCCCACGTCAACAAAGAAGCGCTGGAATTACTGAACAACTCTACACTCAACAGAAGGCTCAAAAGGAAGAAGCCATTTGAGCTAGTGAAGTGAACGTTAATGTTAGTGCTAGTGTAAAACAGTGTAATAAATCGTCACGCCAACTTGTGATGCTTTCCTATAAAAACAATTAAGAGAGCCCAATGGGGACTTCTTAGATAAGTAAGATTTTTAGATTAAAATTGTAGGTTAGTCAGTAATGACTAGTAACAATACTCTAACAAAAAATATATATTGCCACGTTAAGCGTGTTTTTATAAAAAGAATGTCACGTTATACGAGTTTTAAATAATTTTGGGACTATCTACGTATGTCCTAGGGAGTTAAGACGATAAGGGTCTAAATAGTGTGAGTACTAAATTACTAGACTTGACCTCGTAGCCCTTAACTGTATAAGGGTTTTAACTCTTAATATCAGAACCTAATCTAAGGGCTGAAGAAAACACAGTGTTCTCAAAACGAATATAATGATATAAATATTTACACAATAATTACACAGAACAATGTCGCAACTGAACATACACAAATACGGGCTAACACTATAATAAATATCTTAAAAACAAATTAACTTACCAACTCCAATTTTGGGGTACAAGTCACAACTTTTGACTAAAGTCAATACCACGATTTAATACAAAAAACAGGCTCTAAGCCCTCGCGACTAACATGCGGCCTAGCCACGCGGAGAATTTCCTCCTCTCAAATTGAATTTTTATATCTTCACTTGTTGGTTTATTATTTTATTTATATTTCATAATTATTTAAATAATTAACCTTGCACATTATTACAATTTAAAACAAATTGTCGACATAATTAAACAAAGTTTTATGTACAGGATGTGATTTAAATAATTAATTAGAATTTACGAAGCGTGACAATATATTTATAGCTTGCTCTTCTCGAACTGCCTAGATTTTTCTTGACAAGGGATGACATTACCCCGATATTTCTGGACTATTCTATTTTCTTCTTTTACTTGTACTTTAACTTATGTCGACTACAATACGCTGCAAGGTTCTGCGTCAAATTGATCCCTCCTTTCTAGTTATTTGCCATGAATAATTTGATTACTGGGATCTGGTTGGAGCTAACGTGGAGGATCTGTACCACGGCATGGTGCTAACTTTCCAATGCCCAGGGCTCAGGCGGCTACTGAGAGCGTCGGCAGGTGGCGGATGGCCGAACGGCCTGCAGCGATATTTTATCCTGCAGGTTATCACCGAATACCTAATAGGGTGATGCTCATCAACCTCCCAATCCAAAGGTATTACGTGATCCGTGCCGAAAGGATGCATGGTGGCGGGGGAGCGCCACTCACTGAGAACGGTGCCTCCAGGAAATTTGGTGACCTCCCGGCAGTAACTAGCCTTGCTGCGGCATGCGAGGCTCTGCCGTGGTTGACCACCCTTTCCCTAGCTACTCGTGGGATCTGTATCGGAGATGGACAAAAAACAACGACGACGGGGACAATATCCTCGATCGCCAGAAATCTGGCGATGAACCGATGGAGGTTACTCAACCCCATCAAACAAAGTCACTTCGGGGGAGATGGAAGATGCTTTACTTGCATCACCCAACTCTAACGGAAATGAAACTAAGGTGGAGAAAGAGGAGGCACCAACCTCTTCAAATAAACCCGAGAGGCACGCAATAAGGTTCTCCGGACCGACCAGAAAGCGCCTCAAAATAATGCTTCAGCGCGGCATTGACTATCAATCCGCCCTGAAGCAGACCCTTAAAGAGTTGGAGGAGAAAGGGAGTAATAAACCACCCCTCTCGAGTCCAACTAAACAATCTAGACAACCGGTCAATAAACAAACCCCACCAAAGAAGTCTAGAACCAAACGTCAAAGCTCCGATGAAAGCACTCATAAAACGAAACCTAAAAAACTCCGTAGGGATGCCGTAGTTGAGCTGAAATAATCATTCAAGGCCGCGGAGGAGAGTGTTCGAGTGGGGCTTATTCATCCAGAACACCCTGACGTCCAGCTTTCGAATGAACAGCTGTAAGCTATACAGCTCTCAATCATGAGAACTGTAGAAAGACAACCTGTGGACGGACCACAAATCCGTTTCCAGGGCTGCACCCTCAGACCAGGTCATCTTCTTGTGGACTGTGCCGACGCTACAACCGCTCGGTGACTAGAGGGAGCCATGAACAAACTTCGCCCATGGAATGACGCACGTCTAAAGTTGGTGCAAGGTAAGGAAATACTGAAGCCGTTCATCTGCGTAGTGTACATTCCTGATGATAGGATCCACCGGATTAACATGGGAGCAGGTAACAAAGCAGTTCAGGATAATGAACCGAGGCCTGAGAACCCAAGAGTGGATCTGTCTACACCGGGTAGCCTCAGGCCAGCTGGGTCACACCTGGATGCTTTCTATCGATGATGTCTCGATGAGAGAGTTGGAATGGATGAACTTCCGGCCCTAATTCGGCTTCAGACTGGTGCAATTCCGGCTCCGAGACCGCAGAGTTGCCGCGGAGAGAGTCCCAACAACAGACTCTCAACAGATGCCGTCTGTCTCGGGAACCTCGAGTAGTGTCGCCAAGGACGCAGGACGTAAAATTATAACTCCTGCAGCCGAAGTGGCTAACAAGAGGATCCCTGGACCCGCGAAACCTCATTGGAGGCCCGCCTCCTCAAAGAACAAGGGAAATCAACCCCTGTCCAAGAGAGCAGTGCGTAAAGGCTCCAAAACCAAAGAAAAGGGAAATACGGAGAATAGTAGTGAGAAAAAAGATCCTTCTCCACCACTACCACCATTTATGTTAACAGGTTACTGTGGTTGCAGCTCACGTATCGATCCCGGTGGAAAACAACAGCAAGGATTTAATAGTCTGCTTTGCTTACTTCCCGGGAGACTCAGGTCAAGACCAAACCCCTTCTCCAGCGATAGTGCGAGAACTAGTTGCCTATTGCAAGAGGAACAACAAGCAGCTCGTCATTGGGTGCGACGCTAACGCCCACCACAGGGACTGGGGAAGTACCGACATCAATACACGAGGTGAGCAATTCTATAATTATATAATCGGTGAAGGGCTTATTGTTAACAAAGTAGGTTCGGAACCAACTTTCGTGACGAAAAATCGTGCGGAAGTTCTAGACATAACAATCAGTACGTCATTTGTGAGTGCCAATATTGTGAACTGGAGTGTATCCACCGAACCCTTATGTTCAGATCACAGACACATCAGATTTGACATGAGGATGGATCGGATTTCTACTCTCAAAATCCGTCACCCTAAAAGCACAAACTAGAGTGGATACGAAAAGCCCAGGATGGGCTTGGAAACGTAATTAAAACTATTAAGAATAGCGCAGAGATTGAAGTGGCGAATGATCAAATTAAAAATGTCCATATTACTGCCTATTAGGACAACTGCCCACTAAAGGAGAGAAAGGACCAGAGGGGTACTCCATGGTGAAGCAGAAGCCTCGACCAAAAAAGAAAAGAAGTTCGACATCTCTTCAATCGAGCCAAAGAATTTGGCTGCTGGGAAAATACCGCAAATCTCTAACGGAGTACAACAAAAGGCTATCAGAAAGGCCAAACGAGAATCGTGGAGGAAGTTCTGTTAGAATATATCAGATCTACCTGCAAGTACCAGACTTTATAATATTCTCGCCAAAGATCCGAGACAGGAAGTCGGCTCGATAAAAAGACCCGACAACTCCTATATGGACTCTGGTAAGGAAACTTTAGAGATTCTTTTACAGAAACACTTGCCAGGCAGTCGAATCCTAGAGGACAGGCAACATGTACCCCTTCCTTTAACGGAATCGACTATACGACCCAAAAAGGAGGGCTGGAACTTGTTGCACAAATTGTCTCTTCAAACTCCGTGAAATGGGCGATGAATTCATTATCCCCCTTCAAATCACCCAGAGAGGATAACATTTTTCCGACCCTTTTACAAAAAGGACAGGAACTCCTGCTGCCTCATTGTGAGGTTGTTTAGAGCAAGCCTGGCGTGGAGCTATATCCCACTAGAATGGACGTTGGCGATAGCCGTGTATATACACGAGGCTGGTAGAGTAGATACCTCCCAACCAAACTCTTATTGTCCAATCTGCCTGACATCCTTTCATCTAAAAACACTAAAGAGGATTCTAGATAGGCATATTAGAGAAGAAGTTCTTCGGGCAAACCCGTTAAACTACTCTCAATATGCCCTACCAAGCAGATAAATCGACAGATCATGCCCTGCACAATCTAGTAGGCGAAATCGACCATTCCCTAAATCACGGGGAACAATTTTAATTAATTCTAGTTCTCTGTATTTTACAGAATAACTGTGTCGTCTGAAAAACTTACAATATTTCCATCTGTATTTAAACGACAAATTATTTAAAATACAATTAAACAATATAGGACCTAAGACAGTATCTTGAGGCATGCGATATGCTACTTATTTCCTTACCTGAGATATTATTAATTATATTTGTGTTCGTTTCTGTAAATAATTTTGTAATAAACTATATAGGGTGCATCACATTCATACAATAAACTTCTATTATACGAAAAAAACGGCACATGATATAGTTAGTAAAGAATTTATTTACTTATATACTTCAATGAGACCACTTTTATTGTTGGAACAGCTGTTGGTAGAAGTCTTATTCTTGGTTTTGAGGTTCGATCAAAACAATCTGCTTTAAAATGGTGTAAACACAAAAAATTAAGATATTTTGGCTCACAATTTGTTTGTTGCATGAACTCAAGCCATAACTTTGTTTTTTGAGAATCTTTAGGAAAACTGAAAATTGTTTACTTGCAATCAATTTATAAATCTAAAATGAACAATAATTTATTCATTTTAACAGCCACATAAATATCTTAGAATTGCATAAAAGAATTGTTTAAATAAAAGTATGTATGCCCTATAAACCATGAGACTACGCCTATGAGCATAGTTGTTCGCAGACGCACTTACCATGTTTGTGTACAAATTTAAAACATTAAAAATTTTAAAAATCTTTTTTGTGGTTGAAAATTGAGAGAACAAAATACTTTCTTATGAAATGTAGATTATTCCTTTCTACTTTTAGCTGTGCTGCTATATCCACAAGATGAACAACTGACCATATTATCAAATTAACAAATTTTAATCAATAAAATTATAAACCAATTTTAGAAACCATTTATCATATTTATGATGATGTGTCATCCATAGTACAACATGGCAACCACTTCCGTCAGAACGATTAGATTAACGCGGACATGGCATGCTCCTTCCTGATTATATAGGTTCTAAAGATTTACTTCCCGTTGACAACTGAATGCGGTGGATCCTTCAGGTCGTTGATTTTCCTTAAGGACGGCGTAGGCGCCTGCCAAGTTCCGCTGCGATTTTTGACAGTATTCCTCGGTGCTTGGGATTGCCCAGCCGTACTAGATCGCCTCTCTCAAAATATGTCCTTGTGGCACGCCGGTCGATTTTGACTTCTGCTTTATCGCTGTTGGCTTTCAGTCATTCCCGAGAGCGAATTTGTAGACCTTTGTCCTGCCATTGCATACATCACATTTTTTACACCAATCCGCTACATCCCATCCTTGATTGAGCAGTATACCAAGTAAGTAAGGCCATTGTAACCGCTTACGAAGAAAAATGTCTGGTGAAAACAAGACACCAAAGAACAAACACAGTCTGGTAAAATACACTTAGAACACCGTAGAGGTGAAGTGCAAAAGGTATTCAATATAGCCCCATACTATACTGACGCAGTACAACAATGAGATAAGAAAGGCTAAAAACAATCGTGGAGAAGGTTCTGTAAGGAATTATCTGAAATATCCATATGCTCCAGGATCCAGAAAGTCCTAGCTAAAGAGGGTACTGCAAACCAGGTTGAATTTTTTAGAAAAGATGATGTAACCCATACAGAAACCTTAGGGGAAACGTTAACAATGCTCACAAAAGCACACTTTCCGACCGCAAAAATTGTATTAGTCATAGTAGCATATAGCCGTCAAAGAAGGTTTAGTATCCTTTGGAATAGAGGCTAGCTACAAAAATATCGAGGCCAAACTAAACTAGATGAGTTACAAACACATTTCAGCTACAAAAATCCCAGGAGTAGATGGAATATATTCCATTTCACTACAAAAGACACCTAGTAAACTTTAATTTTACGTATGTGTCGCATATTTAGAGCATGTATTGCCTAGCGACATATACTAAAAGCGTGGCAAAAAGTATCCAACATTAGGAAACCATTCTTTTTTTTTTAAATTACTTCATTTTCGGTTGATCCACTTACCCACAATGAGACCGAGAGTGATATCGATAGTTCTGGAAGCCCAGATCTACCATGTACCATAAAGCACTTTAATTTTTTGTACTGGCGGAAGCTCACCTCTTCTGGATTCTAGATCCTCGTCAATGAAGTAGTCAGCTAACCACTGCACGTTTATTTCGTCAAGTAATTAATTTGTTGTTTTCTTCAAATAATTTGCTACAGAAGCTTCTCTATACTAGTTGCATGTTTTCTGAAGCAAATTCTTTAGTTTTAAAGTAATCGGTACTGTTTATGAATGTCAAATAAGTGAAACCGTTTCCTTTGGAGCAATACCTTTTTGATTTAAGTCGAAACCTTTTTCCTCTTCTTTTTATGAATAGAATGTAAAGTAAATTTTTCGATTTCTGCAAGTAAAAGCAAATTCTTTTTTTTTATAAATGCGGCCTAATATCTCTACACAAATTAATTTTAGTTAATACAAATTTTATTTGTGCATTTCTATTTATTTTGTATTGGAAGTACTATTACCTCTTGACAGTGCAATTTAAAAATAACAACACACTCTTGACATCTATGGGATCTATGGTAGATGCGCCCGTGGTACTTGCCACTACCTAAAATTGTGGCATTTGCGCCCTATCCTACTTTTGGAGCTTACCTGCTTTTTAAGAAGGGTCAAGTTAGTGGCAGTTGCGCCCTGTTTTTATTTGCAGGTAGTTAGGAGTAGGTAAACTTAAAATACTTGCGATACATTTTTAGTATTCTAAATTTTATTATTTTTACTATGGTGAATCACTGGAAGATGGGCTATAACTACCCCAAAAAAGTTTCTTATTATGTATTTCTTTTATTTTCTTGTATCTCTGATTAAGAGTTGTTAGCGGCCGTATCTCCGAATATCTTGAAAAATAATTAAAAAAAAAAACACAAAAACTGGGCGATTTTTATTGCAAGGGGGACATCTTTCCATCATATCCTTAATTTTCATATGATATTCTTCTCCACTCCGTTACTCTAGCTAATATAATTTAGATAGGGAAAGTACCAAGTATGGCGCATCATCGAAAAGATCATTTAAAGAGGAATTGCGAATTCAGCAATACCTATTACTGTCAGGGGCGGCTCGTGACCAAAATTTTAGGAGTTCACAGTAGTAGAATATAGATCTCGGTACAGATGTAGGTAAAAAACTATCAGTGTTTAGAAAGGTATGTTGTAAACTTTTTAAAACACCGAAAGGTTTTTTCATATATCTGTACTAATATTTATATTCTGTCATTGTGAACCCCCAAAATTTTGGTCACAAGCCGCCACTGATTACTGTGCATTGGACTACTTTTAAGTTTAGCGCCAGTTACGTATTTTGAAGTGTGAAATTTAATTTAAAAGATTATTTTATTAGTAATTCAATGCACTACATTATATTATGTTAACTAAATCAAAGATGAACTTAAAAAGAAAAAAATATTGCACTGTTACTAACTTTATTTTGTTGCAAGTGTAATATGAAGATATTTAGTTTAATGTTATATGGTGCATTGTTATTACTAAAAAAATTAGCTTTCAAATGAAGTGTCACACATTACAAGACGTAACAATTTTTTATCATGCTATCGGGAGCTAAAATTAAAAGGAGCGCAAAATAACCTCTTCGTTAATGTGTTATACCTGGTACTTTCCCTATTTAAATTGTGTCGGTTATAGTGAAGTAGGGGATAAGAATAACATATTATAATTGAGGTGTCTCACTTGAAATATTTTTTTTTTATTCTTCAAGATATTTTGAGATACGGCCGCTTAAAAGCTTTCAACCAGAAACTATGACTTGAAGATGAGCTATAACTAGACCGATACAAAATGAGGGGATAAAAGTAATAGAGGAGAACAAAAACAATTCGAATTTTCCACTTTTTCTCAAAATTTCTCGAATACTGACCATTTTAGGAAAATTATGTCCAGCACAGAAATTATAGAGAATGATGTCACTAATAACTTTTCTAAAAGTACAATAATTGAGATGGAAAAAAGAAAAAAAATATTGTACAGCCTAAATTAAGATGAAAATAATCTATAAGGTTTTTCCAAAAAACTAGTTATATAACTTTCATTTTAGTATTTTTTCAGGTATATTTTTTTTCTAATTAATTAGAAAAATAATTAATATAGGGATAGGTTGCGTTGCACCTGACATAATATTAAATAAATAAGTAGTTAACTGCTTTATTGAATATATATTATAATGTACATACCTGATTTTGAAATGACAATATTTTCCGAAGTTGTCATTAAGGAACCACATTGTGCACTTTTTCTTTTATGCATAACCACGTACGTTTAACTTTGTTTTCTTTTTTTAGTGTATATTAATAGCCACTATAAAGAACCAAAGGTTTATTTTTAGAAGTAACTGTAACTTCAGCTACATCAGTCATGATACGGAAATAACAAAAATCTTCGTAAAAATTAAATATAAATTTTAATAAACGTGTAAGTACCTCAGTGTTCGATTTTATAATAAATTATGAACAAATGGGGAACTCTTATATCTATTTAAAAACAGTGCCCATATACCAACACCTATTTAATGAGATTAAGGGTAAAACCCTCGTAAATTATTTTAAATAAAATCCAGGAAACAACTATTGTACTATATGTTTAATAAAATTAAGAGTAAAATTATGCAAATAAAATCCAGGAAACAACTATTGTAATACCTGTTAAATAATATTAAGAGTAAAAACCCTTAAATATTTTATAAAGATATAATAGGTATAATGTATTAAAACACATGTTCTTTATCATTATTTAATATTTTAAGTTTACTTACCTGCTTGATCTTGCTCTTTTATTTATTCTACCTACTTGGATACAGCTAGGGCGCAAGTGCCACTCTCTTGACCGTTCTTAAAAAACAGGTATGCTCGAAAAAGATACCCGAGCGCAAGTGCCACACTTTTCGTGGAAAGCGCAAATACCACGAGCGCATCTACCACGAACCCACATCTATGTACAGCTTTTGACCAAATCTATTTGTTAATATTTCCCGATTAAAACATCTTTGTGATGCTCTCTTTATTTTCTCCTCCGTCTTGTAGTATATGTCATTTCAAGCATTCTAACTCCAATTACTTTTTTTATATCGGGATTAGCTAATAAAGTCAAACATGTCTGTATAGTTTACCAAAAATGTGACGTTGCTACTTCGCTTATTGATATGACAATATTTTATTATTGCCTTCCCTAATGTTTAATTAGTTATCTAGAGAATGCTTACAGTAAACATTCAATTTTTTACTACAATATTTACACATGGATTTCAAAAAATTCCATATTATTTGTAGATCTACTATCTAAAAAAAAAAAGAGAATAAATATTATTGTTTGCTCTATGGTATTAATTTATTTACCTGTAGTCAGTAGCGGCTCTAGGGGGAACGAAGCGCAAAAGTCATCCTAACTAGCAATCACACGTCATTATTACGTGATTTTTTGAGAACCTTTAGGTCTTAAAACTAAAAATAGGTCATGAGATATAACGTCAGCCGCAGACCAGAGATGTGATTTAAGGACCTTATTTTAACGTCACAGGTGACTTTACTATCAGATATAATTCACGTTTTAATTATTGTAAATAGGTATTTTGTGGATATCGGTATAAATGCTATTATTTTGCTACTGTTAACGCAATATTTGTTTGTTGTCAAAGTTTTTTTTTTAATTTTATGTTACGAAATGCAAGACAGATATGTTATATTTAACTTGGTCAACGAAATTGGTTCCAAAAGGTATCGAAATATGCATCCGCTTTAACATTAAAACTGACCGAACCAGATATATTTAAGAGTGGTGCGTTGTTTTTAGGCCCAAACCTGTTTCACCAGAAGAAGATGCTTAAGTGTTTTGGTAAGGATTTCCGAATTTTATCTATTATAGCAGATGTTAGGTCTAATAAAGAGTTATCGCATATACATCCGTCATTTAAAAAGTTTTTTAATGGCAAAGAGGAGAATCAGAAGAATGTTACACACTGATTTATGGGTCAATACCATAGGACCAAAATCCAAGAAGGTGCTGGAAACGTATTTATTGTGGAAAGACTTAATTTTTCTGGTCTGTAGTATGCAGTATTTTGATCATAAAAGAGAAATGGATAACATCATTAAACATTACTTCAAAGTATATAGCGACGTTTTAAAGAAATACAATTGTTACGGACCACAGATTTTTTACGACAAATTTTTGAAAGAGTTTACAGAAAACATAGACCAACTTATTGGAAAATACACGTACATGCTCCCAATTGCAGTTTTTAACAAAATAGGAAATACATTTGATGGAAAAATCACAACAATTTAGTAGTTTTAGATTTGTTTTTTTTTTATATGCCTTATTGATTAATTTTTACATTATTTAAAGATGGTGTTTTGTCAAAATTAAAAACATTCTGATTTCATTTGCAAACACTTTTATAAGATAATCAAGATAAAATAAACATTAGGTACAAAAAATATTAGAACACAATAATGATGGCTTTTATGCCAGAAACAGTTGTCTACTTTTTTTCAATAAAATATTGTGTGGCGCTTTGAGGAACAGAATAACGTTTTTCATTTTGTCAGATTTTGTGATTTTAAATAAACATTTATCCTTTAAATAGCAAAAATCCTAATTAAGATTTTTAAAGGAAATTATCCAACAATTATTTGTCCAAGATTTATTCAAAAATTATTTCCTAAAAAATAATTTGTCCAAAAATAATTTGTCCAAAGATAATTAGTCTAAAAAATAATTTGTTCAAACATAATTTGTCCAAAAATACTTTTGTAAAAACATATTGTAAAAACAATTTGTAAAAACAATTTGTATTAGCTAAAGGGTAATAGAAATTCACTTTACAAAAATAAACTTTATTAATCAATAATGGTTGAACAGCTAATAATCAATGCCTAAAAATGCCTGTCTATATTTCTCTTTCTTCCTTGTTAAAACTGCGTCTGTCCACTCATCGAAATATTAGTAGAATATCTTGTGTCAGCGAAAGACGCACCGCTCCCAAAAATACTACAGAGAGTGTCAAGCAAATGTGTATGTAATAAATACTGGAAGCTAACATTTGTAAAAACAATTTTTAAAAACAATTTGTAAACAATTTGTAGAAACAATTTGTAAAAATAATTTGCAAAAATAATTTGTAAAAACAATTTGTAAAAATAATTTGCAAAAATAATTTGTAAAAACAATTTGTAAAAACAATTTGTAAAAGCAATTTATAAAAACAATTTGTAAAAACAATTTGTAAAAACAATTTGTAAAAACAATTTGAAAAATCAATTTGTAAGAACAATTTGAAAAACAATTTGAAAAACAATTTGAAAAACAATTTGAAAAACAATTTGAAAAACAATTTGTAAAAACAATTTGTAAAAACAATTTGTAAAACAATTTGTAAAAACAATTTGTAAAAACAATTTGTAAAAACAATTTGTAAAAACAATTTGTAAAAACAATTTGTAAAAACAATTTGTAAAAACAATTTGTAAAAACAATTTGTAAAAACAATTTGTAAAAATAATTTGTAAAAACAATTTGTAAAAACAATTTGTAAAAACAATTTGTAAAAACAATTTGTAAAAACAATTTGTAAAAACAATTTGTAAAAACAATTTGTAAAAACAATTTGTAAAAACAATTTGTAAAAACAATTTGTAAAAACAATTTGTAAAAACAATTTGTAAAAACAATTTGTAAAAACAATTTGTAAAAACAATTTGTAAAAACAATTTGTAAAAACAATTTGTAAAAACAATTTGTAAAAACAATTTGTAAAAACAATTTGTAAAAACAATTTTTAAAAACAATTTTTAAAAACAATTTGTAAAAACAATTTGTAAAAACAATTTGTAAAAACAATTTGTAAAAACAATTTGTAAAAACAATTTGTAAAAACAATTTGTAAAAACAATTTGTAAAAACAATTTGTAAAAACAATTTGTAAAAACAATTTGTAAAAACAATTTGTAAAAACAATTTGTAAAAACAATTTTTAAAAACAATTTGTAAAAACAATTTGTAAAAACAATTTGTAAAAACAATTTGTAAAAACAATTTGTAAAAACAATTTGTAAAAACAATTTGTAAAAACAATTTGTAAAAACAATTTGTAAAAACAATTTGTAAAAACAATTTGTAAAAACAATTTGTAAAAACAATTTGTAAAAACAATTTGTAAAAACAATTTGTAAAAACCAATTTGTAAAAACAATTTGTAAAAACAATTTGTAAAAACAATTTGTAAAAACAATTTGTAAAAACAATTTGTAAAAACAATTTGTAAAAACAATTTGTAAAAACAATTTGTAAAAACAATTTGTAAAAACAATTTGTAAAAACAATTTGTAAAAACAATTTGTAAAAACAATTTGTAAAAACAATTTGTAAAAACAATTTGTAAAAACAATTTGTAAAAACAATTTGTAAAAACAATTTGTAAAAACAATTTGTAAAAACAATTTGTAAAAACAATTTGTAAAAACAATTTGTAAAAACAATTTGTAAAAACAATTTGTAAAAACAATTTGTAAAAACAATTTGTAAAAACAATTTGTAAAAACAATTTGTAAAAACAATTTGTAAAAACAATTTGTAAAAACAATTTGTAAAAACAATTTGTAAAAACAATTTGTAAAAACAATTTGTAAAAACAATTTGTAAAAACAATTTGTAAAAACAATTTGTAAAAACAATTTGTAAAAACAATTTGTAAAAACAATTTGTAAAAACAATTTGTAAAAACAATTTGTAAAAACAATTTGTAAAAACAATTTGTAAAAACAATTTGTAAAAACAATTTGTAAAAACAATTTGTAAAAACAATTTGTAAAAACAATTTGTAAAAACAATTTGTAAAAACAATTTGTAAAAACAATTTGTAAAAACAATTTGTAAAAACAATTTGTAAAAACAATTTGTAAAAACAATTTGTAAAAACAATTTGTAAAAACAATTTGTAAAAACAATTTGTAAAAACAATTTGTAAAAACAATTTGTAAAAACAATTTGTAAAAACAATTTGTAAAAACAATTTGTAAAAACAATTTGTAAAAACAATTTGTAAAAACAATTTTTAAAACCGATTTAACGAAAAATAATTATTCCAAAAATAATTTCCACTGAATAAATCGGGTATATATTTATAATAAAGTATATTTTTATCTCGCCGACAAATCTTTGCAGTACGGGGTACGGATCTGTTATAACTATATTATTTAGAAGTTAAACAATAAATACCATTGTAACGCTCGCTTTGATCCACAGTATTAGTGACATATCTCAAAAGTGTTAATTCGGCATTTTAGATCTATTCATAATCATGGAAGAAATAAAAAATTTCGATGAACTTATTCAAGATTATATCGGACCTCACAAAACTATAGTCGAAACACACTTTTCAAATTTATTAGAACCCGGTGAAAATTATCTTAGTGAAATAAAAAAAATTGACGTGGTTCTGAAAAATGAAGAAACTGATGCATTAGAAAATTTAGATTTGGTAGCAAAATGTGTTATGGTTATTGAATTTGGTCCGACTATCCAGCTCATGAGTAGTGAAATAAATTTTTTTAAGAATGTTATTCCTGCTTTAAAAAAATTTCAAGAAAAGCGTGGTGGACCACCAATTACTTTTTTCCCTGAATTAGTTGGTGCTAGACTGAATTTGATGGGAAGTGAAACACCTGATATGGATGCAGTCCTAGTACAGAAAAATTTGAAAGTGGAAGGTAATTTATAATAAAAAAAAAAGATATCTGATCATTAAATATTGCACGTTTTAATTTCTGAAATAAAGAAAGTATTATTTTATTGTCGATAAAAAAATCAATAAATATATACCGTTTTTTATATAATAATTAAATAACTTCAAAGCCAGTTGGCAAAGACTTTTAAAATATAATACAACTTTTCATGAACTAAATTTTAGTTGAAAAAAATGTTATTTGTGTTCATTTGGTGTCGGAAGTAGTCATTTATTTTTTTATCTTCACCGTATTATCTAAAAAAACCGTTAGTTGAAGATCATAGTAGGGTAAAACTCCATTTGTGGGCACCTTTAAAGAGAATGTCATAGATACTAATAATATTGCAAAATAAAGAACATAAGAAGGCTCGCAATATACCAAATTTCCTTTTGACATTTTAATTATAGACTTTATTAGGCCAATTCCCGAATTATAGGGCATCAAAAACATAATAGTCGGAGAGCTAGACACACAAATTTCATTAAGTGTTTGATGCACTTTGAAATTTTGTAATTTGAAATCATTTGGATGGAAAAGCAGATATACCTGTATTGGCTAGACCCACCCCGGGATACCAGGTACTGCGCATAATACAAAGGGGTCGTAAAATATGACGCAAAAAAGTGTTTGATTCAGAGGCCAACAAACAACAATTGAAAGTTTAGGTAATTCTAAAAATACAAGTAATTTAGGCAGACACTTTTGAGAGGGTTCATAATTAATAAATCAACCCCAAAGTTGATTTTTTTTTAAATATGATTTGAAGTGTTCGATTCACGCTGAAATTTTAATAGCGTCTTAATTAAATATTAAAAAAAAATAATTCCAAAAAGGCAGACACTTTTTCCGGGGTTTAATTGCCGGCCAACATAAAACTAAGTCCTATTTACTATAGTAATAAATTGTTATATATTATTATTAAATTAGATTAGATTAGATTAGATTAGATTAGATTAGATTAGATTAGATTAGATTAGATTAGATTAGATTAGATTAGATTAGATTAGATTAGATTAGATTAGATTAGATTAGATTAGATTAGATTAGATTAGATTAGATTAGATTAGATTAGATTAGATTAGATTAGATTAGATTAGATAGATTAGATTAGATTAGATTAGATTAGATTAGATTAGATTAGATTAGATTAGATTAGATTAGATAGATTAGATTAGATTAGATTAGATTAGATTAGATTAGATTAGATTAGATTAGATTAGATTAGATTAGATTAGATTAGATTAGATTAGATTAGATTAGATTAGATTAGATTAGATTAGATTAGATTAGATTAGATTAGATTAGATTAGATTAGATTAGATTAGATTAGATTAGATTAGATTAGATTAGATTAGATTAGATTAGATTAGATTAGATTAGATTAGATTAGATTAGATTAGATTAGATTAGATTAGATTAGATTAGATTAGATTAGATTAGATTAGATTAGATTAGATTAGATTAGATTAGATTAGATTAGATTAGATTAGATTAGATTAGATTAGATTAGATTAGATTAGATTAGATTAGATTAGATTAGATTAGATTAGATTAGATTAGATTAGATTTAGATTAGATTAGATTAGATTTAGATTAGATTAGATTAGATTAGATTAGATTAGATTAGATTAGATTAGATTAGATTAGATTAGATTAGATTAGATTAGATTAGATTAGATTAGATTAGATTAGATTAGATTAGATTAGATTAGATTAGATTAGATTAGATTAGATTAGATTAGATTAGATTAGATTAGATTAGATTAGATTAGATTAGATTAGATTAGATTAGATTAGATTAGATTAGATTAGATTAGATTAGATTAGATTAGATTAGATTAGATTAGATTAGATTAGATTAGATTAGATTAGATTAGATTAGATTAGATTAGATTAGATTAGATTAGATTAGATTAGATTAGATTAGATTAGATTAGATTAGATTAGATTAGATTAGATTAGATTAGAATTAGATTAGATTAGATTAGATTAGATTAGATTAGATTAGATTAGATTAGATTAGATTAGATTAGATTAGATTAGATTAGATTAGATTATATTAGATTAGATTAGATTAGATTAGATTAGATTAGATAGATTAGATTAGATTAGATTAGATTAGATTAGATTAGATTAGATTAGATTAGATTAGATTAGATTAGATTAGATTAGATTAGATTAGATTAGATTAGATTAGATTAGATTAGATTAGATTAGATTAGATTAGATTAGATTAGATTAGATTAGATTAGATTAGATTAGATTAGATTAGATTAGATTAGATTAGATTAGATTAGATTAGATTAGATTAGATTAGATTAGATTAGATTAGATTAGATTAGATTAGATTAGATTAGATTAGATTAGATTAGATTAGATTAGATTAGATTAGATTAGATTAGATTAGATTAGATTAGATTAGATTAGATTAGATTAGATTAGATTAGATTAGATTAGATTAGATTAGATTAGATTAGATTAGATTAGATTAGATTAGATTAGATTAGATTAGATTAGATTAGATTAGATTAGATTAGATTAGATTAGATTAGATTAGATTAGATTAGATTAGATTAGATTAGATTAGATTAGATTAGATTAGATTAGATTAGATTAGATTAGATTAGATTAGATTAGATTAGATTAGATTAGATTAGATTAGATTAGATTAGATTAGATTAGATTAGATTAGATTAGATTAGATTAGATTAGATTAGATTAGATTAGATTAGATTAGATTAGATTAGATTAGATTAGATTAGATTAGATTAGATTAGATTAGATTAGATTAGATTAGATTAGATTAG
This sequence comes from Psylliodes chrysocephalus, assembly GCA_927349885.1. Classification (NCBI taxonomy): domain Eukaryota; kingdom Metazoa; phylum Arthropoda; class Insecta; order Coleoptera; family Chrysomelidae; genus Psylliodes; species Psylliodes chrysocephalus. The sequence goes on along the minus strand of OV651814.1, from coordinate 60,647,787 downwards.
ATTAGATTAGATTAGATTAGATTAGATTAGATTAGATTAGATTAGATTAGATTAGATTAGATTAGATTAGATTAGATTAGATTAGATTAGATTAGATTAGATTAGATTAGATTAGATTAGATTAGATTAGATTAGATTAGATTAGATTAGATTAGATTAGATTAGATTAGATTAGATTAGATTAGATTAGATTAGATTAGATTAGATTAGATTAGATTAGATTAGATTAGATTAGATTAGATTAGATTAGATTAGATTAGATTAGATTAGATTAGATTAGATTAGATTAGATTAGATTAGGAGTTGGACGTTATTTGTCCTTGTCCACCGCGACCTTTTCAGATCTATTGTGGGACTCCGTTTGTTTTAGAGTATGTCGTCTAGCCTGGTCTTTTTTATTAGACTTAGTAGCTTTGACAGTGGCTCCCGCATGTAGTTGCATGCAATTGGCTTTTCTTCGCCCAATGTTAGAAACCTCATTCCAGCCAAGCCTTCACATTGGCACAGGACGTGGAATGATGTTTCCTCTTCTTCTTCACAGAACCTGCACAAAGTTGCTTCTTCTGCTGGATTTATGACACTCATGTGCCTTTTGAGGCGACAGTGTCCAGTAAGAAGGCCTACTGTTATCCTAACGATTTGACGTTTTTGATCCAGTAGGTCTTTCGTAAACTTGGCCGATGGTTCCTTGATGAACTGTTTAGCCTGTCTCAGTCTTGGATAGTTGTTCCACCATTCCTGAGACTCTTTTTACATCCATTGTTTAATGGATGCCTTGCACAATGCCTTAGCGACTCCACAAAAGGGTTTAGGGCCTGTCATGGCCTTATCTGAGCCTTCTCGGGCTAATTCGTCGGCCTTTTCGTTGCCCTGATATCCCTCATGGCCTGGAACCCAGGCTAAGGTCACCTTATTTTGACTACTTAGCTCTGTCAGGTCTTCTAGATAGTCTTTCACCAGTCGTGATTTGATTTCTGGTGAGAGAATTGCCTTTAGAGCTGCTTGGCTATCAGAGTATATGGCAATAGTTTTGCCTGATACTTGCTGATTTAATATTTCTCTTGCACAGTGTTGTATGGCTATTAGCTCAGCCTGGAACACTGTTGCATATTTTCCTAAGCTTAGTGAAATCGTTGATTTCGACTTGGGTCCATAGATTCCAGCACCGGCTCCTTCCTTGGTTTTTGAACCGTCTGTGTACCAGAGGAGTTCAGCCTGTACGGGAGGTCCCTGTTACCAGGATTCTCGGGCTGGTATTTGAAATTGAAAATTTCTTTCAAATTTGTATGTGGTTATGGCTCTATCAGTAGGCATAGCTAGAATATTATCCCTTTGTACTTGCTGATATAGCCTTGTGTGGTCGGCGCTATGTAGTTGGCTTATTGGGTTTATATATTATTATAAGCGATTCCAAACTTCTATCAATATGTGCTCAGTGGCGCAAAAGTTGGATAGCGTGGAAAGCAAGTTGGTGGTTCGAGCCCTGAACTTTTAGTTTTTTTTTTTTTTTAAGGAAAAATATTATTGTTTTATTATTTCACAGTCTTGGTAATTTAAAATGTTTAGTTTTTCCTTTTTTTTTAAGAAAAAAAAAACAGAAAAAAAAAACAAAAGCTGCGGGGGCTCGAACCACCAACTTGCTATCCACACTATCCAAATTTTGACCACTGTACGCTCTGCGCCACCGAGCACATATTGATAGGAGTTTGGAATTGCTTATAATATATAACAATTTATTACTATAGTAAATAGGACTTATTTTTATGTTGGCCGGCAATTAAACCCCGGAAAAAGTGTCTGCCTTTTTGGAATTAATTATTTTTATATTTAATTAAGACGCTATTAAAATTTCAGCGTGAATCAAACACTTCAAATCATATTTTAAAAAATCAACTTTGGGGTTGATTTATTAATTATAAACCCTCTCAAAAGTGTCTGCCTAAATTACTAGTATTTTTAGAATTATCTAAACTTTTAATTGTTGTTTGTTGGCCTCTGAATCAAACACTTTTTTGGGTCATATTTTACGACCCCTTTCTATTACGCGCAGTACCTGGTATCCCGGATGGGCCTAGCCATATATTTTTTTTCCATTCAAATGATTTCAAATTACAAAATTTCAAAGTGCATCAAACACTTAATGAAATTTGTGTTACTAGCTCTTGGACTATAATAAACAGCATACCTTTGCTGATATTTTAATATTCAAGTTATAATATTTTGGTCCATATTTTAATGTTTGACTTATTTTTGTCCGAAAATCTTAGCCTTATATGTCAAAACTTGAAATGTAAACAGCAAAACGCTATTCATGTATAACTTTTTTTAAGCACTTTACTTTTTTTTAAAACTTTTATACTGTATTTTTTAAATTATGTTATATTTAATTCCTGAATTGTTTTTAAATTATTTGATACTTCACGTTAATTGCATGTTGATACATTTTTGGATGAAGCTTTATTGAGTCTTATATATAAAAAATTCTTATTACAAGTTGTACCTAGACAAATCGTTAGTTTACAAGCAAAACACACTTGGTATTTTTTTTTTAGTTTTATCTTATTTAGATCAGTTGACTGGATTTCTTCCACTCTATAAACTGGTAAAATCCACTATGTCCTCTAACAATTATAACTATATTTTTACATTAATACTTAATTAATACTTTTTCATCAAATCTGACTTAGTGTGTTTAGCTGGTAAGCAGACGAAATTTTTGTGATTTAGATGTATAGAAGAGGTTTCTCAGACATTGTGCATACAATTTAAGAATTAACTGGCTAGATACTAGCGTCAAATTTACGGAATTACTAATATTATCTTACTTGTTTACAGTGGCATTGCCCGTAAGGGCACTTGGGCAACGTGCCCTAGTATAATAAACAAAAAAAAAAAATAACTTGCATATTTTATATTTTCCTCAATGCCTATTATTATTTTATCTAATATTCAGCGCAAACCGCGTTGATACGACACTGGGCGACCGGGCGTTGAGCAACATTCCGAGAATTCCGAAATTAAGTGGGCACAGGGCACAGTAAATGTGTGCCTCTGTTGTTTTCCTCTCATTATGATGCGAAAAACAAGGACACCGGCAATATCGCTTAGCAAGAGATGAACACATACGATGGATTATACGTAACAAGCAGGGCGCTGACCTTCCTTATCGAGACCTGCTGGTACCGTGGCACAGATTACCTAGACCAGATACGAATGTAAGGTGCGCGTTTGTTGGACCATGATAATAATTTATTTATTATGATTACGAAAAAAACGTTTGTTGGACCTTTGGAATAGTTAAGAAATAAAACTACAATGAAAAATAACTTTTTTTTTATAAAGCAGTCAAAAATATGATGAAAAAAATCAACAATATTTATAAATGGGACAAAACTTTAATTTTTCTTCTGGTTTCGTCTGACTTTTTCGAGGATTTTAAATTTCTGTTTGCATATTTAAGAGTATAAAAAATTCTGAATCTTATAAATAATTTAATGGTGTACATTTTCGCAAATTGTTGGCAAGAATGACCAAATTCTATTTTGCTCATCTCAAAAAGGTATGCGTCGGAAGTTCCAGGCTTAGTTGACAAACTATCAAATAGAGATATAAATATTTTTTCTAATTTAAAAATATAAGAGAGAAATTTTTTGCTGGGAGATTTTAAATTACCAAACACCTTTTCTTCAGAGTCGTATGCTTTAAAATGCTCCTACACGATGGAATACTATTTATGTTTATAAAGAGGATTTGATTAAATGTCTCGAAGAAATTATGAACACAGAATTCGATAAAAAAAACTATTAATCAGACTAAAGGGTTGATAAATTTTGAAAGACAGATTTTAGTTTTTGGTTATTTTTCTTCAGCAAAATAATGCCAAATTGCGATATACTTTTTGATCAACTGCAGAGTAGACAGCTCGATGCTCTCAAGGTTAAGATAAACATATCAAATTTTGCAGCAGCTATTCAAAATATTAGAAATAATATAGACACGCTAATCATGAAGAATGGCAATCACAACAAGACCCACAAGAACTTAACTTAAACGATAATACTCAATCAGGTCCAAGTACAAGCAAGAAGAGACGGTTTGTTAAAAAGGAGGTCCCCATTCCTAATTTAAGGATATGTAAGGAAATTTGTGATACAGTAGTAGTGCAGGTAAATGAACGTTTTAGTTTTACTACTCACCAATTGCAAGTTTATTTGATAGTGAAAAATTTAAAGACTACCGAGGTTGTTTTCCAAATAAGGACGTTAAAACTGTGTGTAGTTTATTTCCAAACGTAAACAGCATAAAATTAAAAAACGAACTGTCCATACTTTACACCCGAGATGACTTTGTGCAACACAATGGGGCCGTACCGTTATTACAAATGTTTTTGAGAACAATTTGACAATTACATTTTCGGAATCTGTGGAGCTGCTAACTATCCTGTGTAAAATTCCCATGACCACAGTGGAGAGTGAAAGATGTTTTTCGACACTAAAACGTATTAAAACATTTTTAAGGAACACTATGTGCCAAGATAGATTGTGCGCGTTAGCCATGTTATATATCGAAAAAAAACTTATTCGGTCCATTCCAAATTTTAATAATCTGGTCATCGATCACTTCGCTAACCAAAAATCCAGAAGAATAGACTTCAATTATAAGAAATAGTATAGAACTGCAGCGGTACCTAGCAGTTAGTCTTCAATTTTGTAATATTTAATTTGTTTTGAAATATATTTTATATTTTTATTAAGCGGAGAACTTGTTTTCCCTAGGGAGAAACGAATCCCGGGATTCCTTTCCAGTGTGTGCCCCACTGCCGCTAGTGCCCACGAGCCGCCACTGCTTGTTTAGAAATGTAGAAGAAGTTTTAGATCATGAAACTTTAATCTGTATTTATTATGCTTAAGTAGTATGCCGATTGAGATACGAGATTAGTCTATGTGAAAACTCAACTGATTCGAGAGATGTTTTTGTTTTTCAAAGGAAGATTTTTAGAATAATATGTAAATTTCCTAAATATGAGTCTTGTCGACCAATATTTGTAACAGCTTCATTATATGTTCTAGAAATTGGTTTAAATGATTTTAAGAACTTAAATAAATTTAAGCAAAATATTTCTCAAATTCGGAACAAGTCATATGCCAGTTAGTAGATTACATTTAACTTAAAGATCTCCTAAATATATAGGACCCATTTTATACAATAAACTTCCGGACATTATAAAAAATTGTAAAACAATTGTAAAATTGCTTTCATGAAATAAATTATGTGTCTATCTATTGTAATATTACTCACCAGAAATTACTTGGCCTCTGCCGTAAATTTCTGACTCAGCCGTAAAAGATCAACTCTTGGTATATTTATAGCCTTTGGTACACAAATATCTATTTTATTTCTATAAATGGTATTAAAATTTTATGAAAAATGTATTTCTCATCTATAAAATTGTTATTTGTGATAAAAGAAACATTTAGCTGAATCGATAACAAATCACTGAAAATATTGCTAGAGTTGGGGACGTTTTTATAGAAAATTAATGCCATCAGGAAAATATTTGAAGGCCTCGTCACTTTAACCTTTGTTTTAGATGCATATTTCTTTAAATTTACCCTTGACATCATATCTACAAAATAATCCTTTGTATTCTGATAAAAGAAACTATTTGATACGCTCCTGGAGAACAAAACTGTCAAAATTTCATAGATACTGGCTTCAAACAAAGCCTATATTAAACGGCGCCCGTAAGTTATCTATATTTCAATTGTTTATCAAAGAGAATTTTAAATATTGTATATCTATGCAACCAATATTACGTTTATATTGTTAGTTGTATAACTTCATAGATATTAGGCATATTATTTAGAAAATCATGAATAAATATTTTCAACCACTTGTCGAGCGGTTTTCTTGTAATAGCTTGTTAGTTGTTAGTTTTAAGAAAATAATTTATTTGGTCATGTATGGAGTGAATGGGAGTAGATCTGTGTTGTCGATTAGTTTGTGCAGATTTGGGATGCAAAATACTAACAGAAATAAAATTATTACTAGGTAGTAAGTGCATTAAGAAACTCTTACTTCTTCAATACTAGCCTTTATTCCTTCGATATAAACTTTCAAATTGAATTAGATAAAATAAAATTATTATGATCAAAATACCTGTATTAAACAATTTTTTATTGATTTAAACCATAAATTAAAGTAAACAAACTCGGGCTTAAAATTGTATCATATATTTTGCTTATTACCTGTTTTTTATGTGTTTTTTCTTTCTTATCATTTCTATGCTTGTATAAAACTACACCATCATATCCCCAAAGTGAAAACAAAGAAAAAGAAAAATTAAAATTGCTAAGAAAAAATGCGTGTACTCGCGTCAGTACACACACATTCTTATCGGTAATTTATAATTACACTAGAACTTAATTTCTAAAATGTCGCCAAGATTGAATTATAATCACTTAAATAAATTACGAGTTACGTTCTAAGAAATACTGATCAAAAATTTATTTTAAAATAAAACATTTATTTTATTATTAAAATATTTTTATTAAATAGTTACGGTTTATCACCTCTATTAATTCTATTCGATTTTAACGTTATTTCTGTTAATCGTTAGGTTAAAAATAAGTGAGATGATCTCATCGCCTTCCTCTCCGTCCCAGAAGGATTCTGTTAATCGTACTCTTATCTTTACATTTTTAGTTAGGTGTTTTATACTATTAACTTTTAACAAAGACTGCAAATTGGGCAAAATAATCTCAATACTCTTTTGTAGGAAAATAACTTGCTATTGTTTTTTTTTTTTCTAAATAAACGTAAATGTCGCTTTATCATTTGTTGGTGTTTGTAATTGAAGTAGCATTCTTATTTCTTACTATACAAATCTGATTTATCCAACACATGACTTTCCTATCTAGTAATTACCGGCTTTTTCTGCTTATTTTGTACAACCTGTTGTATCACCTCTATAATATTTAAAGGATAAACTAAATTTATACACATGTTTTACATATATCTTACTCAAAATATTTTTTATTTTATAATATAGAATAATATAGAACATAAAATTCATAGCAATAATTTAAGTAAACATTGTCTTTATTGGCATAGATATGTTGACGATATACTGACTGCTTTTACTGGTACTAGTAGACAGCTAAATTCTTTATTAGTTTTTATCAATACTATACACCCTAATATTAAATTTACTATGAAAACAAAGAAGGATAATTCAATTAATTTTTTAGACTTAAATATTATTAAAATTAATAAAGGCCATAGTTTTGGGATATTTCATAAGCCATCACATACTGATATTACAATAAATAATAGTTCATCTCATCCATACAAACAAAAGCTGTTAGCATACAACAGTATGATCCATAGATTAGTTAATATCCCCCTTACCAAAGAGAACTTCACAAAAGAATTAAATATGATTAATCAAATCGCAGTAAAGAATAATTTTAATTCAAAGTTGGTAAACAACATTTTAGAAAAAAAACTTTTTAAACATGCTATTCAACAAGTTTATTCCATAGTTAAAGATCAAAATTGCAGATATAATAGTCTTACATATATAGGAGCTCCTAGTGAAAAGGTATCATCATATTTAAAAAACCAAAATATTAACATAGCTTTTAAAACCAATAATACGCTTGGGAAGTATATTAAAAACAATAAAGGTAAAATTAATCCTAATAATAAATCGGGGGTATATAAATTAAATTGTGGTAGTTGTCCAAAACTGTATATTGGTCAAACAAGCCGTACTTTCAAAAAGCGCTATTCCGAACATTATAATAGCTATACAAAAAATCTGATGTGTCCAACACATGACTTTCCTATCTAGTTATTATAGGCTTTTTCCGGTTATTTTGTACAACCTATTGCAGCATCTCTATAAATGTTTAGAGGATAAACTAAATATATACATTGTCCACATACATCTACCTCGAAACATTTTTCTATAGATATTCATTAAAAACGAAAATACTGAAATTTTCCTACAATTTCTTCATTACGGTCCATTTTAGAAAAATCATGTATAAACAAAAATTATAGAGATCGATATCGCAAACAACTTTTATTTCAAAAACTTTCATAAAAATCAGAATTTTGCACATCTTGTCAAATTTCTCGAATACGGACCATTTTAGAAAAATTTTGTATAGAACAAAAATTATAGATAATTATATTAGAAGTAACTTTTATTTAAAGAATTTTCTTCTCCAAACATAAATAACAGATATATTCCATAAAATATAGAAACGGCCTCCTATAAAGTACCCCCCCAGATGTTCCGACTTTGTCCAAAATCGAATCATTTCACGTCAGGCCGAAATAAACCTTAAGTTTAAAATTTAATGTTTTTTTCTGTATCCGTTTTTGAGTTTTCTTCAAAATTCGAAATTTACACATTTTCTCAAATATCTCGAATACGGTCCATTTTAGAGAAATTATGTATAGAATAAAAATTATAGAGAATTTTATTACAAACAACTTTTATTTGAACAATTTTTATAAAAAATTATTTTTTTTAAATTTTTTCAAATTTCTCGAATACGGACCATTTACGGAAAATTTTGCATAAAACAAAAATTATAGATAATTATATTAGAAGTAACTTTTATTCGAAGAATTTTCTTCTCCAAACGTAAATAACAGATATATTCCATAAAATATAAAAATGACCACCCATAAAGTACCCCCCTAGATGTTCCGACTCTGCCCAAAATCTAATCAGCTCATTGGAAGCTGAAACAAAGCTTAAGTTTAAAATTTGGTGTTTTTCTGTGTATCGGTTCATGAGTTATGCGTTATACAGACACACACACACACACACACACACACACACACACACACACACACACACACACACACACACAGACACACACACAGACACACACACACACACACACACACACACACACACAGACATCATCGCGAAAATAGTCAAAACGGATTCAGGGGACCTCAAAACGTAAAAATCCGTCGAAAACTCGAAGTCGAAAAAAATCATGATTCCTATACTTTCCTTATATCTGTATACAGATAGGAAAGTAAAAACAAAAATAATTCTACTTACTCAAATCATATTTTAGTTGAAAATCATTCTTTTACAGAAAACTTTGAAATTTTACATATAGAAAATAAGGGCAATAAACTAAACCATTTAGAAACACTTGAAATAAAAAGATTAAAAAATTCAGATAACATACTCAATGATCAATTAGATATTAATAACTCACTCTTATTAAATCTCTTTCCTAGTTTTCTGTGAGATAATCCCGGTAATGTTACTATCTTGCTGTTATTTGATTGATATCATAATTACCTAAGTACCCTTATTTACTTTAAATAGTTAGTTTATTTTGTTATGTTATTGATGTTTTCTAAAGTACTTTGTTTTGTTCAATTATTTCGCATATATATTGGATACCGAATTGTAAATTAGTCACATTTGAAAAAGAAGTTGTACTTCGAAACATGTCATGTGTAGTGTTTTTAATTTTTATTTTTATTTTTTAAAATAAAAGTTTTGTAAAAATCTACCAAATTTGGTTTTACTCATTCAAGATAAAATGGATTTTCATCAAGTAAAGGCCGAAACAATAAATAATATACATATTGGACTTAAATGCATCCACCTTTTGACGATAAACATGACATTTAACTGAATCCTAGTCAGCATGACAAACATCTACTTTACGATGACTGTTTTATAAATTTAGTTGACAACAGTTGACAAACTAAAAATTATTTTTAGTACATAAACGCTATATTATGCTGCTTTTAATGCAACTGTCTTTACTTAACTTTTTTTTTTTAATTTTAGGCTACGAAATGCAAGATCGACATGTTGGATTTGACTTGGCTACAACGAAAGTTGTCCTAACTGATATCGCAATACAACATGCAACCGCTTTAGCATTAAAATTGTTAGAACCTGAAATATTTAAAAATGAGATAAAAAAACAGTGCGTTGATTATGGGCGACCAACAGCACCTCCAAAAGGAGATGATACAGCGCCTCAACAAGGACTACCCAATTTATTACCTATTTTAACGGAGTATGTTAAAACTAATAATGAATTATCGCATATACATACAGCATTTAAAAAGTTTGCTGATCGTATGGAGGGAGAAAGAGAGAAAATCTTTAGGAACCGACTACCAAAAGAACCTTTTTGTACTTTGTTACATACTGATTTATGGGTCAATAACATAATGCCAAAAATTCAAGACAGAGTAGTAGTTGGTAACATACTTGTAGACTTTCAAATGTGTAGAATTGGTAGCCCAGCGGAAGACTTACTTTTTTTTCTATTCAGCAGTGTACAATCTCTTGTGCTTAAAACAGAATTCGATAACCTCATAACATATTATTACGATGTATTTAGCGAAGTGTTAAAGAAATACGATTGTTACGGCCCACAGTTTTCTTACGACCAATTTTTAGAAGAGTTAAGAGAAAATGCGTATCGACCAATTGATAAATGCACTTTCATGCTCCCACTTGTAGTTTTTAACAAAAAAGGAAATAAGTTTGACATGAATAGATCAAAACTTAAATTAGAAGATTTACCAGATTTAGCGAAAGAACGGATAAATATTTTGCTTTTAGAGGCATATAAAAGAAAATGGATAGTTTAGTATATAGTTTCAGTATTGTCTAAATTTATAAAAAAAAATAAATCATTGGTTTTATTATTTTTTTTTTTTATTTAATACATACCTGTTGTAATTTTTATGAAATACTGCAATGTTATACCGTTAAGGGAATCATAACGTGCTAGCCCGCTAATAGTAGTTTACGTTATAAGCCCGTTACCTATATCTTTACATGCGAGCACGGTCGTTAATGTGTGAGCACTAGCAAACACGTTATATGAGCGTGCGAGCACGTTTGAGATCACGTAACGGTCGTGTATTGTACAACTTTTTATGATATACTACAGAGGCGTGCGGTCCATGGAAGTGGGGGAAGTACCGGTTCCCTACACTTTGAAATTTAAAAATAAATATTTTTCAGTTTACAATGCATAGAAATTAATATTAAATTAGGTACTATATTTTCTCTGAAACATTACGTAAACTTCGTAAATGTACTAACAATTCATTGGTGTAATGTGTAAACGCGCGCACCATCTATGAGAAAATTAATTGTGTAAACGAACATACCATATACTTCGTTCCGTCGGCGGAAGCGCGTCTTGAAATAGCCGAGTGATTTCGCTTAGTGTTATTGACCCTGCTTTGCGGCGACAGTAGTCAGTCTGTTTGGGCACGTGAAATATGGTCGAGAGGCAGCGATTGTTACGTCGCCGTACGCATATTGCAATTCGTACCGCGAATCGACGTGTAATAAAAATCTTAGATTTTAGATAGATTTTGGTTTGTTTTTCCTAGTTGTTTTTCTTTTTGTAAAATGGAGGAACTATGCACTGTGCATGTGAACAATAATAATGTGGTAAATTGTGTCTGTATTGTGTGCTCTTTATTGAAAAAATTATTTTCAAGTAAAAATTTTGAAGAGAAAACGGACATTATTAATTCTAATAGAGTAAAGGTTCCTATCAATTTAGAGACAACAGTAGAAAAGTCAGCAAAAAAATTTACCAGGCATTTTCACGTAGGGTTCTATGAAAAGTATGAATGGTTAACCGGCTGCAAAACTTTGAAGAAATTGTTTTGCTGGCCTTGCTTACTTTTTAATATAGCCGAAAAAACACATTTGAACTCAGTCGGTATTACAGACTTGAATAATTTTCACAAAAGTATAAAACGACATGTAAATAGCAAATCTCATATAAGTGCTACAATTAAAGAAAAAACATTCGGGACCTATCGCATTGAACATAGTTTGGACAAAATTCATAATGAAAAGGTAAAAAAAATAAGGACGTCTAACAACGATTAATAGATGTAACTTGTTTCCTGGGAGAGCATGAACTAAGTTTTAAGGGTCACAATAAAGCAAGTGGATCCGCCAATCGAGGAAATTACATGGACCTTCTAAGTTTTCTAGCAAAATACGATGATACCCTAAAAAATCATTTTATTGATAAGACGACTTTCCGAGGTACCTCAAACATAATCCAAAATGATTTAACTAAATGCACTTCCGACGTTGTGATGGATCACATTAAAAGTGAAATTAAAAAAACACCTTTCGTATCAATTGCGCTTGATGAAACCACAGATGTAGCAAACTTAAGTCAATTATCCATTGTTGTGCGATATATATTAGATGGCATTCCTCAAGAGCGATTCTTAGGATTTTTGGACGTCACTTGCGAACGAACTGCAGATACATTGTTTAAAATTGTTTGTGACAAAATTTCAAGTTTAGAATGTGATTCTAAGCTTGTTGCCCAGAGCTACGATGGTGCTGCCGTAATGGCTGGCCATTTAGAAGGCCTTTAAGCTAAAGTGAAAGAAGTTTAAACATGCAATTTTCGTTCACTGTATAGCACATAGATTTAATTTGGTTGTATCGCGAAGCATGGATATTATTAAAGATTGTAAAGTTTTCTTTTCGACGCTTAGTGGTTTGGCTCCCTTCTTTTCAAAGTCATCGAAAAGAACTCGCGCTTTGGACATTCACGTTCAAAGAAGGTTTCCAAAAGCTGCTCCGACGCGATGGAACCACAATGGACGTTTAGTGCAAACAGTGTTTCAATACCGTGGTTCTTTGATAAACTTCTTTCAAGACGTTTGGGATAATAAAATAACATGGGATGCTGAATCTGTTACTGCTGCTAAAGGGTATTTGCATTGGCTCAAACAAAACTTTGATTTCAATTTTTTGCTCAACATTTTTGCAGAGATTTTCCCTTTTACTGACATTTTATTCGACATTTTACAGACAAAGTCAAATGACATTGGCTTTTGCATTAAACAAATTGATAATTTTAAAAATAAAATGAATAAAAAACGAGATCAGTTTGAACACTTTTGGAATAAGACTCAAAACATTGGCTTAGAACCTGAAAGAAAGAGAATTAGAATTGATAATGTCGGCGACAGAGAAACCTCCTATCGTCAATTATACGCCGAAATTTTTTATAATATTTTACAACAAATGAACTCTCGATTTCAAAATTTTAACGAATTATAATTTGTTGAATTGTGTAATTTTAATATTAGTAACTGCGATTCATCAAAATTTCCATCGGAAGCTTTTAATTCACTAAAATTAAATTATGGAAATTTTTTCTATATTCCAGCAATAAAGTCCCAGTTAAGTGTTGTTTATGAAACAACTGAAATTAGTGATAAAAAGACGCCCATCAATGTGTTAAATTTTCTTATAATAACTGGTTTAAATAAGTCTCTTTGTGAAGTTGTCAAGTTGTGTGAATTAGTACTAACCATCCCAGCCACAAGTGCGTCAGTTAAGCGAAGTTTTTCAGCTTTAAAGCGCATTAAAAGTTTTATACGAAATTCAACAAGTGAAGACAGATATATAATATATATATATATATATATATATATATATATATATATATATTGTTATGTTTTGTTCAATTAACACAACCTTTACAATAGCCCGTTGAACGCCTTTCTTCCTCTTTCCCAGGGGTAGTTTCAATAAAACACTTCTAACTTTATTTTAAATTTATTTTAAATTCATTTTAAATTTATTTTAATTTTATTTCAATTTTATTTCAATTTTATTTCAATTTTATTTTAATTTTATTTTAATTTTATTTTAATTTTATTTTAATTTTATTTTAATTTTATTTTAATTTTATTTTAATTTTATTTTAATTTTATTTTAATTTTATTTTAATTTTATTTTAATTTTATTTTAATTTTATTTTAATTTTATTTTAATTTTATTTTAATTTTATTTTAATTTTATTTTAATTTTATTTTAATTTTATTTTAATTTTATTTTAATTTTATTTTAATTTTATTTTAATTTTATTTTAATTTTATTTTAATTTTATTTTAATTTTATTTTAATTTTATTTTAATTTTATTTTAATTTTATTTTAATTTTATTTTTAATTTTATTTTAATTTTATTTTAATTTTATTTTAATTTTATTTTAATTTTATTTTAATTTTATTTTAATTTTATTTTAATTTTATTTTAATTTTATTTTAATTTTATTTTAATTTTATTTTAATTTTATTTTAATTTTATTTTAATTTTATTTTAATTTTATTTTAATTTTATTTTAATTTTATTTTAATTTTATTTTAATTTTATTTTAATTTTATTTTAATTTTATTTTAATTTTATTTTAATTTTATTTTAATTTTATTTTAATTTTATTTTAATTTTATTTTAATTTTATTTTAATTTTATTTTAATTTTATTTTAATTTTATTTTAATTTTATTTTAATTTTATTTTAATTTTATTTTAATTTTATTTTAATTTTATTTTAATTTTATTTTAATTTTATTTTAATTTTATTTTAATTTTATTTTAATTTTATTTTAATTTTATTTTAATTTTATTTTAATTTTATTTTAATTTTATTTTAATTTTATTTTAATTTTATTTTAATTTTATTTTAATTTTATTTTAATTTTATTTTAATTTTATTTTAATTTTATTTTAATTTTATTTTAATTTTATTTTAATTTTATTTTAATTTTATTTTAATTTTATTTTAATTTTATTTTAATTTTATTTTAATTTTATTTTAATTTTATTTTAATTTTATTTTAATTTTATTTTAATTTTATTTTAATTTTATTTTAATTTTATTTTAATTTTATTTTAATTTTATTTTAATTTTATTTTAATTTTATTTTAATTTTATTTTAATTTTATTTTAATTTTATTTTAATTTTATTTTAATTTTATTTTAATTTTATTTTAATTTTATTTTAATTTTATTTTAATTTTATTTTAATTTTATTTTAATTTTATTTTAATTTTATTTTAATTTTATTTTAATTTTATTTTAATTTTATTTTAATTTTATTTTAATTTTATTTTAATTTTATTTTAATTTTATTTTAATTTTATTTTAATTTTATTTTAATTTTATTTTAATTTTATTTTAATTTTATTTTAATTTTATTTTAATTTTATTTTAATTTTATTTTAATTTTATTTTAATTTTATTTTAATTTTATTTTAATTTTATTTTAACTTTATTTTAATTTTATTTTAATTTTATTTTAATTTTAATTTTATTTTAATTTTAATTTTATTTTAAATTTATTTTAAATTTATTTTATAGATTTTATTTGGAATTATGCACAATAAATGATCCCAGATGAAGAAATATAATGTACCTGTCTCTTGTAAAATTATATGTTTAAATAAACAAACTTTTCTAAATATCAACTTGTTTAATTTAAAGAAACCATTATGGAACAAATTTAACAAATTTTAGATATTCTAATATTTTCAAAAAAATTAACTAATCCTACCCTACTACACCTACTCAAAATACAACTTTGGTCAAAATTACAAAAATTCAAAATTAAAATTTGATTAACCTTCCACTTGGTCCAATTATCAAAAGTACTAAAATTCTAACAATCTCTATTTTTATAATTGTCTATTTTTTTCACAAAAAAACTTATTAGGAATATCTATTATTCCTTTTAATTTGCACAAAATAAAATGTTTATGAAATACCGTACTCACGGTCCTGGTACTTCTGATATCCAACCTTTTACTTGGACTCAGGTCGCTCCTTCATATCTATTGCTCACCATCAATTGCAAATCTTCCTTCTTCTTATATATTTTTTTTTTTACTCCCTATTACCTTTTTATAAAGTTACTTGACAAGTTTGTTTATTTAAATTCTCCTTACATATCTTTTAAAGGTACAATTCTCGCTTTTAAATTTCTGACGTTCTTAATTTTTCAAATTTCAAAAATTGACAACCACCATTTTCTTTCAACCAAATCAATATCTCATCTTTTTTAAACCAGATTCAAAATCAAATTGCTGTACAGGGTGTCCTGCATAATTCCAATATAGTCGATAATGTATACAATATACTTTAATTTAAAAATGAAAAATTTATACCACAACAACATTCCCAAAATTTGTTTTATTTGTTTCTTTGCTTGTTTGCAGAAGAAACAATAAAACCAAATTTTCATCATACATTTCTTTAAATGTTTTCTATAAATTAATTAACTAATATTTTATTTTAATTTTGAACAAAATACTATTTGAATTAAATATTAATTTTCATAAAATTTAATATTATATTAATAAATGTTAAAAGCAAAATTTGTATAACTGGCTAATATGGAAAATGCCTCTTACTTTGCCAGTTATTGGATCAATTAGTCGATAACTATTTATGCCGTTATTGGTATCAACTATCTGTAGTTATTCTGTCTTGTTCTCTTCTTTCTTCTGACTGGCTTCTTTTCTCTATTTCCATTCTCTGATAATTCACTCTTCTTGAGTTTTCTCCATCTCTTCTGCATCTGTCTCCTTCTTCATAGTTTCTTCTTTCATTTCTCCTGTACAGTGAATTATTTCTGTCTGTATAATTTCGATTTGCATTATTGTTATTTGCATAATTGTTGTCATTGTTTGTATTATTATTTTGCCTATAACTGTAGTTATTATTAGTATTAGGTCTATAATTATTATTGTCTTTATAATTATCTTTATACTTGTTACCATTATAATTTTCATAATTATAGTTTCTAAAATTGTTACCATTATTATTATAACGATTACTATTACTATTATAGCCTCTTCCATAATTGTTATTTCTATTACTGTTGTACCAATTAGTATTATTATAATTTTTATTTGGACTATATTTATTATTTTCAGTTGAATTATTTTTATTTCCAGTATTATTCAGATTTCTTTCTACTCTAATTAAGTAATTAGATAATTGATCTAAACTTTTTAAATTTTGGATTGCTATGGTTTCCGCAATTTCGGATTTATAATGACGCCCTATAAACATTATAATTTCTTCTTCCGGAATGGAAGGTTCCAAATATTGTGTTAAAGCATGTAGCTGTATTGCATAATTATTAAGATTTAAACTCCTGTTCTCTAGAAATTTCCCAAAATAAAGATTTTCCCTAATCGAAGCTTGAACATTTTCTCCCCAAAAGTATTGTAAAAAGAGTTTTTCAAAATCATCAAACCGTCTTATTTCATTTTCTCTTCCTGCAAACCATATTAAAGGTTGATTTTCTAAATGTTCTCTTATTATTTCCTTTATGTCATCTATCTCATGCATGTCTCGTATCTTGTTTTTTAGTATTTTTACAAAAATTTTTGGATGAAGTTTCTTGATATTGCCATCAAATTTGATATTTACTCCATTATATGACATCATTTTTGGCCCCATATAAATTTCTCTATTATTATATCCTTTGTTTAATTTTTCTTCTATGTTTTTTTTAAAATTTTTCATTTCTAATATTAATTCATTTTTTGTTTTAATATTCTCTTCCTCCGTCATATCTAGTGTTGTTTTTATTCCCTTATTTAAATTTACCTCCATTTCTTGTATGCATCTATTGTTTTTTATTAAATTTCTTTCTATTTTGTTTATTTCTTCTTTATTTTTTTCAACCTTGTTTTCCAATTGTCCCATTGTAGTATTGATTTTTGTTTTAGTCTCTAATATTTCGTTCTTTATATCATTTTGTTTTTTTTCAATTATGTTAAATTTCTGATCTTGAACTACTTCAACTTCCTCTATCCTTGCTATAACTTCTTCTCTTATTTCTTTCTTGGTTTCTTCTAATCTATTTTCTGTATATAGTCTTGATTCCTCTATTTTTCTTAATACATCTGTTATTTTTTTTTCTGTCTTTTCCTCAATTCTCTGCAATACTTGTTTTATTTCCTCCTTATCCTCTTGTCTTCGTTCTTCATCTAATTGTTTTTCTTTTTGTCTTCTTTCTTCATCTAATTGTTTTTCTTTTTGTCTTCTTTCTTCATCTAATTGTTTTTCTTTTTGTCTTCTTTCTTCATCTAATTGTTTCTCTTTTTGTCTTTTTTCTTCATCTAGTTGTTTCATATTTTGTCTTCTTTCTTCATCCTTTTGTCTTCTTTCTTCATTTTCTTGTATCTGCCTTAATAACCTCATAATTCCATCTTCTTTTTCTTCCTTTTCCTTTGTATTTATTATCTGTTTCTCTTTGTGTTGTAAATCTTGCAATTCTTCTTGAACTTCATTTCCATCATCGTTAAACATTATTGTTTGCTCATCCCTGTCTCCTTGTTCTCCAATCCTTTTTCCATCTCTTAAATCCATTTTTTAAAATTTATTTACTTTTAATAAACTAACCAAATATTCTCTTTTTATTAACTTTACTTGTTTTGCTTTAGAGCCCCACGTTGGTCAGCGTCAATTGTTATGTTTTGTTCAATTAACACAACCTTTACAATAGCCCGTTGAACGCCTTTCTTCCTCTTTCCCAGGGGTAGTTTCAATAAAACACTTCTAACTTTATTTTAAATTTATTTTAAATTCATTTTAAATTTATTTTAATTTTATTTCAATTTTATTTCAATTTATTTTAATTTTATTTCAATTTTATTTCAATTTATTTTAATTTTATTTTAATTTTATTTTAATTTTATTTTAATTTTATTTTAATTTTATTTTAATTTTATTTTAATTTTATTTTAATTTTATTTTAATTTTATTTTAATTTTATTTTAATTTTATTTTAATTTTATTTTAATTTTATTTTAATTTTATTTTAATTTTATTTTAATTTTATTTTAATTTTATTTTAATTTTATTTTAATTTTATTTTAATTTTATTTTAATTTTATTTTAATTTTATTTTAATTTTATTTTAATTTTATTTTAATTTTATTTTAATTTTATTTTAATTTTATTTTAATTTTATTTTAATTTTATTTTAATTTTATTTTAATTTTATTTTAATTTTATTTTAATTTTATTTTAATTTTATTTTAATTTTATTTTAATTTTATTTTAATTTTATTTTAATTTTATTTTAATTTTATTTTAATTTTATTTTAATTTTATTTTAATTTTATTTTAATTTTATTTTAATTTTATTTTAATTTTATTTTAATTTTATTTTAATTTTATTTTAATTTTATTTTAATTTTATTTTAATTTTATTTTAATTTTATTTTAATTTTATTTTAATTTTATTTTAATTTTATTTTAATTTTATTTTAATTTTATTTTAATTTTATTTTAATTTTATTTTAATTTTATTTTAATTTTATTTTAATTTTATTTTAATTTTATTTTAATTTTATTTTAATTTTATTTTATTTTAATTTTATTTTAATTTTATTTTAATTTTATTTTAATTTTATTTTAATTTTATTTTAATTTTATTTTAATTTTATTTTAATTTTATTTTAATTTTATTTTAATTTTAATTTTATTTTAATTTTATTTTAATTTTATTTTAATTTTATTTTAATTTTATTTTAATTTTATTTTAATTTTATTTTAATTTTATTTTAATTTTATTTTAATTTTATTTTAATTTTATTTTAATTTTATTTTAATTTTATTTTAATTTTATTTTAATTTTATTTTAATTTTATTTTAATTTTATTTTAATTTTATTTTAATTTTATTTTAATTTTATTTTAATTTTATTTTAATTTTATTTTAATTTTATTTTAATTTTATTTTAATTTTATTTTAATTTTATTTTAATTTTATTTTAATTTTATTTTAATTTTATTTTAATTTTATTTTAATTTTATTTTAATTTTATTTTAATTTTATTTTAATTTTATTTTAATTTTATTTTAATTTTATTTTAATTTTATTTTAATTTTATTTTAACTTTATTTTAATTTTATTTTAATTTTATTTTAATTTTAATTTTATTTTAATTTTAATTTTATTTTAAATTTATTTTAAATTTATTTTATAGATTTTATTTGGAATTATGCACAATAAATGATCCCAGATGAAGAAATATAATGTACCTGTCTCTTGTAAAATTATATGTTTAAATAAACAAACTTTTCTAAATATCAACTTGTTTAATTTAAAGAAACCATTATGGAACAAATTTAACAAATTTTAGATATTCTAATATTTTCAAAAAAATTAACTAATCCTACCCTACTACACCTACTCAAAATACAACTTTGGTCAAAATTACAAAAATTCAAAATTAAAATTTGATTAACCTTCCACTTGGTCCAATTATCAAAAGTACTAAAATTCTAACAATCTCTATTTTTATAATTGTCTATTTTTTTCACAAAAAAACTTATTAGGAATATCTATTATTCCTTTTAATTTGCACAAAATAAAATGTTTATGAAATACCGTACTCACGGTCCTGGTACTTCTGATATCCAACCTTTTACTTGGACTCAGGTCGCTCCTTCATATCTATTGCTCACCATCAATTGCAAATCTTCCTTCTTCTTATATATTTTTTTTTTTACTCCCTATTACCTTTTTATAAAGTTACTTGACAAGTTTGTTTATTTAAATTCTCCTTACATATCTTTTAAAGGTACAATTCTCGCTTTTAAATTTCTGACGTTCTTAATTTTTCAAATTTCAAAAATTGACAACCACCATTTTCTTTCAACCAAATCAATATCTCATCTTTTTTAAACCCGATTCAAAATCAAATTGCTGTACAGGGTGTCCTGCATAATTCCAATATAGTCGATAATGTATACAATATACTTTAATTTAAAAATGAAAAATTTATACCACAACAATATATATATATATATATATATATATATATATATATATATATTATTGAAAAACAGCTTGTTAAACAGTTATCAGAAAATCCAAAATTTGAAGACGATGTTAAAGACAAATTTGCAGCCATTGAAGATAGGCGAATAGATCTTAAGTATAAATAAATGTCATCTGCTGTGTCAACTGTGCGAAAAATGCTGGAGAAAATAAAAAGAACTTCAGTTAAATGTTTTTTTTTACGTTTAAATAATAAACCAAGAAATATTTTCAATGGTAAGTGTTTTTTTAGCTTCTAGTACTAAACTAGGTAATAAGGTAATGGTAACACTTCAAAAATCTTAATCTTGAATATCCATAGTACTGAGGAAAAAAGCAAGATTTTGACAAAAGTATAGCTTTGTTTTCATGGAATGCGCTTTTGACACATTATTGTCAACGTTCGTATTTTTTTCAGATTTTTCTGCTCCTTACTAGAGGACAGTAATTTTTATCCTTTTTTTTAAGGGATGAAGGGTTAAATATAAAACAATATCAGTGTATTTAAAACTTAGGAGACCTGTATTTACTACATTTGCCATATAGAACATCCCTGCTCTAGGTTATCTATTATACTAGATAGGTATCTGTCATGATACTATATCCAGTTATAGTGCCCCAGCAAACACAAACATGTAACTTTTATGTATCATTTACATGTACTAGTTCCGTGTTACATAACAAAGTAACTTACATGTTACATAATAACTCACGTGATTACTGTGAAAAATGACCTAATTTTGTTATATAGCAGGTTTCTTATATATGATGTAATGTGTTAAGTACATGTAAGGAACAATGTTATATATCAAAAGACATGTAACATTTATATTACCATTGTAACATTTAATATGCTTCATTATTACAGCACATATACATTACTTTTTTCATGTAACATGAATATTATAAATGTTATATAAATGAAGGTATGTAAATGTGTCCACTAAATGTAGGTATTAGTTATACACTATGTCTACTTAAGTTGGAACTATATGAAAAACTTTTTTGTTATTGGTTTTGTGAAAAAATGCATTCCTGATAAAAAGTTCTGAATGGACCAAAACTTAAAATGCAATTATCAGATATTAATTTATTTGGCCTGTATACGAGGTTTGTCTAAAAATATGAATTTTTCCCAAGAGTAAAGTACCTTTATTTTTTACAATACAGAAGAACATTATAAAGTAAAGTTATTTTAAATTAAAAGTTATATTCAAATATACAATTACAGTCATTTAGCATGAAAATTCAGGTTAACTTTACTTCATAACTTTCTTTTATATTGTAAAATATAAAGGTACTTTACTCTTGAGTAAAATTAATATTTTTTGGCAAACCTCGTATAGTGCTTAAAAAAATTGATATCTGATGGTTGCATTTTAAGTTTTGGACCATGCAGAACTTTTTATCAAGAATACATTTTTTCACAACACCAATAATAAAAAAGTTTTCCATTTGGTTCCAACTTAAGTAGACAAATACTTACAAAAAAAAAACGTCGAAAATATTTGGTGGATAAAGAAAAGTAATTTAAACATATTTGTTAGGTATATCAATAATTTTATTGGTCAAATTCATAACCGATACCAAAAATGTATTATAAAAATATTGCACACAAATATAACCCAAATTCATCATAAAAATCACAAAATATCTGCCATTAACGACGATCCACGACCTCAAAATTCAGGGCCCCATAAAGCATGACCTGAAAAGAGAAGAAAAATTAATATTTACACCTCAAATGTATCATCGAAATACAGCACACACATATAATAACTCAATTCCATTATAAAAACACAACATACCTGCTATTGTTCACAAAAATCCAAAAATGCCACAGGTACCTCCATAAAACGCCTATAGCCGCCATTGAACATTGAAACGCTACTAAAAATAATGCAACAGATATACCTACTTACCTACCTAAAAAACATGCGTATTTCAAGGACCGTTTGGTCAACAGCATTTATGTATATATACGCTATGTAACATTTTGTACGAAATAATTTAGTACAAATTGTTATTTTAATGTAGATTACATATAGATATATAAATTGATATAATCTTTATGTGAGGAAATTTATATAACGGATATGTAATTTTTGTAACATATATTATAATTATGGTGCTAAGTTTGAACTTAGGTGTTCGGTTCCATAAATAACACATAAAAGTGCATACAAGACAGTCTAAGTATATTTTAT
This sequence comes from Psylliodes chrysocephalus, assembly GCA_927349885.1. Lineage (NCBI taxonomy): Eukaryota > Metazoa > Arthropoda > Insecta > Coleoptera > Chrysomelidae > Psylliodes > Psylliodes chrysocephalus. The sequence goes on along the minus strand of OV651814.1, from coordinate 60,624,886 downwards.
CCTTCTTAGTTATGTAACAGGAGGGAACATGTAACAGAATGGTTTGCTGGGGCTATGGGTACTTACTATTGGTAGGTACTGCACGTATTATTATAGTTGACATGAGCACGATTTTTGGGATTCTTTGAAATATCAAGAATTTTTGATTATGAGTGGTTAGTTGTTATTTCTGACACCCTTCCTAATGAAAATTAAAAGTGCTATTAATTTTGCGAATGTGCAGTGCGACAACACCGTCTATGAGGGGTAACAGTCGGAGTGTCACCACCAGGTGGCAGGCACTACTGAAACATGATGTCCGCTTTGAACGTCACTTGCATGTAGATGGTGTGTGTTTTTTAATTTTATTGTTTTTTAAATATACTATATTGTAGGAAATAATGGTTTAAATAAATAAAAGAATAAATACGGATCAATTAGAATTAGAAGATTTGTGTTCGGCGAGAATTGGCTAATATCGGCTGATATAAGAGAAGCACCTCTCAACTGCATTAAATCTGTAGGCTGGCTCACGAGCTAGGAGGTGCCTATCTTCTTAGGAGAATTCACAATAGACCTAGAGAGGCCCAAGTGCTGAGGATTAAGCCATCCTCCACACGTTACAGATACAGGTGCAGATTAATTATTAGAGTAAAGAGCACAAAAGAAGAGCTAAAAAGGAGTGGTGACTGATACTATTAAAAAACATTGTTTTCGTATCCTATTTATCGCAAAGCAAAATTTATAGAAAATGGGCTTATGTGGTACATTTTTCGAATAAAATATTATTTAATTAGATGTAGCGTTTTAAAAGATACATTAAATATTATAATATAATGAAATATTTAAATTTACTAGGACAATTATGTATAACTATTTAAAATACATTTTAATGTATTTCGGCCAAATCACACTTAACAATATCTTGGTTGTGACTACTGTCCAGATATCATAAAATTAAAAATAAATTCACTTTTAAACTCTTCAACTAATTAAAATCAACATTTTAAATATTTAAATAAAACAATATTTATTGGATTTAAACTTAATTAAATCATTATTTTTTCTCTAATATACGGATTTCGTGTAATTTATGGATCCACTCAGTTTGATCGGTTCAATAGCCACGGAAATTGACGAAAGGTATAAATTCTTTCCTTTTCGCTCTAAATTAAGTAGGCCGTTAAAAAGTTTCAAGAAGGTGTCGTGTTGTACGAGTTTTTATGTACCTTGCCGCTGATTTATTTTGGATGGTGCCCCTCAGTGTAGGGTAGGTTTTTAACAATTTTTATTTTATTTTCATTAATAAGTTAACCTTATTATGGTCCTAGTATTATCTGTACTGTTGGCGTTGGTTTTTCTGACTACAAAGGACGAGTCCATGTTTGTGTTCATCATTTTGCTAATGGCGTTAGCCCATGTCCACGACGTGGCCACAAGGCAAACATTTATTTCATATACCGTTTGGTTCTAGATGATGTTTCCTGTTAACATCCCAGGAGTAAAGCCCTGCGGAATTCCGAATTTCATCGTGATATCCAGGAGTTTGGAGAGGAACTCGTTGAATTTCTGTACCGGCTTGCTGAGGCAAGAACATTTAATTGATATCCTGAACTGTGGAACCATGGGGTCCGCTAAGGGTCAACTTTCGTTTAGCCGAAATCAGTTACGTAAAAATTGTTGCCATGGCAACCGTTATCATGGTAACCAGTAATCAAAAACCCAAATCTCGTGGTGAGGAAATGCATAGTTGCCAAGTTATAGATTATTTAATGTTCACTTTAGTTTAGACGAAATCAGTTATGGTAAAACTGTTGCCATGGAAACGCTTGACATAGTAACGACTAAACAAAAAGCCAAATCCCATGGTGAGAAAATGCGTGGTTGCCAAGTTATAGATGATTTAATTTAGCTGTAATCAGTTAAAGAGAAACTCTTGCCATAGAGACACTTGTCATGGTAACGACTAAACAAAAACCAAAATCCTGTGGTAAAAAAATGCATAGTTGGCAGGTTACAGGTCATTTAATTTTTACTTTAGTTTAGCTAAAATCTGTTATGGAGATGTCGTGATGTCGACTAAACAAAAACCTTAATCTAGTGGTGAGGAAATGCGTAGTTGCCCCTTATATTTAGATTAACTCTTAACACAATATCCTAATCTAAACTAAAGTAAAAATGAAACCATCTATAACTTGGTAACTAGGCATTTTCTCACTACGGGATTTGTTTAGTCATTAGCATGACAAACGTTTTCATGGCAACAGTTTCTCTATAAGATCACGCTACGCTTCTTCCACCCACAACCTAACTACTACAGAAAAAAGCGAGCAAAGCGAGCGCGCCTGGCCCTCGTTTCGAAATTCACGCGCGCGAATTTCGAAACGTCGGCCGGGCGCGCCTTTTTTCCACCTACATCGTAAGATCACGCTACGCTCCTCCCACCCACCTCTTAACTACTACAGATGAAAGCAAGCGCACCCGGCCGACGTTTCGAAATTCGCGCGCGTGAATTTCGAAACGTCGGCCGGGCGCGCTCTTTTTTCATCTACATCATAAGATCACGCTACGCTCGTTCCACATACCTACTAACCACTACTTGGCAACTACGCATTTCCTCACTGCCGGATATAGAGTTCTGTTTAGTCCTTAGCATGACAAGCGTTTCCATGAAAACTGTTTTTCCGTAACTGATTTCGGCTAAACTAAAGTGAACATTAAATGATCTATAACTTGGCAACTACGCATTTCCCCACCACGAGATTTGGGTTTTTGTTTAGTCGATAACATGACAAGCGAGCCCATGGCAACATTTTTTGCATAACTTATTTCATTTAAATGAAATTAAACAAAAACCGTAATCATCTACAACTTGGCAACTACGCATTTCCTCACCATAAGATTAGGGTTTTTGTTTACTCATAGCCATCACAATTGTTATGACAATAGTTTTTGCATGACAGATTTCGGCTAAACGAAAGTTGAGCTTCCGCTGATTCTCAATCCTGATCATGTTTTACTGATAAACCCCCAGTACTACCTAATGGGGTGGACGAGTGTTTGTGCCTTACAGCCTTTTAGTTAGCTCAGACAAAACTGATTAAATAAATAAATTATTGCCTTATTATTTTTTGAATTTTTTTTTATTTCGACTGGTTGACTATCACAAAAATTAAAGCCAATCAAGCAAAACGTGAGTCACATTTCGCTTTTTTAGAAGAACAATAACGCAAGTGAAAATTAATGATTCCACAGAAATAGCAAATTAAAAAAAATTTAATATGAAACTTACAACTAAAGGTCTATGCCCACTACACCGGATCATACTATGACCGTGACCGTACCGGCATAGGCAGAAAAATATTCTTTGTATAGATTTAAATGAGACAATGCCCACTAGACCGGTCCGGCATCGACCACACCATCCTCATTTGAATCTATACAAAAAAAAAATCAGGTCCGGGCACGGTCATAGTATGGTACGGTATAGTGGGCATAGACCTTTAGGCGTTAAGGAAAAGTTTGGAAATAATCGAGATAGCAAATTTATTTTAGTTTTAGACAGAACTACTTTATTTTATTCTTTTTAAAACAATTGAAGATTTATAGGCTGGAGAAGCGATTTGAAATCGGTAAAACGATCGTCCAAAAACGCTCTTAAACCCCCGTCCACAAAGTCACTGTTGACCAATGAAATTTATAAATATATTCACACATAAATTTACAAGCAAATTAAAGAATAGTAATATTAATAATTGTCATTGAACTGAATATTCAGTCCAATAGGGTCTCGACCGAAGTCCTTTCCCTTTTTAGAATATTTTTCAAATTTAACAGTTTTACATGTTTTTTTCCAATGCGGATTTTAATAAAAGATTTATAAATTGTTTGTTTTTATTTAAATGTTAAAAGTTCTTAAAACCAACGTTAACATATATTTCCCATGCTGGCGTGTAGTGTTCAAATAATGAGACGATTAAACGAAAAAGACTTACGAGAGCCAGTTGCCCTTTTTTGGTATACATTTGTGCAAGACAACTTTACAAATGTTTCCTTCTTTTTTCTCTTGTAGAAGATGGATACACCAGCAGTGGAACGCACAATGATGGTATTTTAAAAAGCCACGTCACATATTTGATTAAATAATTAACTTGATATAAGTGCCTTCAAGACTTAAGTCGTTAAGCGTTCAAGTTTTGATTTTCCAACCCGGATTCAATTACAGATAAAAACATTCTTTTTTTTTTGGAAAAAATATGAAAAATACAATTAATGCAATCTTTCTGCTAAATTTTATAGTATTTTGATAACAGTTTAGAAAAAATAGTAGTAGTCAGTAAGTGAACTTCATGAAATCCAAAGTTAAGCACTTAACGTCCTAAGCAATGAAGGTTTATGTCAATGTTAATTTATCTCTGTATCTAATCAAACATGTAACATTCGCATTTTCTATAATTTATTTTTTAAGACGCCTTCGTTGAGCGCTTCATCACTGTAGGGCATGCAGGAAAGTATTTCCATGTACAAAAAAAATAAATAAAAAATTTGTAATTTTGCGTTTCGAAAATAATACTCCTAAATGTGCTACTGATTCCGCTACCATAAATTAGTACTCGATTCGTTTCAAATGGTGTTAAAAGTTGAAAACTGAAAATTAGTGGCATATATGTTTTTATTACTTAGGATAATTTCACTAAACGTTTGGTATTATGTTATAAGTTTACCTAACAGCAAAAAAATATGTTAGTTAAATTTTGTCATTGTCGATTTCAGTAAACTTATATTGAATAATAAAATTATAACTAGACCTATATATTTACCAATTAAGAATTTTTTAATTTTCAGAATATTTTATCCAAGCATTTTTTTATTTTCGTCTATTAGTCTCATTTTGAACAATAATCTTCAATTATTCATGTCCTATTTTTATTTTGATACCATTATATAAAAGTGAAAAAAAATAAACAGCGTAAAACTTAAGCGATCAATCAAAAATCCAACCACAATATAGAAAAAAATGTTCCCCTATTATAGTAAAATTCCACCCAATCTTAACTCATTCAATCTTTTTCAAACAAAAACTGGTATATTTTATTATATTGGTAGTACGGTTACGAAGATGAATTTATTTTAGGGCTCGCGGCTAGACTCTAGTGGAGATGGGGTGGTTCAGTCTCATTTATTAAAAAAAAAAGGGGGGCGCCAGTTAAATTGGCTGGAGCACCTGACTGTCTAAGTATTGACCCTCAATTTAACAAAAGACCAATAATATAAACCGGTACCTTAATGTACCCAACCTAGACACAAAAAAAAAAGAGTAATAAAATACAAAATGATTATTTACGGATTTATTTTCAAGTTAGAAATCAACAGTATGATAAGAAATTTCCCCAAGAGAAAAAAAAATACTTTGCTATAAAATAAGTAAAATAACTAAGTAAAATAATTAATCTTCTTTTTTGCAATATTAATTATTTCCAAAATGTATTTTTATAGGTTGACGAAATATTATAAACATTATAAAAAATGATCAGATATTAAAAATATTATATAACTGGACGAAATATTATAAATATTATAGTATTGACCAAATTTTATATTATAAAAATTGAGGATGTGTTATAAATATTTAATTATTGTCCAAATATTATAACTATATAAATTAACCAAATAAGTTTTTATAAATAAATTTTATGCGGCTTCCTAAGGGAAATTTTTTGTATCAAAAATAGTAAAGGCGTGAATAAAATAAATAGCAAAAAAAAATCGAAATGTTAATTCGGCGTCGCTTGAGCTCAGGCGCATGCGCTGTGGATTTCTGTAATATTCTCAAATATCAAATAATATAGGTAGGTAAAGCCCAAATCCTTAGCATTCCACTCACAAAAATAATTCTAACGTTAATTATAAATCCCCACAAGAAATAAGAAATAATAGAGTCAGATTGTCTACTCCATGTAAAAAAAAACAATGTTCATTAATTTATAAGACAAAAAAAAAACTGTTCAAATATCATTAAAAAAGAACAACTTGCGTGTTTCCAGCCGTGGTTATCTCGTAGAACGTTCTCAAATTCGAGCCGGCAGACTCGAGCTGGAGAGGTGTAAATAGCTGTTACGATCCTAATAGAACGAATCACGTTCTCCCAAGGACTTCCTAGGACAGGCTCCCGGTTTTCGAGTTAACAATCTAAAGCAAATGATGCCCAACTTAAAAAAAAAAACCCTAAAAAGAGTAAAAGACAATATGTCAAAGACATATTTATATTTTAATTGAAAAGAGAATAAGCACTAATAAAATATTCCTTTTTTTTTTTAAAGAAAATATATATAAGCTCACTAGGAAATTAATATTAAAATAAAAACAATAGAATATTTTAATCAAAAAAAGCATCAAATACTATAATGATGGAAAAGCATCATAAAAAGAATAAATTTAACTCATATCGTCAATAGAATTGTGAATAGAAACGGCGAACTCGACGATGAAAAACAAATGATTTAAATAAAAAGGTAGAGGTGACAAATCACCTTCATAAAAGAAAATTAATTAAACCTACTTAAATTAATTTTAGTTACTTACCCTGGCCAAGGGGTTTTTTTTTAATTAAGACTACGGGTCGGTAAGCGAGGGAACAACCACTATTAATACGCCCTCCTTTTTGTTTTCTTCCGGTAGAACCTCAAGAACACAGCGCACGTGGAGTGTGGAATAATCCTTATTAAGGATAATTTTGAGAATCAACAACCAAAGCACCAAAATACCAATATCCAACAGGTAAAGCACAATCCCAAAATCGAAAAATAACTTCCAAAACTAAACCCACTATCGGATGACTTAAATATCACTATATTTTTGAAAGTTAGCAAATCACATCCATTTCATGCGAAGTCTACTCAGTAACAACTGAATTTTTCTGTTCTCGTTAGCTACTATGCAAAAACGGAATTTTAACTTGATAAAGACACAATTGCCTGCTTTTAACAAAATTGTTTAAAGGACACTACAAAAGGTCATCAACTAATTTTAATAATGAACCCAAAAAAAAATATTCCTAGAACAAGTATTTGGCACTATCGCAGGTAAATCTTCAAGCCTTTCGCACAAAAATCGAAATTTAAATCATACACACAAATTAAACTAAATTATAGACTAGAGGTGGGACACAATTTTTGGACCGTTACAACGGTAATATCCTAGTGTCTACTTCACATTTAAATATATTGAAATTTTAAAAATTTAAAATTGTATACTTTGCTCTAAGTATTTGTTAAATGCATAGTTAAATATGTATTATTATTATTAATATTATTATTATTGGTATTTTCTTTGTTCTAATAATATTTTTTTGAGGTATTAATAAAAATATTTTAGGAAAGTACTAATTTATTATTTATTGATATATCTTATATTTATTTAATAACAATAATATGCGAAAAACTCTCCACATCAGACCCGTTATAATAAATTCCTCAAATTTGGCACTATCGACATAAACTATTTTGTAAAATTAAAGTTACTAGTGCCATATTTTATTTTAAAAAATTATGTATGTGGAAATGATTTTAAATTTAATTTAGAACTACTACCTACAACTAAAAATTATAATCCTTTATATTTTTATAGAAGTACCGAAGGACTGTACTTTTTAAATCATGAAGAACAGATACTTAAATAACAATCGAAATTAAGATAAATAAAGTCACTCAAAATCATTTCAGAAAAATCGATATCAATCAAATACCTTTCGACAAGATCCACCTATTACAGGAGGAACAAAATCGAATCCGCCAAATAAGTCTTCAAAACCTTTCAAAAAATACCCACCTGTGGTATATGGCACTGTGTGCAATGGGTAGGGGAGATGTGGGTATAGTGGCCACCCGAGGTAAAATGGCCACGAGTAATTTTTTTAATCCTACTAGCGCCATCTGTGCGGAAAAACCCCGAATCGATGCAAGCGTCATTACCGTTAACCATGAAAGAAATATAGAAACCATCACATGTAGTGCTGATGTAGTGTTGAAGTTGAGAACAGTCAGCTGTGCAACGCAATTGATAAATTCGAAAGTGCTGAGTTTTTGCAGAGCCTAAACATATGGTATTAGGTATGTAGCCATCTAATATAATTGATGAATATGTACATTTTGTAGGTTATGATATTTTTCAAGAGTTGCAAGATGGGTTAAAGTGGCCACAAAGTGTTTACTATACCCCGTGTAAATATTGGAGTGGCCACTTTAACCCATCATCAATTTTTTATTGGTTGCAAACTTAGAAACTTTATTCCAGAAAATGCCAAGGAAGTATATGAGAACTTCACACCAGGGATCATGGGATCCTGTGGCTATGGCACAAGCAATTAAAGCCGTAAAAGAACAACATATGCCATTCCAAACAGCCAGTAAAACTTATAATGTTCCCCGAAATACTCTCAAAAGAAGAGTTCTAGATAAGAATAGAGATGGTAATGAAAATATTAAAGTCTTAGGCGCTATTCGTCCAGTTTTGACTTTGAATCAAGAAGAAGAAATAGTTCAACATATTAAGAAACTGGAAACGCAATTTTATGGTCTCACTAAAGAAGACCTTAGATCACTTGCATATCAGCTGAGAAAAACAGCTTAAGGCATACTTTTAACAAAGAAACGCAGCTTGCTGGGGCAGACTGGTTAAAGGGGTTTCGTGAAAAATATCCGGAAATTAGCCTTCGCACTCCTGAAGCTACTAGTGCGGCCCGAGCTAGAGCCTTCAATAAGCCTATATATAAGTCAATAAGCTGAAAGAAGTCTCAACATTCCTTGCTCTTCCCGAGGATCTAGTAACAAAGCAAAGAAAGGATGCGGACCTGACACTAATATTTCAAGCTCTGTAAGACCCCACAAGTGTCCCTATGGGAGTGGCTAGAAGAGCCAAAAATTTTAGATTGATAAATGGCGTGCTACATAAGGTAAACAGGAACACAGCAGGAGTAGATAACCTTTTGGCAATCCCCGACACCCCGTAGCGGAAGTACTGTTCTCAATGCACAAGGAACCCTTGTCCGGCAATCTAGGCATAACAAAAACATTGCACAGGGTTGCGAGCAGGTTTTACTGAAAAAACTTGCAAAAGGACATGCAGAAGTATGTCAAGGGTTGCAGCGATTGCCAAGCGAGAAAAGGGCAAGAAACAAGCAGGCCAGTGAGCCTACTCCAGCCTTTAGAAGTAGGGAAACTATTCGAGCGGGTAGGGATCAACCTTCTCGGACCATTCAGGAAAAGCAGGAATGGAAAAACGTTCATCATCATTGCCATAGACTACGCCACAAGGTGTGCAGAAACAAAATCCCTTAGCAGTGGAAAGGCTGGACTTGTGGCTAAGTTTATATTAAAGAACGTCATAGCTCGGCATAGGTCGCCTAGATTATATGCTTAGCGACCGAGGACGGACCTTTATGTCAGAAATAGTCACAGAATTGACAAAGGTTATGGGTACAGTAAGTCAGTTTACAAGTTACCACCCTAGTACCAATGGACTGACAAAATGGTTTAACAAAACCCTCGCCAATATGCTATCGGTGTATGTGAACACGCAGCAGACCGACTGGGATGAGTATCTTCTCCTGGTGACATCCGCTTACAACATCACGATACAGGATACAACAACGTTCTCTCCGTTTATGCTACTTTATGCCAGAGAACCTATCCTGCATACAAAAGCAGCCCTAATGCAGAAGATAAAAAGCATGGAGATCAAACACTTTAGGAAAAAAGCCTTATGGGCTCGAAGCCTAGCGGTGGAGAACATAGAGAACAGACAATCTAAGTCTAAAGACCGTTATGACTCCACACATCGGGTGCTTTATTTTAAGCCAGGGGACAAGGTAAAGGTCTTCACACCTATACGGAAGGTAGGGAGATCGGAGAAGCTATTATTAAGGTGGTTTGGTCCCTACTTTATAACTAAAAAGATAGGGGAAGTAACTTACGAAATCCGTAAGGGGCCGTCCCCGAATTGTAAACGGGAGGTGGTCCACGTTACCGGCTTCTGCCGTATCACGATCCTTGGACACCAGAAATAACTCCACAGGACGGCAAGGATCTGTAAATAAGAGAAACAGGACTAAGTAAAACATTACTAAAAAAAATCTTTTTTTGTTTTGTTTTAGCGAGCAGGTGCCGCTCGTTAGACACTGTATATATATAATAATAATAATAATTATGTTTATTTATTTATAATGTAGTACAAATATTGTTTTCAATTAAATTTTTTTAATATAATACAATTAAATCTTTTTAAATATAATACAATTAAATTTTTTTTTTGAATATAATACAATATATAAATAGTTTAATAATTCTAGATATAAAATATTAAATAAACAAACAAAAATACACTACCCACGAAGCGAACTTGTTGTGGGGATAAATATTCTGTTATTATTTAAACAAATTTGTTAAGTAACAATTTATCATATATAGGTAACTTGCAAAACAACTATTGTCACATAAGTACCAAAATTAAAAAATATCACTACAATTAATTAATTATTTTATGTTTTCAAAATTTAATGGTTTTCGGAAACACACAAAACAGATAATAAAAAAAGGTAAGAATTAAATCACAAATATTTTTTCCTATCCATAAATATTTACAAAAAATATCAAAAGGAATTAGATTGAATCAACACTAATGCTTTATTTAGAAATTGTATACATATTTTGAATATCATTTTCTGATAGTTGTTGAAACCAAATTTTTAATTTTTTTTTTAAAGTAAAAATAATTTAAAACTTTAATAAAATGAGGAATTTTTGAGAAAATACGTGGTGCAATAAAGTAAAATGCTTTTTGACCAATTGATTTTGTGACTTTTTTGTTCCTTGTATTATAGCAATTATATGGGGTATTGAAGCTCTAAACTTGGTGAAAAAGAGGACCCAAGGAAGATCAAAAGAAATCTCAAAAAATGCCCAGGAAAAAGGCATGAAAAATAGGTCCCTCCAAGTGAGTAAGGAACAAACTCAGGAAAAATGGAATTGTAGTATACTTACATCCAAGATGATGCCTAGACGGCCTCAACCCCAATGAAAGGGTTGAATCAGGAACAATGGCATGAATATGACACAGGAATGCTCGAGAAGGCAGCTAGACGCCCACAAATGGCAGCTGCGCCTAGGCTACAAAAAAGAAAAAAATGTGTATGAGTAAAGTGAACATTTTACTACGTATATAGGTATTTATAAATATTAGTGTAAGCGGTAATTGGTAAACATAGATACATTCTAAAGAGCTCCTAAATAAGATATCTTCGCTAGTTAAGCATTGTTAGTAGAAAATAGAATTTAAGATTGTTCGGTTAAAGAAACAAGAGAATGAAAAAAAATTAGGAAATAAGATAGGTAGGAAACTAGAGAAAAAGAAGTAAAGGAAATAGCAATTTAGGGAGTCCTTGCAACATTGCAATTATTTTTCTTATTTTATTTATTTTAAGGGTACATAGGGTTCTTGCGGCCTAAGGGCTCGCTAACCTTAAAGTATTGACTAAAATGATTTGGAACTAATATGTTTCTGTATAGGTTAATCCAGTTGATATGATTCGTACAGCAGCTAATGTATGTGTTCAGCCTAGTGGAAATCTCAGCGGGGGCATATTGGAAACCACTCCCGGAGATGGTTACTTATGAGGCAATTATCCCGCTGGTTTATGAGGCTAAATGGTTTGACCACGCTGAGCAAGACCAGAAACCTATGAAACTACCCTGCAGCTTATAGGTGTAGAGAAGAAATAGTCAAGAATGCATCACGATGCAGACGATAGCCTTCCTCCAGGATGCATTCATGGAAGAATTCAATTGGATTGGATTGGATTTCCTTGGTGATGGTCTCTCCTGGTGCTGCGGGGTAGCGACGCTGCATAAGCCAGATTTATTGGTTATGGATGAGCAAAGTCCACAGAAAAGTCTTGCAAAGCTCACAAATGTGGTCTCCCAAACAATCAAGTCAACTGCAGAGAATTCGGAGTCTTTTAGGAAATATAATGAAGGGGTTTTCACCTCGTTCAAGATCCTAGAGACCCACATATAAACCATCAAGAAGACCTTTAGTACCTATAAGAAAGGGTTAAAGAAGTACACGAGTTGGCAGGATGAATTTTTTTTAGAAATACAGGAAACTCATTTTATGGCATATAAAAAATATTATTTACCTTTCTAGGGCTGTTAAGCGACAGACAATCCTTTTTTTGTCGCCTTCATCAAATCCCGATCAGTGTCCTAGACAGTGCTGGTCAAGGACCTTCAGATGCTCAGATAGGAGTTGCTAGTCTCGAACCAGGATCTGGCTATAGGCTTATCGGATTTGTCGCACTATTATCAAGTGCCGATTTGTTATTGCAGCTTTTCAGAGAAGAAGATTTTTGTTCATGTCAGAGTGCCCACCCAACAAAGGTTATCAGAGTAGTCATTGGTGGAACTCATCACAACGCCGTTTGCTTGGGAGAACTTTACGTGTAATATCCAGCAAACAACCATATTTCTTGCAATTTCTAATGGTTTATTTTTAGTGCATCCGCACCAAGTAAGGAAAATATCTGGAGAGGGGTTACAGCACTGTAAGCCTTTCCATGATAGGTTATATTTTATTCCTAGGTTTTCAGCTATCACACTCCAAGGACCAGGATGTGCACGAAAGCTGTTTGACGGTGCTACGGTCAACGAGATAAGTCATCATTGCCCGATGAACTGCTACAGGTCGTCATCTGCAATCATCACTGAGGTCGAGAAAGAGGTGTATATGATAACTCACCCCAAGGCAGATACGGTGCTAGAATGTCCTGTTAAACCTGGAAATAATCCAGGCGCTATTAAAGTAAAAATTTCTTGCTATTGCAAAGTTCTCATGGAAAATCAGGAAATAATATCCCCAGATACCCATGTTTTGGTGAGATACCAAATTCAGCGAATGTTGTACACGTTCTTCCTGCAGCTTGGTCTAACATACAATCATTTATATTAACTTTTCTTAATATCACTCAATGTTTGAACCCTAATTGGACGCTGCATACATCCCACTTAAATTACTCCCGTTCTATAGAAACAGTGCAAGAAGTTATAAATATTATTAGGGATCTTACCTCCTGCCCCTTGGTTGATATCGGTGAGCACCATGAAGGTACCATATTTTTCATATAGAACATAATTTTAAGTTGCGGTTTAATTTATCTTCTGTTCCATAGGGGTAACCTGTTCGCTTTCATGGCAGTTCCACAGGCAGCACAAGCCGATACAGGAGAGGCGATATACAACACTATCCAATTTGGAATGCTGATATTGGTGGTGATAGCCCTCCTGGGATATATGTTGGTAAAACTAGTGCTATACTGGAAAGAGTACAGCAAGACACAGCCAGCTCCTAAAAACAGAAGACGGTTTGTGATCGAGATGGCAGACGAGCAGCAGAGCATATTGGATGATGGACAGGCCCATCCCTGCACTGTAAGAATCCTGGAAAAGGACACCACTGAGGGAAGTTCTTCGTCCTAAGGCAAGTGCAGTGGAATTAGTGTGATTGGTTGTATGCGTGAGTTACGAACGAAACTGTGGCAAACTTAAATCATTTTTCAAATATTACTAACCGTATGCAGCCGCAGTTTAAACCTTAACACAGGTTTCTCCAAAGTATTACCTGGGAAAGCACGCCCAGGCTAATAGGAAAAATTATCATAATGAGAGATGGATAAACAAAAGGATATAATAATGTAAAGTGGGTGTGAAGTTGAGTGAGAAAATGTAGTTTTTACAAATCCTGTGTAAGGAAGAAAAAAAAAAACAAAAAACAACAAAGATGTAAATAATATAACAACCAACCACAAAAAATTTTTACGAATGAGTTTTCCTATTTTTTTTTGGCCTTTGAAAAATCCATTATAGATCAACCGTAAACGAATTGTGTAGCTAATAAGTTTAATATACGTTAGAAATGGAAGAAAAATATACAAAAACAAATTAGATCAGTGCACTATATTTAATATTTAAAAAAAAGTTTTAATTTTTGAATCAAAGCATATATAGAATAATTTTTGTATTTATGAAACTATTTTTTTTTTCTTTATTCTTATTGGTAGGTATGTAAAAATGTATATCTTTTATTCTGGGCATAATAGGAGCCTGCTCCTCTGCCCTGTAATAATAATAATGATAATAATAATAATAATAATATTAATAATAATAGCTAAGGAATAAATTTTGAAAGAGAAGTAACAGGACAGGTGGTCCCCAATGAATAACAGAACAGAAACAGAAGAAAAAAATATTTGTGAAAGAAATGATGTGAAATAAATTATGTAAATGGTATCGTGTTAGCGTTTAATGCAAATATTGGGCCCACACTAATTGTTATTTCTCCAAAATAAGGTCAATAGTTTTAAATATTGGAACAATGTTGTTGTAAGTACTACCTGTATTTTTTTCTTTTTTACATGTCTTGGATAAACCGACTTGGGGGATTCGGCACAACGTAACAACCACACATTAGCGGAGGTGTAAAAGGATGATGTGGATCGCTGGCGTATGATCAAAACTCAGAAAGATAGGCTGTTAAATGGAGGTGAACCTTTACTGGATGAGATAATCTGCCGGGATTGTACATGACAAATATAGAAGGAAGTTAATAAATGTAAATAGGAAATGGATGAAGAAATTTTTTTTTTTTTTTTTTTTTTTTTTTTTTTTTTTTTTTTTTTTTTTTTTGTGTCATCGGCATCAACTGCTATTAATCAATAGATAAAGGTACTTACCACAAAAAGAGATAATCCAAACTTCACCAACACCAAAAGATTCACTTATATCAAGTAATGTTGTATCAAACCTGAATAGGTAAAACTTGAGGAACCTTAGAACCCGAAATCAAACTTTGAGCACAATAATCCTCATCGAACGAGAGCGAAGGTACCTTTCACTGAATAACTGAAGCACAATAGACATTTGTTTTGGGAACGACACAACGATAGGACACAGAGGAGAATCAAGCTAAATTAAATTAAACTACAACTGTAATACGAGTAAATCAACCCACGATGTAAGCCTGCTGATAATGGAATGATATACCTCACATATTTCCACTACGACGGGTCAACCACGGTCAACCGGCAAAAATCAGTCCTATTCTTTCCTTATCAGGAGTTTTGATAAATGCAACAGGCCTGCATGACATCACATCCTGTCTCTCTATGCAACACGACCCCCCTGAGAGAAGGCCAATCGAGTTGGGAGCCTTGTGAAGTGTTAACCAGCAGAGTCGGACTAGCCCAGTGTCAAAGGACGGAATGTATAGTTATCCGAAAAATTATATAATTTTTTTATGTTGTATAATAAATTTTTGAGGTAGTACATAGTAGGGTAGGATTAGTCGAAAGGTAGGTCAAAGGTCGAGGGCGACCCTTTTCCGGGGCAAAGGCACATGTTACGAATAAATATAACACCCTGTGAATAGGTATGTTATGATTTGTAAAGTTTTGTTCAAGGACATGCGCGCTAAATAGATTTTCAATAAAATAATAAAACGTGTAGTTGGACAAGGTTTTATTAAATCATAATATTAAAGTACAGGGTCAAGAAAGATCAACAAGAGCATTTTTGGAAAATTACAAGTTAATTTTCAGGGGGTACCTTTTGGTTTTTGTTGACGAGCGGTCGTTATCATTCGTACTAAGTGAATTCCTTTTTTTTGTGTCGGGAAGTAGAATCACGGGTCGGTCACGTGAAATCGCGGTTAGTTTTTTTTGTAAAGCCACACAGTGGGAAAAGTAACGTGTACCTCAGTCAGCCTTGCAGCCTAACGAATTAAAATATTATGTTC
Organism: Psylliodes chrysocephalus; assembly: GCA_927349885.1. NCBI lineage: Eukaryota > Metazoa > Arthropoda > Insecta > Coleoptera > Chrysomelidae > Psylliodes > Psylliodes chrysocephalus. The sequence goes on along the minus strand of OV651814.1, from coordinate 60,609,067 downwards.
ATCTAAGTAAATAGTTTTGAGTAGTAATATTTAGTTCTATGTGTCAGCAAAGACTACTAAATTTCTGAAGCAATACTAGTTGTTTCTATTTAAATACATCATTGTTATTTGTTTTACGCTTGTTGTTTCAATTTTTTTTTTGTTTATGAAAACTTGCGATCATTCAAAGGCGGGGGTATTGGCTTAGTCAGACCTCTGAGAGAGAGAGAGAGAGAGAGAGAGATAAAGATACTGCCAAAGGGAATAGTTTCTATAGGGCAAACCCTTTCCGTGCCCTCTGAATCATCGTCAGAAAATTAGGGTTCTTTAGGCCCATCCCGTCTGAACTTAACTCCCTAGCCATGTGTTATCTTGTTATCTAGAGGCCAATTTAAATACAAATTGGGCCCCTCTATATACCCCGTGGTTACCGCTAAGAGTGGACTTTAGAGTCAGTCAAAAGGGCCTATAATCTCACTCTTAACAATAGGTTTTTTACACTTTCAGATAAATTCATTAGTCGATTCCCATATAGACCTATGCGCGTTTTTAATGTAAATGAGACATGATTTAGAACTGTGCAGTCTAAATCGAGTAAGAATGAAAGTAGAGTTAATGGACGGAGCTCCATCTGGTACTGAATTTACCTGTCATAAATCAGGATGGATGCAGCTGGAAATTTTCAGTGAGTGGTTTGAGCATTTTCTTAAGCATGCGAAGCCTACATCCGAAGACCCTTGCTTGTTAATACTAAATGGGCATGTTACACATATAAAAAACTTAAATTTTATCAATATGGCGCGTGATAATTTTGTGACTGCGCTGTGTCTGCCGCCCTACTGTAGTCACAAGTTACAGCCACTTAATGTGGCATTTATGAGGCCCTTGAATACGTTTTATGTTCAAGAGATCGAAAAATATCTTAAGAATAACCCAGGAAAAACCGTATCACAATTTCTAGTTAGAAAATTGTTTGGTGCTGCGTATCTTCAAGCAGCAGTGCCTACAAGAGATAAAATGGATTTAAACATTGTAGGATTAATCTGTATAATCCGCATGGATTTAGTGATGCAGATTTTGCTGCAGCTGAAATTACTGATAGAGATAATGAAGTCAGAAAAGATTATCCGGATAACGAAAACTCAAATGATGAAGGCAATCAAGCAGATGGTGTAGCAGATCCAATTCCTTCAACCTCGCAAACTAACAAACGACCTGTTGATCAAAATATGAATGATATCCAAAATAGTGGACCAAGCTGCTCGGGGTTACTCGTCAGTCCAAAAGACATCGCTCCGATTCCAAAATATAAAACGAAAACGCAGATAAAAAATAGGAAAGGAGGTTCTACCGCAATAATCACTGACAGTACTTATAGGAATATGCTGGAAATGGCAAAGGAATTTAAAAAACTAGAAGCAGTTAAAAGGCAACTTTTTGGTAGTAAGAATACTAAAAACAAGGTTCCGAGAAAGAAATCAAAAATTCCTGTTAAAGATTCACAAGCAGCAGTGGCGATGCTGCGCAGGAAGATGTCGAGTGTCTCTACTGCTCAAGTCTTTTCTCAAAATCCAATGAAGGGCTGGATATGCTGCTCAGTGTGCTAAAGATGAACACATAAAGAACGTGGTGGATGCGATGAAGACGACGATGTGTTTACAGGTAAACTATGTTCTTAAGCTAAATTATATGCGTAATAAATGCTAAAGTGCTGTTTTATTAGATGTGAGATTGTTTAGAATACTTTTATCACAGTCACTTTGTCCCATAATATGGGTGGCCACATAACCCCGCTGTATGGGGTAAAGTGGCCATCTGCTAATATTTTGCAAAATATTTTGTAATAAAAAAAAAATTAAATTAGGGTCTTAATTTTTTTACTATGACTCTAATAATGTTTGAGCTGCAATGCGTACTTAGTTTCATAATCAAATTTCAAGATAAGGCAATCGAAGTTCAGAAATCAACAATTGACAATACCTACCACCCAACAAGCAACTTTCAATATTGATACCGGAGAAGACGAATAAGGATCCACTCCCTCTATGGTTGTTTCTAGGAAGGGAGGAATTATAATACAGAAACTGCTGAGGTGCCTAGAATCCCACCAGCCGACAGCGCATGTTTTTGGTTATCAACAAACATGTGTTTAGTTTATTTTTACATTTAGTGTGACGTTAGATATCATAAAATAAAGTCATTAAAATTATACTTCTGTTTGAATAAAAAATATTTCTTTAAACGATTTTTTTAATCGTATTATATTTTTCTCGATAACGCACATCATTGTTTACTGGTTTTATGGTTGAATATCGCAAAATATTTCTAGAAACTCTCTGTTAGTGTTCAAATAATAGACAAATATTTTCTTTATTTAACTCATTCATTCGTTTATAAGTACGGTATCAACATTAAGTATTATTTTTTCCTTTTGTTTAAATATTGTTAGGTTTATAACAAAATTCCTAAAATATGGGTGGATTTTAATTCATTATGTGTTGACCAATATTTGTTTTATTTTGAAAAAAAAAATTAAAAATACAAAATTAGGTAATATAGATAACGTCTCAGTTATTTATATGACACTATAGTAATTATATTGTAGTGTAATACAGGCGGTATCTTTTAAAACGTATATTTACATAAATACAGGAATACAAATTATAATAAATTTAATATAAGATCAAATATATTATATCATCGATGACTAGCAGAGATTACACACGCCATAATTCGATAATAATTGATTAAATAAATTGATTTTGGTTTTTAAAGGTTGCGTGAATTAACTCCTACTAACTCAAAGTTCGTTTTAAAAAAAAATACTTTTATTACTTAATACAACAATTATACTTTTTATTACAACTTAACAATATGGAATCTAGCATCTGACTGACTACTCTAAAAGAAAATAAAAACGTCTAACAATAAAAAATGCAAAATAAGATAAAAATGAATATATCAGAACAAAGAGTTTTACAATGTCAGCATTCTTCCATAAGGGCCATGTATAGGAGTCGACATAATTCCTCCCCCCTGAGTTTCAACTTCTGAAGTTAGGATGAAGGAAGTTGAACAGCTGTCGGATCTATTGGAGACTGGGTCAATTTCTTATGTCTGCATATTTTGGGCATCAGTTTCTTGTATACGAAGAACATCACCAGGAATACAAGAGTCCCGTAAATTATTAAGGTCCAAAGACTGGGAACCATCAATACCTTCTCAAATGATAACTTGGGTTGGTTATGAGTAATTTTGTGACTTTATGGCTTGTAGATCATCTAGTTCAATATTTTCTAAGTGAAAATTAAAATTGCTTGAAGTGGATTGGCCAAAAGTTGTTGATGATTTCTGGTTACTTATAGTCCCCATATGTGTGGTTAATTGACATCCCTTTGGAATTTCTACTAAATAAGTCCCAGTGGTGAAATATTTCGTTTCTTCGTTTGATGGACATTTAAGATATGCTGTGTCTTGATAAGGCACAGTGTATATCCAATGATTAGAGTTGGCTAATTGCTTTAATAGTGGCTTTGATAGGCGAATTGACGTTTTTTCACAGGTGGAAGTAATTTTCATTTCCAACAATTGTATTTCACAGGGGCCGTCTTCTTCAATTTCAAGCAGATCAATTCTCGGGCAGACAAATTGCCGAGGGATTATTTCTGTACATGGATTGCTCGTGAAAGCGAATTTGGATTTGTTTTTAACCAAAAATTTCTTTCTAGGTATTATGACCTTAAACTGACTCTTTTCCCAAATAGGTACCGCGAATAAATGATATAAATTAAAATTTTCAGATTGAACGACAGGGATTTTTAAAATAAATGTTATTTTATTATTAAAAATAAAACAGTCAATTTTTATTAATTTTTCGAATAACAACACATTATTTAAATTAATTTCCAGAGGAAGTTCATTTTTGTTTAAGTATTTTTCTAATAATTTTAATTGATTATATAAATCGATTGTTTTGATTATACTAGGGTGCATAACTTGAATTTTAGCAAAGGAAATTGAATTTTCTATATCCTGTAGAATAGAATTAGTGATTTCAAAAATATTTATTATTTGTACAATACTGTCTTTAATGTAATTAAAACGAGAAAGGGTGATTTCTTCATTCATTAAGGATTCTATTATTTTAATTCGAGAAGTTAATATAGGCTCATTATTTGTTATCTGTTGAATCGTTTTATTAAATTTTTCAATTAATGCAAATGACACCGAATTTTGTTCCTTAATATTTGTAGCTAAATTAATTTGATTATTTTGCAGTTCTTTGATAAGAGTTTCAAATCGTTCCCCATCATTGGCATCTAAATTACCTGTAATCGATTTGAAAATTGATCCTAGACCATTAATTATACCTCGTTTTTTCCTATTTTGAGATGGCACGATCTCTATTAACTTATTCATCACTTTATTTTCTGTAAAATTTAATAACTTAAAATAGTTTAATAAATCGTTACTATAATTTGTATCTGTGCTTATCAACATTCTAATACTGTCACTTTGTTCTTTTAATTTATTTACTTCAATTATTATAGGATTTAAATCGTAATAGTGAATGAGAGAATGGGAATAAATTTCTATTTTAGCTGTTCCTATCTTAAAGGGTAATAATCCTGGGTTGTCAGATAGATTTTGAATTACTATTTTATCCTGGAGTCCGAGAGTTCCAGCAAATCTGAAAAATATAAATTATTTTTTAAATTTATACGGTTTTTTCCGTGGGCGTTTTAAGTTATCCATGCTAACTTTCTCGCGTTGTTCTGTAGATACTGTTTTATGTGTTAAATTTACAGTTTTTAATTTTACTGGTTTGGTGAATTTGTTTGCATGTTTTTGTCGAATGTGTTTCTTTATAAAAACGTGTTGTTTTGGTTTAAAGATTTCGGGGTCGTCCCGATTTTCATTAGTTTTATTAGCAACATTTTCTTTACGCTTTATTAAATTTTCGTTTAATTTGGAATACATGATTTTTGCTTTTTCTTTATGGTCATTTACATATTCATTTAAGAGTACATGATTAATATCTAAATCAAAGGGGTCATTGCTACTAATATGCCCGTTTATGATGTCAATAGGTTTTAGTTTAGTGGACGAGTGAATCGAATGGTTATATGCTAAAATGGCATATATCATTTTCATTTTTGCCGGTGTTTTGGAAAAACCTTTTGTATTTAAAATACGGATATGTTCTAAAATGGTTGAGTGAAATCTTTCTATTTGACCATTAGATTGGGGGTGATTCGGAGAAGTAAAATGTACTTTAATTTTATGCAAGTTTAATAGTTCTGTCAATAAAAAGTTTTTGAATTCGGTACCATTGTCTATTATTATTTGTGTTGGTACACCGTGGTGAGAAAAGAATTGAATAAGGTTATCTGCGACTTCTGTACCGGAAGCAGAGTTTATATGATATGCCTGAGCATATTTTGAAAAGCTATCTATAATAGTTAAAAATTTTGTTTGTTCCACAGTAAATGAATCAATATGAATTATTTCAAACGGCCTCGTAGCCGTGGGTGTAATATTTAATTTTGTTTTAATTGGATTGCGTTCATATTTACTTTGATGGCAAATAAGGCATTCATTAATAAAAGTTTGTACTGATTCTTTAATATGTGGCCAATAATATTTTTCTTTTATTCTTAAAAACGTTTCGTCTATTCCTCGATGGTTTGACTTCCCCTCGTGATAATTTCGAATTATTGTTTTAATTTCATCTTTATCGGTTACATCTAATAATTTTTTATTACATTTCTTTAGTTTGATTGAAGGCCATTTAAAATATTTTTGGAGAGTTACTGAGAATGGTTGTGCCATTAATCGTTTTTTGGTTTCGAATAAAATAGTTAATTTTGGTTTTGCCGGTGAATGCAACACGGAACTTACTATAATTTGATTTTGACCTAAATTTAATGCACAATTTGAAATTGGAATTCCTACTACGGGATTTTGTTCAGCATTTGAGTGAATAGTATGGGAGTCATCGTCCTCAATGTCTAACCAGTCATCACTATTGTTAGGGTCAGGGTGTGCCATCATTGACATTTTATCTAACTCATTATTATCAGATGTTTCTGGATTAGTAAATATGTCTTGTATTATGCGGTTAGCGTTTGGATCGTCTGTCACGTTCTGTATAGCGTTATCAATTTCTTGAGAAATTAAATCGTCAAGTTCTTTTGTGTGAATTTCTATTCGAGATAAAGCGTCGGCGTTGGTATTTAGTTTCCCTTTTTTGTATATTATTTTATAATCATATTCGTCAAGTTTAATGAGCAAACGAAGTAATTTTGAATTTGGGTCTTTAAGCGAAAATAACCATTCTAATGGTTTATGGTCACAAATGACCGAAAATTTCCTACCATACAGGTACGGCCTGAAATATTTTGTGGCCCACACAATAGCTAAAAGCTCTTTTTCGATGGTAGAATAATTTTGTTCCGAATTGTTTAAAGTCCGGGACGCATATGCTACGGGTAGGTCATGTCCAATGGGTCCTTGTGATAGAACGGCGCCAAGTGCAACGTTACTGGCGTCGGTTGTCAAATTAAAGGGCTTCGAAAAGTCCGGATACTGTAATATGGGGTCATTAGTCAAAATACTTTTGCACGATTCGAAACATGATTTAAATTCGTCGTTATGTTCTATAGTTGCACCTTTTTTTAAACATTTTGTCAAGGGTTTTGTCAGTTTAGAAAAATTGTTAATGAAACGTCGGTAATATCCTAAAAGTCCCAAAAAACCTTTTATTTGTTTTGTGGTTTTTGGTATGGGGTAGTTTTTTATCGCCTTTATCTTGTCTGGGTTAGGTTTAACACCTGCTGGAGTCACTATATGACCCAAATAAGCTACTTCCTTTCGTAAAAACTCAGATTTATCCAACTGTACTTTAAAGTTGGCTTCTCTTAAACGATCAAACACACTTTTAAGCCTCTCAAGGTGCTCTTGGAGCGATGTTGAGAAAACAATGATATCATCAAGGTATACAAGACACTTTTCGTTTTGTATGCCCCTGAGGATTCCGTCCATTGCTCTTTGAAATGTCGCTGGGGCATTTTTAAGGCCAAATGGCATCCTTAAATACTCCCAGTGTCCATTTTCAGTGCTAAATGCCGTTTTTTCTATATCTTTTTCCGTCATTTCCAATTGATGGAACCCTGACGCTAAGTCTAGCGTCGAAAAATATTGACACTTACCCAATTTGTCCAACAAATCTGTAATGTTAGGCAAAGGGTACTTGTCATCGATTGTTTTTTCGTTGAGACGTCTATAATATACAACGATACGAAATTTAGCTTTACCAGATGCATCAGATTTTTTTGGAATTACCCAAAGTGGGGCGTTCCAGGCGCTTGAGCTTGGGCGAATTATTTTATGGTCTAACATTTTATTAATTTGATTTTCAACTTCTTGTTTATATATATACGGATAGCGATATGTTTTAGCATAAACTGGAACTTCGTCTGTTGTACGAATTTCGTGTTTAACTTTATTAGTGAAGGTCAGTGGCGTGTCTTCCCTATAAAAAATATCAGAATATTCTGAACAGAGTTTTAATATTTTATTTTTTTCTTCGTCATTTAAATGATCGGTTCGAATTTTATTAAAGTCTAAATTAGTAGAAAAAGTATCGTCGAAGTTATTAAGTTCAAATTTCTCTATCGGAACTTTATCGAATTTTTCAACAATAATTGGTTCCGATAGATCTAATGTTACCGGGTTTGTACTAATATTAAGAACTGTTGTAATGGCTTCACCATTTTTTGCAATAGATAAAGATTGGGGTATTTCACAATTAGGAAATTTTTGATACGGTATAACAATTTCACCATTTTTAATACTAGTTTTTATTTTTATAACTTGTTCAGAGCGAGGCGTTACTGTTATTAAATTAAGATCACCTTTAATTCGGTAATATTTTAATTCTATTCTAGCGTAAGGTGTAACTAAATATCCGTTAGAAAAATCTACTATTGCTTCTAATAATTTTAAGTTGTCTAAACCAATTAAACCATTAAATATGTTATGGAATTTAAAAAGATAAAATTTTAAATTTAAATTATTTGGTAAGTTAAAAATATTTGAAGCGGGAATTAAAGTACTATATTTATGAGTTGATTCTTGGAAAACTGATTTAACAACAAATGGATCATTTTGTATAGTTTTGGAAAAATATTTATAAGCAATTTCAGGATCTATAAAAGATTTAGTAGAGCCTGAATCGATTAAAATTTTTAGATTATGTTCAGGAATACAACATAACATAATTCACTTGAGCTATTTAAATTTAAGGATATAAGTTTTGGCGTTACCTTTCTTGCTGATTTTGAGGCGTTAATTGAAAATTTATTTCGTCGTTTTCGACAGATACACCTTTAAAATTATTTTCGGAAAAATCACCTTGTGAACAGTTGTTTCCGGGAAATTGGTTTTCTTCAAACGGTAAATAATTTTGTTCGTCAACTTCAGCATTAAATAATTCCTCCGAATTAAATTTATTTTGAGGATAAGAATTATTTTGAAAATAGTTTCTGGATGAATTTGGTGCAAAATTACGCGTTGAGACACTCATAGGTGTTGTTTTATAGTTACTACTTGTATTTCTAGTAGAAACACTCATGGGCGTTGGATTTGGTAAATTTACGTTTCTATTAGGTTTAAAAACATTTTGATTTTGCTGAGGTTTTCCAAAAACTTGTGCGTTAGTGAAAAATCTTTGCGGTTGCCTTGGTTGTTGGGATTGAATTGGGACAGGTTGCGACGGAAAAGCAGTTTGTCTGTTGAAAAAGTTATTCGACGTATTTGAATTAAAAGATGCTAAATTAGGGTTAAAATTTTGTCTTTGAATTTGTGGTGAAACAGATGGTCTATTTTGTTGAATTCGTACATTATTTAAATTATTTTTATTGCCGAAATTTTGGTAATAATGAACATTGTCTTCTTTTAGAACATATTGCAAAGCTTCACTTAATGAAGTAGGTTTCATACATCTAATTGTTGTCCCTAAAGGTTCCCTTAAACCAGTTAAAAAGGTATTTAAAGCTAAATCGTTATATAAATCGCGTTTTAATGCTTTAGATGCAAGGATGTGTTCGTGAGCATCAACATAACTGCACAAAAGATTTAGGATGTTTAAAACTCTATCATAAAATTGTTGTGGTTTTTCAGTAGCTCCTTGTTTCATCATAACAAGATCCCTATTTAAACAAGATTCATCTCTCTGATCTGCAAAGTTTCTAGTTAATACTGATTTTAAATCGTTCCAAGTTGAAACATTTTGTATATTTACTACTAATTTGGCATTGCCACTTAATTTTGAAATTAAACAATTTAACAGATAAACATTTTGAAAACAATTTGGCTGAGCAATATTATAAAAATTATCAATCAAAGATGAGCATACGGATAAATATCTATTTAATTCATTCGGGTTACCGTCAAAGTTGGGTACACAAGTTAAGTATTCTGGTTTAAAATCAGGCATTATTATTTCTAAATTATTTTCGAGATTCGAGTCAGTTGAAGGGTCTAAATATAAATTAGAAAGAATATTTGACAAATCGTCAATTACGGACATGTGAAATGTACTTACAATAAAAATATAACTTTGAGCATCCCTCTATAGAAATAAATCCAGGTCAGCAATTTTTGTCGTTCCCAGAAAATATCTCTGCAGAATTGAACTATTTGGGTTTCAATTCTCCTTTCCGCTTTGGATCCACTATTCTTGTCGGGTCTGCAAAAGACTGGGTTTCCTGAAGTTCAAGGAGCCACTCCGGAACAATGTCACAAACGAAAGTCACTTAAGTTCGATATACGGTAAATCGTAGGAACGAAAATCGATATGTTCGATACAAATCAATCCCGATATCCTACTGACTGCGCCAATTAACTCCTACTAACTCAAAGTTCGTTTTTAAAAAAAATACTTTTATTACTTAATACAACAATTATACTTTTTATTACAACTTAACAATATGGAATCTAGCATCTGACTGACTACTCTAAAAGAAAATAAAAACGTCTTACAATAAAAAATGCAAAATAAGATAAAAATGAATATATCAGAACAAAGAGTTTTACAATGTCAGCATTCTTCCATAAGGGCCATGTATAGGAGTCGACATAATTCGTGTTAAGAATTTATTTTATAGAATATCACAGTAATAAATGTACGTTTGGTAGGTTTTTAACAGAATAATATTAGTGAATTTCAAACTTCAAGTTGGCGTCAAATTCATGAATTTTATGATTAAATTATTAAAAAACTGTTCTTTAAATTTAATATGTATTTAATAGCAGTGTTGGCTCAGTGTGCAATTTTTTTAATAAAATTAAATTAATATGATTGAATATTTTTTTTTATCTGGTACCATCAGCACTTACCATCTATACATTATTAATATATCACAAGCAGTACAGAACACTGAAGTTTTAAAGTCACCACCAAAAAAGTCACTAACACAAGAATACTAGATACCAATGCCATAATGTTACTTATATACGAGTTATAAATTAATGTATGATTTCAGAGAAGTATGTAACTTTAGATTATTTGTTGGTAAAACTCAATGAAAAAGAGTTGTTTAATGGATGCTGCACATCATTGCATACGAAAGTGGTCACAAAACTAAGAAATATATATACATGATAACTCTACAATATCTTTTTTGCAGATGGGTAAACTGGTGACGTACCTATTAGAGACAATAGTTTCATTGGTTGCCGCAGAGTAGTTAACCGTAAAAGTTTTATTTACGCACTGTGTGAATGACAATTATTAAGGTGGGAATAGACCAAGCAAAGATTGTTGGGCAACAGCTGAACAACACACGAGTTCACACAGTGTGTACGTGTTGCACAACAGTTGCGCAGCTATTGCCGATCTGTTGCGCAGTGTTCGCTCCCTAGGCGGTACATCAAAGAGAATGTTGTCTAACAGTGCGCACACAGCGTTGCTAGTTTAGACGTATATACGGTATAATTTTATTTTCGCAGAAAAATAATAAGTGTGTAGTTCATTTCAAGTAGTGTGACGACTCGTATCGAACGAGTTTTCATCCGTTATTAACATATCTCACAACTGGACTGAAGAGCAAACTCTTTTGTTGATAGATCTTGTAAGAGGTTTTCTGAATATATAGAATACAGAAAATGAGATTTATAAGATTAAAAACAAACGTACTGACGCATTCAAGAATATAGCTGAAGCTCTAGGGCTTTCGCGGAAAGATTGTGAGCAAAAATGGAAAGTTGTGCAAAATCAATTTTGGCGAGAATGTGTTAAATGTGTCACAAAATCCGGCCAAGGAACAAGTGAATTGTACGTCTCTCATTGGTTTGGATATAAACATTTAATGTTTTTAAAAGATAAGAATAAGCCGACACATACAAGAGATACTGAAGTCAAGGTTAGCAATCATTATGTTTTATTGCCTGTGTACAGAATTATAATAATTATATTAACATTAAGCACAAACAATATTATTTTTCATTCCATTTTGTCTTGCCATCGCACTCTTCCATTGGTTGAAAAATAACGCGCAAATTGTTTACAGACCTCTTGTGTTACCCTGGTTGCTTTTCTACCAACTCTCTTTACATTTAAAAATGTAAAAAATTCCGGAGGAAGTATCTTCTTTATCATAGGTTTCAGACGGACTGTAGAAAACTGTGGCTGATTTATTGTTTTGTAAAAAATTATGCAGGTAGCAACAAGCCAGAACAACTTTTTCAGCATTATCAGGTTGCAAAAGTAAAGCTTTTCGTAAGACTAGAAACAAAGCTGACAGAACTCCAAAAGTATTTTCCACTACTCGTCTCACTCGTGATAACCTGTAATTAAATGAACGTTGGAACGTCCCCTTCGCATGTTCTCCTGGAAATGGTTTCATTAAGTTCTCCTGGAGAGGAAACGCATCGTCATAAACAAACGCAAAAGGTGTTGTTCGGTCTTGGTGTCCTGGCAACAGTTTTGCAGGTGGCAAATTTAATGTACCATCGTTTAGTTTCTCTGCAAAATCTGTATTTTTAAAAACTAAACCATCGAAAATTCGTCCCTGGCATCCCACATTCGCATATAAAAATCTATATTTTGCATCTACTACTGCCATAAGGATAATACTGAAAGTGCCCTTGTAATTATAATATTCACTTCCACTTTTAAAAGGGGCTTGTAGTACGACATGTTTCCCATCAATTGCTCCTACGCATTGAGGAAAATTTCACAGGTCTTCATAATCATGGGCAACTTGAATCCACTCCTCGTGTAAAGCGGGTAACTGAAAAAAAATAGGTACATGGTAAGAAATGTCCAACTAAGTCAACAATTTCATTATTAACATAAGTTCCCTTATTTTGCTTATTTATCGAGATTTCCATACAACTACTTAAATTCATGATACCCTGTATAACCACTATATTCAATAACCTCTTTTAACTTTAGAAGTGGTTTTAAAACATATTTAAAAGGCAACTTTTAAAATTCGTGTGTAGAAATCCGCAGTTAGAAGCAATTTTTCTTAAAAGTTATTTTTTTTACTCCCTATATAGAAAATATGATTTTGCCCCATCTAGTGGTGGAGCAAAATACCACATTTCTTCCCTAATAAGCGAAATATTTTTTTTACCTAGGGAGCAAAAAGGTACTTTTTATTCCTAAGGAGGAAATAGTATATTACACACCGAGCTGGGAAGACTTTCATTCCTGTCGTGAGATTAGTTATGATCTCGAGACAGGAATGAAACTTCCCACAGAGGTTTGTATACTGTTTTATTTACAACCATCATATTTCGATCAAAATTAATAAATCTTTGTTTCGTTCGAACATACCCAAAATATTACATTTAACGACAAAGTACCAAGCACGCGCTTTTCTCAGAATAATCAAGTAAATATATTGTTACCGTGACTACGGGGTAAATAATTGTCCCCAATATAAATAAATGTTGATGGATTGTGCCCCACCAGAAGTACGACAGGCTGCTGACGCATCAGCCCAGGGCTTGGTGCTAGAGAAAAGTAAGCATCGATACCTAAAAGCCATTGAATTATATAGAAAGTGGTGCGAAGAAAAACAGGTCAAAATTATCGGTTCCGAAAGTGTTCTCCTGGTATATTTTAGAGAATATACCAGACAAAAGAGACCGTCTACTTTGTGGGCAATGACAGTATGATACGAACGATGCTAGAAATTGAAGAAAAAACTGATATTTCGAAACATGGGAAACTGCTAGTCTTCCTAAAACGACAAAATGTGGGCTTTAGACCCAAGAAATCGAACGTATTTTTGAGGAAGAATATAGAGGATTTTTTAAATAAAGCTCCAAATAATCTTCTACCGATAAAGGTTAGATATTTGTGATTCTTTAAATAAGTATTAAAAAAAAACTTTTTAAGCTAATACAAGTACACTGTTATTATGGTATTATTTTTTCTTATTGTTTTAGGTAGCATTAATAATAAGCGTATCTGGAGCTTGTCTGACGGACGAATTAGTGAAAATGAAAATGTTGGATGTGGCTTTTTTTGAAGAAAAAATTTCGGTTGAGATTCCAGATTCTAACACACATACAAGTAGATCATTTCTTATTACTGATCCAGTATGGGTGAAGATCATTAGAGACTACATAAATTTGAGAAAAAAACATAAAAATCGATAGATTTTTTGTTCAGCTTAGAGGAGGAATAGCAAGAAATGTACCAATTGGGCACAATACAATAGCTAATTTTCCCCAAAAAAATTCTACATTTTTGAAAAATATTCATCTAGAATAAATTAAATGAGGACGGGAAGTGAGGGCGGGAAGTAGAGGTATGTAATGTGACACTTCCCAACCTTCAATAACGTTAATAATGACAGCATTACATATATGGTTGAAAATAAATACTTCTACTCCCTAGGGAAGAAAAATACTTTTGTTCCTGTTACTTCCTGTCGTAGAAAAATTCATATATATTACTCTGGAGCAAAGTGCCACATCCTCTTTTGGATTTTGATCACACTCTCCGCGGGAGGAAATGATGCATTTTGCTCCCTTTTTATAAAAATAGCTATTAAAAGAGGATGTTGAATACGGTCTTTTCAAAGCTTGCTAAAATTTTGACACCCGTCGGTATTTGCAATATTTTTGTCTAATCTAATAAATTTAATTTACAGTTTCACTACACGGGGTATTTTTATTTTTATTTTTTGTTTCAGACACAGGAATTGGAAAATACACAAGAAGACGACACATTACAATCAGAAATTCTTTCTAATGAGGATTCGTCCAACACTCATGTAGAACCATCGCGTGAAACAGTAACAAAGGTTTTACCACTAAGACAGGAAACCTCTGCTTATTCTCAACTTTATGAATCAGAGCCATATCGTGACACCGTGAGGCAGTTGATACCACCAGAAAAGAAGACGTCGGGGAAGCGCTCCAGTCCCACTGATCCTCAAATTGACAAAGCTTTTAAAGTAATAAAAGCACCACCAGGAAACTGATCAAAAAAGGACAGCTTTGACGTATATGGCAAACACGTAGCAAATAAATTAAGAACGTATAAGGCATTTATTCGAGCTAACGTAGAGCATAAAATTAACTGCCTTCTCCATGATGCTGATATGCAAATGCTCTACCAATCACAAGAACAGTGGAATCAAAGGCCAACGTATTTGCCACCAGTAAATATATATCTATTGCAAGTTCCTCATCTTATCCATCACCATTCCCGTCTCCACATCCATCAGAAAGCGTTCGACATTCTGTAGAGCCGCAGGAAGACGGCTTTATTGACGCTCTACTTGCATCCCAAAACCAACAGGGAGATAACTATACAGAATTGTAATAAAAACGATGTTATCTACCTACTTTTTTGAACAAATAATAACAAAATACTTTTTTTACCTAGATCTGATCCTTCAAAGCTTCTATTAGCGCTTCGCATACTTCTGGAATTATAGTACCAATTAACTGCTTTAATATTCGAAAAAAGTACATTAAACTGACATACGAATCTCCTGTGGCTAAAAACCGTAAAGTTACCAATAATATTGTCTTGACATGTATTGATTCTCGATAGTTCGTATGTTTTTTTGCAATTTTAGGACCAATCATTACAATGAGTTTTTTTAAATGTAATTGTATCCATTCGAGAGAAATTATTGACCAACATGTCCTCCATTCTTAATTCTGGTAAAAACTGGCATTCTCTAATAATAATAATAATAATAATTTATTTATTTGTAAAAATGTACACACAATAATCAAGAAAAAATACATATAAAATACAAATAAACAGTAAATATCCACATAGTCAGAGACTGTCCGTGGTTAAGATACTATAAAGTATAATTTTAAAATTAAATTATCGAGATTAATGTTAATAAAAAATACAATATAATAACAATCATAATGACAGCAACAATATTTAATAATAATAATAATAACCTTAAAAATTATATTTAATAATAATAATATTGATGATAATAATGAATAATTAAAATTATTTTTACTATTATTACAAAAGAAAATATAAAAATATACTTTTGAAAGAAATAAATAAATTTTTATTTAAATTTTTTGTTTGTAGGTACCTACTTTATAGTTGATTTTTAGTTATTGGTTAATACGTTAATTCGATTATTTTTATTCTATTCATGGAGAGTATATGTTTTTTTAGTCTTGTCTTAAACTGAGATATCGGCAGAGAATTTTTAATTTTTATGGGTAGTGAATTTAAAACCTTGGGTGCTAAAAACAAATGGATTTTTTGTCCTACTGTTTTATGGGCTGCTGATTCTTCTAATTTATTCATTGCCTTGGATCTTGTTCCATATTTATGTGTTACATTTTTAAGAAGACTCTGATTTTTAAAATAATAGTTTGCTATTTTAAAGAAAAAGTTTTGTTTAGGATCAAATATTTCTGCTTCTTTATATAATTGGTCAGATGGGTAAGTGCGTTCTTTTTTTAATATAATTTTTAAAAAATATTTTTGTATTACTTCGACTTTATCCATATACACATTTGAGGCTCCACCCCATCCTAATATTCCATACGTTATTCTAGAATGAACTAAAGCGTAGTACAACATTTTTAGGTAAGGTAATTCTAGTATTTTGGAAAGATATTTAAACTTAAATAATAGGGTTCTTAGTATATTTACAATGTTATTTATATTATGATTCCAACGCAAATGACTATCAATAATTATTCCTAAATATTTCGATTTATTTGATGAACTTATAGTTAAAGGCACCTGATTATTGCAGATGATTACTAAGTTGTTATATTCCGGTAGATTATTTTCATTGGTAAAAATAATGTTTTAGAGAAATTAATTGTTAAGAATTTATGATTTAATCAGTCGAATATGTCTTTTAAATCATTTTTAACAATTACTTTTAATTCTTCCCAACTATCAGCAGAATAGAAAACAACCGTGCCATCAGCAAAACTAATTATCCGACCCTGATGATTTATTAATAGTAAATTATTGATATATAAATTAAATAAAATAGGATCAAGTACTGTACCTTGTGGTACACCGCATTTTATTTGTTGGTAAGTGCTATTAATATAATCTATTCTTACACTTTGTTGTCTAATAAAAAAATTGTAAGCATTGCCTCTTATTCCTGCATCTTGCAGGGCTTCCAATAACTGCTGGTGATCAAGTGTCGAAGGCCTTTGCAAGATCCAGAAACACTGCCAGAGATGGTTTACTTTTATCCAGAGCTCTGTTAGCGAATATAGGTCTTTGCTACCACCTTCGCT